>VXBL01006875.1:0-93868 GCA_013400195.1 Aramus guarauna | reverse complement strand
AACAAAAAAAAAAAAAAAAAAAAAAAAAAAAAAAAAAAAAAAAAAAAAAAAAGAGGGGGGGGGGGGGTAAATTACAGAAAGTGAGCGACTCACTCCTGGCAAACAGCCATCTGCTTCATTGCAGTCAGACTGCTTTCCTGAGAGCACGACGCGCAGCACAGGCTGTAAGGCTCCAACTGGGGCAAAACCCTCTTTTAAAATAAATAAATTGGTAAAGCACTGTTGCCTAAAGCCCCCCAAAACACAGCAGGGGAAGTCTGTACACTGAAGAGAGATGAAGCCCAACACGTTAGTCACGGATATATCGATGCCTTTCAACAAGAACCACAAACAATACATTAAAGGAGAACACATTATTCATAATGCATGAAGCTTGAAACAGGACCTATGGATCAAATTCAAGAGGTTTGCACAAGGGAGGGTAAAACCCCGGTTCTGCGATAGGATGCCTGCTTCCAGGTCCCCACGGGGACACCCGTACTGACCCCAGGCACAGCAGGGACCGAGATACGGGGCATCCCTCTCTACACCTGTGGGGTTCCTGCTCTGGGCAGGAGGAAGGACAGGGATTTCCTTCATTGCATCGACCCGATCCATCACCTCTCAAACTCTGCCAAGATCCCTGGCATGTGTCTCTTTAGTTAAGGTTATTGATGTCGTGCCGAAGACACTAGAGCAGAGGGAAAATAACTGTCAAAACATTGTCCTAACCTTAACATATTTTGTCACGTATTGCAAAAGCTGCCTCTTGAGAAACAGAGCCTGCAACAGAGGAGTTCGCCACGTGAGGGAAGACAGGCTCCGGTGAAAACATGCTTGCCGGTGACAACTTCCAACTCCAGTTGTGCAAGTCCACACACCAACTCTCTGAGTAGCTTGCGGAAATGTGAAGAATGCATTAATTAGCCTAATCAAGCAAGCCCCTGTTTAAAGGGCTTAAATCAGTTCTTAGTCACGTAACTTGACTACTTCAAAATCTAGCAAGGCAAAGCAAAAACAGACCATCTTGCCTGCACAGAGATTCTCCTACCTCATGGGAAAAAAAATAAAATTGCAGATTTATGTATCTGTACAAAATCAGTGGGGTTTCTGCTTTGGGATCTGTTGAATGCAAGAGGGCTTACAACTGGGCTCAGGCTCTGAAACCGTGCTGCTGAGTTTGTGCAACAATTTGCTGATTCACTCCCTTGTTTCTGCATATTCAAGAGCGCTTTTCATACACAGGAAAACTAGAACCCTTGCATCCATTAATGCAAAAGGTAGTTTTCACTGGGGGTGGAAAGGGGAAACAGTTAAAAAAAGTTTTGAGGTAAAACCACAAATCTTTAAACTTTTCTTCCAAAGTACAAAAAGTGCCAGGGTTCGTTTTAATTCCAGTCAGATTAGACACAGCTCCATAAAAAGTTATATCGTATTGACAGAAAGAGAACAGGCTATACTGAATGAAAGCTTACATGATTAGAGTTTTACCAACTTTGTGGCACTTTCGACCTTGTCAATAAGATGACCCAGTCTTACTGATTCATCAGTAAGACCCAGAAGCTCAGCCTCATGTTTCATAGGTGACAGGTAATCATTTCCCTACTCTTTATCTCAGTGTCTCCGCCTGAGAACCAGCACATTACCACCTACCTACAGGAAGGATGGCAAGTTCTACTGATCACGAGACTGTAAAGGCAAGGCATTATCCTCCTTCATTATTTCTGCATCATTTTGCCAGTGTGCGTACAATATGCATTTGATATTAGATTTTTCCAAATGCAACCCAACCCATTTAAGAAAACCCATTGTAGCTTTTAGTAGTTCACACAAATCAACACAGAGATGCTGAGATTTCTGTTTTACTGTAGGAGGCCAAAGCTCCCTCACCCTTAGCTCCTATGGGTTTACAGATATTAAAAAAAAAAACCCTAACACAAAAACCAGAGGCAGGTATTCAACCCTGTGGACATGTGGCCTACCACAGTTACATAAAGCAGCCAGAAGAACAAAAATTCCCATTTACACTTCAGTTTTTCCTGTATATCTCTTTCAATTCTATGGCCGGATGCAGAGAATAGTATTTTTTCCCCGTTCAGCTTTAGCCAGGAGCATTTTCCATGAAGTTTCATTTATTACCAGGAATCATCATTGGAACAGAGATGTATTACCAACATGCCACAACCCATACACTTTTCAAATAACATTTTCCGTCGCAACAATAAATATCTCAGCTCCAGCTCATGAGTAAAATATAAGTCAACAACAATCTGATGCTGGTGTAAACTGTATGTCTGTACCTTACCGGTATGTTATCTATTTAACCAGTGACTCATTCTTTTGCTCAGCAATAATCGGCCAGTTGAGATTAGCAGAACCCAGGTACTTTTCACCTTCAACATGTTATTATTTACTATGCAAATTATACCTTTATAATACCAGATAGTGCCAGAAACAATACATACATAATGACAGAAGAGAAAATGTTATGAAGGAAAGCAAGAAAAAAACCAAACATTTTTCAGGTGCTATCTAAAAGCAAATAGAGAGGGATGAGACTAAGAATTAAAAGGAAAGTTACTATAGACTGCAGAAATATCAGAAAAATTATGGACTAGTGTGATAGTTATGAAGCAGTTACACAGAGAGGAGAGATTAGGCAGGCAAAGATAGCAAGGTGGAAAGAAGAAAAAAAAAAGAATTATGAGATTCTGTGCCAGGCTAGGGTACCTCCATGGATTTGAAGAACTAAACTAATATTGAGTGGACCCTGTTAAAAAGGTGATACAGGAGAACTTAGATATCCTCCCAGATTTGAATGGTGCGTGGCCTTTTGTTTCATTGTATTTTGACCTTCAAGAGTCTTTGGGATCACAAGCTACTAAATGCAAGGACTGTGCATTCTGACAGCTAATTGTAGAAACCAATAAACTGGGGAAGTTGAGATAGGGGCCAAATCAGGAGAACGCAGACAAAAATGCCATTGCACTCAACTGTTGAGGAAACTGAGGGCTGGACCAATATGATGTCCCAGGAATGGTATTTATAGGAATTATGGGCAGAGATAGGGCTTGCGGCATTTTCAGGAAACAAGGTGATACACAAAACATGAACTGGGAGAGGAAAGAGCATTGGCAAGAGCAATAGCAGTATTGGAGCCCATGGAAGCAAATGGAAAGTCTAAAGGCAGCCACAGAGGAATCAGGAACATGTCTGAGGATGCTGCTCCTGCCAAAGGCAAACATTTTTACAGTTATGACACTGAGCTGAAGGAAGTTGAGACAAAGACACCGGTTTATCTGTTCAGTGCAGGCAGAGATGGCACTGATGAGACAGTTATGACACAAGGTGGCTTCCTGCCCCATTTGATTTAGTGTTGTGACATAGTTTGGAGCTGGGGTAGGAGAGAGTTCCCTAGTGAGATCCCCCACAGCACTACCACTGTGGTGACAAAATACAAGAAGCTAATAGCAAGAGTCTCTCCCCTTTAGTTCCTATTACCTCGCCATTTGGTTTTGCTTTGTATAGATGACGACTAGAAAAAGTCATGTGGGACTTCCCAAAAATTAATTTTCCTTCCTTAACAAAATTTTACAGTACAAACTCTTTTTTTTTCAATAATTAACTCCAATAATTAATTATAGGAAATGAGGAAATCCCAGCAGCTGAAGCAGCATGAGGATCCTACCTGCTACATGGGTCTGTTACACCACAGACACGTAGCATCTCCAGCAGTCTGGTTGCCTGTGCCCTGGAGAAGGTCACCTCACCCTTGCAATGACATTCAACCACATGCCTTCAACGCTAGGTCTGATTTTGTGATAGGTACCAGCAAGACAGCAAACACCATGACAGTGGCTGTAAAATGTTATGAACTTCTCTCATAAGTATCTGCTATGAATACATATCGTCTTGCTCGCCTTGTCCTTAAACTGATGGCTCACCTCACGGTGAGCAACAGTAGCTTCCAAAAGGATGAAGTTTATAGGCTGAGGAAACAGCACTGCTTCAGCTCTTGCACTCACATTGCTGCACAGAGGCAACAAGGCGTACAGCAAGTCCAGCTCCCAAAGGCAGGAGCGGCACCATCCGATTCACTTCATTTAAAGTGCCTATCATGACCGTCATTTGACGGATGCAGCAGTAAGCCACCTCCTGATGGATTAGCCATGTCTTGAAAGCAGAGGAGAGCTGAGGTGACCAAAGCCCACCTGCCAGTCAGAGACATCTGTTGTCCAGCCTCTGGCAGGTGGAGGCCATGCTGGGAGCACAGACAGGGCTGTGTACACAGCACTGCATGCCCCCACGGCTGGAGCAGCACTGCGCAAACTTTAATTCACGGTGCTGCACCCAAGCACCTCCCCAAGCTGTTCCTCAAGAGATGCAAGAGGGATCCAGGACACCACTGCTGTCTTCAAACAAGGTCTAGCCCCAGGGAGAGACTGGATTTCCCTCCGCTGCTCTGTTACCTGGTACGAGGTGCTGAGGCCTGGAAGCAGCTTTCTTACGCCCTCCACTCGCCTGTGGGAGAAGAGCCAGGACACCTGCCCCGGACAGCTTTTCCACGCTCCCTTTCTAGGGCACTAGGTCAGCTCTGTCAGTGACAGCAAAGGATGAAGAGCAATGCCTCCCAGGCAGGCCAAACAAGCCCTACGCTGCCCGCCTCCTTTATCACAGCACATAGATTTATTTGGTCAAGTGGGGGCTTCGCCTTCTTTACCTTCCTCAGTCCATGATCATACTTGCATTCATGCTAAAAGCCACTTGATTGAGCCCTGTGCAGGAAAAATCTTAATTAAAGGTACTTCTCCTTCCTTACTAAGTTCTGCAGGACTGCTGATGCAGGAGGGTGCTGCCAACACACTGCCGAGAGGTGTGAGAAGGGTAGCGTCCACAATGCGCCTCCATCAGGGCAGGCATCTCCGCAAAACAGACACAATACCAGGGCATGCAGGAGTAGGTCTGCCTTTCTCAGGGTGGTGGTACAGGTATTTTCATGCACAAGTCCAAGGCAGAATGGTCAGAGCCACCTCTGACATACCACGCAGCTATAAGCCAGGTTCTGTCCTCGAATTAAACTCCCCAACAACAACTTTCCCTACAGGCACCTAGAGTTCCTTTCTTTTGTTTAAGCAAAGACTAGAAAGAGTGCAAAAGTTCAGGGTCCTCCTTGCAGACTTCACCAGAGCTAAGTGACTATAGCAATAACATTTAAAAGGCCCATTGAAACGCATCCAAAAACACTTCCAAGGCAGCAGTCTGTCTGACAGAAACAGCACTTCGGTGAGCATGAGCAAACCAGAGGGATTATTTCAAACAGCAAGATTTCTGAAGTCTTTGCTGGACTGCAGCAAAAACAGCTAAGCTTCCCCAAAGTCAAAGGGGTGGCATGGGGCGCTGGAAGCGTGCTGAAACGTTGCCTATTGCTATTCCTACATATTGCCTGTGTGAACACGCATTTTCTCCCATCAATTAATCTGATTTGACAGAATGAAAGCTTCAAGCATTATAACAAGTTCTATAATTAGTAGGACTACAATTATTCATATGTCTGTCCATGCATATATAATCCAGAATATATTTTATTCTCTTACCACTAATGCCTCCAACCAAAATTGCTGCAGAATATTTGTCTTTGCTTTCGTTATTTCACGTCTGAGTCTGGATCTCTGAACTTGAGTTATGGCAAACACTGTGATGTGTCTGCCAGTACCATATTCCAAAATATTATGCTAATACTATATTCAAACAGTTTGTAAGACACTAACATTTCTGCTAATTCTGCTAATGCTACAATAAACTGGGCAGATTTTGCTCAGTCTTTATCCTATCAGGAAAAAAGTCTCTTGCTTGTTTTCAGTTTGTTTGTTTGTTTGTTTGGGAGGGGCTTAGGAGGAGGGAGAGGGGATCAGCTATATCACTGAATTGCATTTATCCTATTTATTGTTCATGCTGAAATACAAGAGAGTGATTGGGAAATATTCAGACATTCCAGCTGGCTCATATGCATTTTTGAAAAAAAAAAATTTAAAATCAGAATTACAGCACCCTGTCCTGAACAAAACATAACTTTAGAAGGTTGAACTCTGAGAAAGGTAACCACTGTACTCAGTCAATGAAGAGTTAAGAAAAAAAATCATGAGACTCAAAGTGAATAAATCAGACAATTCATCTAATAGCATAATTAACTCTGTCACACTTCACTACAAAATAGATGGTAGTGAACAGAATTACTTGTATCTGATTCAGCTTTTGGCTGCTGGAAAAGCATTAATATTTACATAAATACTAAGCATTTTTGATAGCAAGAAACTGTCATCAAAGCATAGCTGCCTCTGTCCCATGTAGTCAAGAATATTATAAGGTCCCAAGCCTAGTGAATCTGCTCTGAAGAGTCATAATTCAAGTATTTATTATTCCAGTGTGAACAAGCAACGTATGTTAGCATCTGGAGTTACACTGCTATGAAGTACGTTGGTTTCAGATTTTTGTTGCAATTCCACTTTCTACTTTTAATAAAATAGATCAAGTACTTCTCAAACTGTAGTTTGCAAGTGAAATTTAATCTCTCTTTTTCTGCCTAAGATTAGATTTTAGGGCTTGATGATAACTCACATCTTAGCTGCAGAACCATTAATAGCACCGTGAGGGTTGGAAGACAAAGCTGCAAGGGTTAAAGCTAGCCAAGGGGTAGCAATCTAAGGGACCGCTAATTGCCTTTAATTACAAGCAATCACCCAGTTCCCTCAGGGCTAGGGAATTGTGATTTCTGCTGCATCCAGTAATTATAGATAGTTTTAGCTTCTCTGTCCGGAAGGAGCGCAGATGCAGCTGACCCAGTGAATGCTACGCTTTTTAAAAGTTTCAAAACCAGTGAAATTTATACATATAAAGATATTCAGACTACTGCTGCATTCCCTGCATCCTAACATTGTGTTCAGTCTCAGATTGCCACCAGGACTAGGCATAATATGGAAAATTTCAAGCAGGAGTTTTAGGGGAAGGCAAATTTTAGCTTTCATCTAAGAAGATAAAGGAAATTTACAAAAGCAACAGTAAAGTCATCAGCACAAAACAACACAACTGATGAAGTTGTAGAAAAGGTGCAGCTCATTTAAACTTTCCTTGAGTCAAGTGAATCAAACTGACAGATCTGGCCACTGATAAAAACTTTCTGTCAAATGCTATCAACACATATTGCCACTAAGACCAGTGACCCAGAGTTACTCAGTTTCTGTGAAGGCAGATTTAAGAAAACTTGCAGAAACCTCCTTCAACTTGGGAGGCTTACCAAAATGAGAACATTTCCGTGCTGATGACACTTGAAGTTATTACTTAAACCATGGCATTGCAGTAGCTCCATAAAAATCCCTATTGCGCTCGTGCAGAGCTCTGCAACTTTGACAAAAGCACTGTCACTCTTGAAGGGCATTTTTAAAAGTCTGTTTTTCTTTAATGACCTCCACAGCACTAAAAAGCCTTAAAACCTCTATTGCTATACGTGACAGTTTAGGAAGGAGGCACGAGAGAGGACTGATGGTTAAGGGAAGAGGAGCTTTATAAAATGCTTTGCAAAAAAAAAAAAGAATGAGGAGAGCTTGAAAACTCAGCTATGAAAAGTCTTGGCAAAAGCGAGTAAAATGTGAGTAGTCCAAGCAATTCATTACTTAAAAGAAATATCCAATTAGAGGATTAAACAAGAACTGGCTTTCTAGTCTTTTCCTTTTTCACCAGCAAACATCCAATGAGGTCACAGCAGACCATTTTGAGGACCTGAAGCCTCATACATTTTCCTTTGCAGAGTTTCCTGCTCCAGGTCATCCTTCACATCTTCAGATGCAAAGGGACTGAATAAATACTGAACCTTATTCAAAACAAGAACAAAGTTGTCTCAAAGGGTTTCTTATCACTACGTATATGTTTGAGAGGTGAAAGTGGGAAGTTTTTCGCTTGTCTCTCTCACACACAAAGTACATTTTATTACATAGGCCAATGCTGCCCCCTGTACCATGAAAGTGCTGCATTTGATCCTATATTCAATATATACAAATTACAAAGAATGAAGACAGAAATTATTGTGCATCCTATTTTATCCCTTCTGGAGTTAGGACATAAAGCTATAACTACCATGGGATATCTGTGTGTATACCATTGACTTTTATTGACTTAAAGGAGTATGAAAGTCATTTATAAACCAGACCTCCACTCCCACCCCCCTTTATTTTTTTTTTATAAAAATCTACCCAGATGCTGTACAGAGGGCAGATTCCCTGTTGCTTTTTAGGACTACCACTAGCTTTTTGAGGCCAGGCAGCCCAAGTGCTATTCCTTCCCTTCTTTTCATCCACCATCTCCTGAGGGAGATAGGTAGCCACCTCTGATTGCTCCACTTGCCTTTGCAGCAGAGATAGCAAAGTCAGGGCTATTTAACTAACCAGCTCTGGCAGACTGCAGTCCAAATGTTAGCTTTGGGACCTTACGTAGATCACTTCCCACCCCAAATCCCCCAATTAAATTAGTATTTCCCATATTTTTTCCATGGATAACATGCATTGGACAGGGGTGTAAGCAGAAAGTGGAAGCAAAATACAAAACCATACTGCTCTGAAACAAGGGAGCCCATCATCATCAGAGAAATGTCTGCCTGGTAGCAGGGATCTACAATGTACAGGGACCTTTTACTGAAGGGATTCACAAAGTAGAAGCTCGTTAGTCTGATCTCAGCAGTATGCCAGGCATCAGAGCTCAGAGGAAAGAGTAACTAAAGGGAAGCGGAATAAAAAACAACATCTATTTATCACATTAGATCACAGCTGATTAACCTGGTCTCTTTCTTCCAGAATCCATTCCCTGTGCTCATGCCAATGCGGTAGATCTAATATATCTGGAGTTTACGTAGGGCGCAGTTTCAAAGTTTTCAAAAAAACGGGCACTGGAGGAGACAACTGCAACGTGAGCTGGGACATGTCTAAAATCAAGACAAGGATGCAGAGTAAATTAGTCTTCACCAGACTCTCCACTGCCACAGCTGGCCTGTCTTCTCTGCTTGTCCCTGCTCATGCAAACCCTAAGGGATCAGCTGCTTCAAGATAGCAAAAGGAAGACTGAAAAGGATTGCAATTGTTCTCTGTAGTTATCAGAGGTAAACACCAGGAAGAAAAAAAACAAAACAAAACAAAAACACAAACCTTTAAAGGAACAATCTTGCTGCAAGAGCAAATAGAAATAAACTGGCCCTGAATACAACTTGGAAGCTGGAAGATTTCTAACCACCAAAGTACTGAGCTTCTGGAAAAGCCTTCCAACTGGTGCAGCACAAATGAAAAATCCCACCTCGCTTACTTGAAGATGAAGGTTCCCAGCTTATGCAGGGGTTATATGCAATGCAGCAGGCTAGACCTAGTGACCTGAGTCCTGTGTCCTGCAGGTGTTCCTGCTTCTGCACAGAGAGGTCTTGGACAGACACCCACAGAGGAGGACAACCAACTTAGGGCAACCCACTCTCCAGAGAAGAAGGGAAAAAAAAAAAAAAAAAGGAAACAGGGGTTTCCTCTGGGAGAAGGAGAGTCAAGAAATTAGTATATTGTTATTCAGTACAAATGGCACTCTACTTCACAGGAGAGGCTGCTCCAAAGGTTTAAAATGTGTTCCTCAAAGACCACTCTTTTCTCAGCTCCAGCGGCTGAGCTCCCTTGAATAGCTTTGGGGCTTCTTCCCTTTTCCTAAGTTGTCTTCTACTAGAAAGAGGAAAGGCCTGCCCTCAAAACCTGAAGCACCTTTTCCATGTGACAAAAACAAGAGTTTTGTAAGCCTGCAGGTAGGTTTAGGCATTTCACTGCATTGACATGCTCCCCATCCTTTGTAGCTGCAATTAGTCTTTCTGCCACGATTACTGGCTTTAAGCATGGTAAGAATCAATGTTCATTAGAAACACAAAAATTACAGAAAAATGTCATAGCAAGAAAATGTATACATATGGCTGTAGCTGTGCAGATTCCAGAGACTTCCCAAATAAAAAGTCTTGCTGCACCAGGGAAACAGTATTGCGGAATGGTTTGTCACGAGGAAGATTTGAGGTGGTTCCCTTCCTTAGGCAGGTAACTGGCATCCACACCTCAGGATGCACAGGGCAGAAGGTACAAAGGCAGCTCATGCCCTCCCTCCTGCTGCTGCAAAACTAAATCCTCCTTGTCTGCTGGAAGAGCAGAGGATGGCGACTCCTTTGACCAGATGGTTTCACAGGCAGTGCCCATTCAGGTAGAAGTTCTAAGGGATTTGATCGTCACTGCTGACATGTATTCAGAGAGATTACACAGGGGTTGGTACTGCTGTTCCCTCTTTTCATTATCATGTTGTACAGAAAAGCATCGTAAAACAGACCAACTAAGATAGATACTGCAAAGAACATGAATACTTACGAAACCCTGAGCACTGCAAATTACAATCACAGGAAAGAAAAAAAACTTTTTTTTTAGCAAGAGATTTACAGTCTCCCTTTAGCCTTTCATTTACCACCCCCTCAACCCTGCGGTCTGCAGGCCCACTGACTTGAAAATCACATCCTTACAATGCTACATTTTCAATGGACGTTTTAGAGCGTGCAGCATTTTAGCTAAACATTATAGTGTTCCTCCTGCATCTACAAGGACTGTTTTTCAAAGGGACCTTCCAAAGCACTTCTAGATCATTATAAGGAGTTTACAAGCTACACTTCCGCAGCATTTCACTAGCAACACCAGAAGTTATCAATAGCTAAAAACGTGCTAACTGATACTTCAAATGCTGCACTGGAACAAGTCATATTCTTAAAATCCTCATTTAAGCTAATTCCTGCAATTCTCATTTAAATTAGATCCATTGATCAGACTTCAGCATCTTGTTCACGCTCTCATCTAACTCGCTTCCACATTTCTACTACACATTACTGCAACCTTGGCCACCAGTGGATGGATTTAAGAATAAATTGAAGCACTGAAGACAGACAACAGCGCAGGAGGTCAGTGAAATAATTGCCATGACGGTTCCCACATATGGCATTTGACTGGTGCCTGGGAAGGATGAGGGAGCAACCCATCCCCAAAGGAATCACCATCACTCATCTCCCTCTTAGGGCTTGCTGGTAAAGTTTTGATTTAGCAAAGGATACTGCCCAGGCTCCTTCCTTATGGGCCTGGGTTCAACCATTTTTGCTCACTTTCAGTGTCTGTGTTACTCTTCATGTGCATGTCCAAAGCAGCAGAAAGTATGTAGAAACCTCCCAGCCAAATGCTATGCAAGAACTTCCAGAACAGCATCTACGAATGTCCTCCCCAGATGTCTCAGCTTCAGATTCACTGGTCCACCACATGAAAATCAGTGTACTTTCACATCCTGATGAAGCATTATGTTTGCGATATAGCAGGAAGGGGCAAACTTATATAGAGGGGGAAAAATGGCAGGCCGTGTTTTGAAGGGCTCTCGAGTACAATTACTACATCTCTGAGAGGAAATTATTCTGGAACTTTCCACAAGTGACTTGTGAAATTACTTATCTAGGTCACACCTGAGAGAAATTTAAACAGTGTATTTTTACATGCCACAGCATACAAAAACCATTACCCTGGAGAGGAATTTTAATAATAAAAAAGACTACAATTAAATCACTTTGGAATCAGAAAGCTATTTTGCTATTGTCCTTTAGGAACAGATTTGCCAGAGTTGTGGATTGTATGCCCTTCCTTCAGATAAATATAATACAGTATCATAAATTCATCAAACTGTACCTTAATAGGACCTGCGCCAACCAAAGAAGAATCCACTAGATTCATTCATGCCTTAATGTGCTTCCTTCTCACCTGCCACCTTGATTTTTAAAAGATATCCTCAGCAGCAATCAGTTCACTCATCAGTAAATATTTGATTTATATGTATGAAGCAGCTGCCACCATAATAACTCGGTCCTGAGTACTTCCTAGAAGAATTATTATTGCTTTTGGATTCCCACGGGTTTAAATGTTTATCCAGTCTCAAATTATCATTTTTCTATATGTCAGTTGTGACCATCTGCACAGAAGCTAAAATTATATCTGTGTGCACGCATATGTGTATGTGAGTACAAGTGTGAGACCAGACACAAGAGTGTTAAGGTAAAAAAAGGCAAGCACTAACTAAAAGTTTAAAAAGAGGCAGTATAAAGAGTGCACAGACAGCCCTAAGCAACTCTCTTACATGCCAACAATTTAAGAAAACTTGTAGCTATGTGATTACGTCCATTTTCATACTGCACCATACAAAGCCTGCAGTGAACACTGAGGTCTTTCCCTATGGACTCTTAAGGAGTTTTTCATCTCCTTTCACCTTATACTGCTGGGCTTAGTAACCAGAGCAGATAAGGTCTATAGAAGTACAACACCTAGAAACAGAGTCTTACAGTAACGACGTGGTTTAATTTCCACACATTCACTCAGACATACGTGATACTGATATCAGTAAGGAGGGAAGGTGGAAATGGCATTTCTTTTTCAGGCAGCATCCCATTTTCATTATTGTTCCCTCTACCGCAAGGCAATTCTGTCTCCAGCGCTGGTATGATGCAGCATTATTCTCTTGTATTTTGCTCAAATGGTCTTTGTATTGTTATTTTTTAGCTAAGTGTGTGTTATGAACAGGGTATTGAGAGCATATTACACGTGGACTCTGCAAATGCTATATTTTAATGATAAGTGACAAATATGCTGCCATAAGGGAACTGCCACCCCTGAGTATATAAGCGTGATTTGGGGCCTGTTGTGCTGGTAAAACAGTACTTAGATTTGGCTGTCTGTAATGCATCTACTGTAAAAACACAAAATATTAATGAACTTCTTTGTGGATCTTGGCAGAAACTAGATTCAGCATAATTTCATGCTGCATGAAATCTCAGTCTATATGTAAGTGTTGAACAAATTTCATGCAGTATTTAAAACCTTAATTCACAATTAAATTGCCCTAATCCAATCGAAGCCAAATATTTGAAACCCAGTGAAGTGGCTCAGATATGCAGGTGATGTCAGTTGTTGTCACTCATTTCAAAGCAGTACTTTTTCCAGTGGCTCTTTCATGGCATTGATTTATAGCTATCCAAAGGCTCCTAGAAGTCATTTCTTGTCTGTATGTTTGGCCAGAAAGAAGAGGAAATTCCCTTTTTTCACCAGCTCTGACTTCATTCTAGCAGCTCCACACTCCATTATAACGTGTCCTGAAATGGATGCAGCAAAAGAGTCTGAGCAATTCCAACCCATGCGACCTGACAAATTGTGACTCATGCTTTTAATCAGAGACGAGAAACAACATTTTGCTGCAACATTTCATCTTGCAAGGGTGCTAAGAGGAACAGAGGAGGGGGAAGGCTTTTTCTGCTGTCAGTTGGAAATAGGTTACATAAGCTCACAGAGAACGGATTGTGTACAAATAATTATTAGAATTGATGGTATCTGCTGTTCTGATTTATTCTGAGATTAGTGTCTGAATAAATTGCAGAGATCAAAAGTTATGGATTAAAAGAGAGGAAGGAAAGGTGGGAAGGGAAGGAAAGAAGGGAACCACAAAGCACTTTGTGCACCTAAAATAATAAGTGGTAGGACATGCCACACCACATCACAAAGCCCTCCCAGTTTCTGCAGAAACATTGGAGAATGAATACTTTTTTGATTTGTTTGCAAATATTGCAGTGACTAATTCAAGAAATTTAATGTAGGACATTTCAGTTAAATCTCAAACAATAAAATTTGCAGGTGTAATTTCTCAGTATATATTTGACTGTACTTTCACATACCAGTGTAAGATTGCTACCAAAGCGTGTGTTTGTAGTAGGATTGGGCTCATTATTTCCTCATGTTGGGCAAAAAAAAAATAGGTGTTTTGTTTGTGTATGAACAGGCTCGAAATTTTAACAAGGAGCCCAGTTTTATAAGCTATGAAGTCCCTCTGATTTTCATTACGCAGTTATGTTAATACAAAAGAAGTCAACAAAATTATTTAACTTAATCTTGGGGTTACCCTTTGCATTTTTTTTTTTTGCAAATTAGTTGTAATCCTACTTTTCAGCTAAGATTGATCATCTTAGGACCCAGACAGCTCTCTGAAGGATTCCATTCTTCTTATTTGTATTGGAGAGCAATAAAAATGACCCCATTTAAACATGAACTCAAAAGGCTCTCGACTTTCATCTACTGAGGAACTTCAGCACGTGGCCAGGAAAAGCCACAGCTGCTTGCTCAAATCACAGCTCCCACTCCTCTGCTGGGTCAATTCCACCACCACTATGACAGAAAACTTTACTTACAATGTGAGGATTCTGCTGACTCACATAACTAACAGCCTCAGCAGCTGGCTTGCAACAGGGAAAATCTTTGCCGGTACTCTTGCTTCAAAAAAAGAGGGAACACGGAAGCCTCCAACAATGCTCCCAAGGTTCAGAAGCAATACCTTGCAGAGGTTCTGCTCCTTGGGAAAGAGGGCAGATATGTACTCCCTCTCCCTAGGACAACACTCCAGAGGCAAGTTTTGAAGACAAAACCATCCAGACCTCCCATACTAGTATACTGGACTGCCTTAGGTATGTTAGATATTTAAATTTCACTCCTGAAGTACTTTAGGTCTATTGTTGTTTACTTTTGGTTTTTTTAATGGGCACACTGGTGGCAGGTGTGAAAATTCAGTGGCAGCGGAAGTGCTGTTTCCCCAGTTTTAACCCTCCTTAGGTCTGTCTCTCAATTCTCTCTTATGACATTACTTAATCATAGAATAGTTAGGGTTGCAGAGACCTTTAAAGGTCAGCTAGTCCAATCCCCCTGCAATGAACACGGACATCAACTAGATCAGGCTGCTCAGAGCGCCATCCAACCTGACCTTGAACGTTTCCAGGGATGGGGCATCTACCACCTCTTTGGGCAACCTGTTCCAGTGTTTCACCACCCTCAATGTAAAAAAATTATTCCTTATATCTAGTCTACATCTACCCTCTTTTAGTTTAAACCCATTACCTCTTCTCCTATTGCAACAGCCCTGCTAAAAAGTTTATCCTCATCTTACAAGCCCCCTTCGGGTACTGGAGGGCTGATTATCTCCCCAGAGCCCTCTTCTCCAGGCTGAACAACCCCAGCTCTCTCAGCCTTTTCTTACTGGAGAGGTGCTGCAGCCCTGTGACCATCTTTGTGGCCCTCCTCTGGACTCGCTCCAACAGGTATGGACCTGTCTTTCCTGTACTGAGGGCCCCAGAGCTGGACGCAGTACTCCAGGTGGAGTCTCATGAGAGTGGAGTGCATGGGTCACCTTCCTCAACCTGCTGGTCACGCTTCTTGATGTGGCCCAGGATACAGTTTGCTTTCTGGGCAAATTTTGTAATACTCTAGGAAGTCTTACTTTACCAGGATGACAGTCTCTAATTACATACTGAAAAATCTGAAAATAATACCTAGGAGCTCCAAGGGAAAGCAGGCTTGCCTGCATGTATCTGTAAACAAGTTTCCAGCTCCCTGAAGTCTATTTGAAGTAGAATATGCAAAACTGTTTACTGCTGAGGAGCTAGTGCAGTGAGTTAGCGGTTTCATACAAAGGCACACAGCAGCAGCTACCAACTTTATTAAAAAGCCTTTCTCTGGAAACACTTATTCATTGAGCACCCTGGAATTCAGCCTTCAGGCTTAAACCTAGGTCAGTGTCTACTGTGTGCATTTCATTTCCAAACGCCAGTAGCTGACACAGTTGGCTCAGTTCACAGAAAGGTTCCTCCTGATTTCAGAGAACTAAGCACACACTTGAGATCCATACACTGTCCAAACAGACAAGTCTGCTCAGAAACTATCTAAACTTTTTTACCCCAAATGTATTTGATTCAGAGTGGCACTCAGCAGCAGCAATGCTGGGTAAAACTGGTGTCAATACTGATCATGTTTTAATCTCAGGAGTTGTCTGTTTCAGCCCAATGTTGCCAGATGTGGGGTGTCTCCTTAGAAGCATGACACGTTTATCTTACAAAAAAGGAATGAATCCCCATCGCAGCAGGAAGGCCAGACTCTGGGATTCAGTTGGAAGAAGTCACACGCCTGCATCTCTACGAGGATGCCTAGCTTGTACTGTTCTCTTGGTGTCAGCTTCTCTTGAGTATTTTCTCCCTAGCAATATAATATGAAGCCCTTAAGCGTTAAATTATAAAACACCGCTTTTCCCAGGAACTTAAAAAAAACACAGAAAAAACTACTAAAGAATTCTTATTCTGAACCAAATAAAATAGGAATATTAAAAAAAAAAAATCACCCATGTCACCATAGTACTAAAATAATACTTAAGGCTTCCTGACTCTAATAATCTTCCTATCCAGGAAGATTTCACTTGTGAATCACTGATGAGTGCAGACTGCCAGCAGAATCATATCTACACCCAAAGTATATGACATAAAATGAGGTAACATAATAAAACCTCAAGTGTCTGTGGTGCATCTGCAATACATATGCATGCTTTAGACAAGGGTTAATAAAAATAACCCACAAACAAGCAGGAACAGAAAAGTGATGCATGCAGACTACAGACTAATAAGGGATTAATAAATTGTCAATAAAGGAAAAATAAAATTAGCTGTAAGCTTAGTTCAAGAAGCAAACACTTGGACATGTGGACTGGAACTCTCTTAAAACATAAATTTCTTTGCTGCTCTTTTCTTTAATCGAAGAAAGAATGAGTTAAAGTTCAATTCAAGGTGTGGTTCCAAACCCCCCCTTAGCAAAAGTACCAATGCAGAAGTGTAGCTCGCCATCACCCTCGTGATGCCTTGAAAGGGGGCTACAAAGGCCCCGCTGAGAGGGCCACAAACTCCTTTCCAAGGGACAGTGCTGCATAATTCCCTAAAGATGTGACTTGCTTGCTACTAGCATGATCGTGTTAAAAAGGCCAATTTAAACAAAATTAACTTTAGAACTTTCAATGATAACAACAGCTACCCTGGGTCTCTCAGGCAGTTTCTGACATAAGCATTTGGCCGTGGTTTTCACTTTTGCAGAACGCAACTACAATCTCCCACCACGAGCTTCTACGTACGTTGAAAAATGCACTGCTCCTTGCAAAGACTTCTGGGTGAGAAAACTGTGTCCATGCACTAACTCATCTACTCATTTACTTAATTGGTGGTAGTCAAGTGAGTCAAAATACTCATACACTTCTACATCTGGTAGGATGAGGCACTCAAACACATCATCTTATATTTGTATGCCCTTCAGCAAAGCACCTATAATAGATACATACTTTAAACAGGTTAATGGAAAAACAGCAGTAGAGTAAACCATGCATGCAAGCTTTAATATGGGAAATTAAAATCACCCAACTGAAAGCTCAGCTCAGTGAGAATCAAACCTACTACAAATTTGATTAATTAGATGCCTTTAGAATTTACGACAGGTGATACACGTAAAATTTGCTAAAGCAAGAAAAATGGCATTGAGGATATTAATTTTACTTTTTAAGCTATCAGAAATGTGTCACAAATATTGGTAGTTCCTTTATAGAAAAAGGATCACACCTGCTGCTAGTTGTCATTTACTGTCTTGCACAAAACACAAAGACATAAACAGGTGGGTTTTACGCATTTCTTTTTAGTTACCACAAATAATTCCATGTTGTTTTCCCATCTAACCACAGAGCTTTCAGGAAGAGTATTGTTATATGCTTTAGTCAAAAAAGTCAGTCATTTGAAATAGCGCATTGGATATGAAAGCAATCAGCAGGTCTCCAGCTTTCAAGGTCACATCAGATGTGTGTTCCTTTTTTTATTTAAAAAACTACTCTACTCCTAAGCCAAGTGCAGCAACCTTAAAAGGCCAGCTACAGAAATGAAGTCAAAGTGAATGATTTTTCATTCACAGAGAGGCATTTGAAGTCCCCAGCAAGTTGAAGGCTGACATTCATACTGGTAACCATACTAGCAGACTCCCATTCCATGAGCTTTTACAGGTATCACATTGTCTAATAGATGGGCTAAACATTAGGATTTTTCTAAATTCAGTGAGTAGACACACAGCAGAACTTTCTCTGTGTCAGTTTAATTCTAAGGGGAAACATAAAGAAACCAGGTGCAGTAGCTGAAATTCATAATTGTCCTTAAAGAGTTTCTAACCTTTGCTTCAAGCAAGAAAGATGCAGAATTTTTAAACCTCCAACATCAGTTACAACTCCAGGTGAAAACACATTGCCATTTACAAACCAAAATGACAATGAGATTTGAAAGAGGGTGAAATTATGCCTCATGGAATTAAACAATATATTTCTTTCTGACATAGCCCCTGATCCTGATAACAATGTTCATCACTATCTTTAACCATGCCTATTTTCATTAATTCAAGTATTTCAGGTGTTTTGAGGGTAAGGACTACAGGACTCAACTCCACCGTTCCACTGGCAGGCATTGACATACTGCATCAGGGGCATAAGTAGTCCAGTTATGGAGTGTGGCGATAGGAAAGAGCAGAGCAATGAAGCAACCTGAATCCCTTGAGAAACTCAGGCAAAGGAGGAACAACATCAACTTGGTCAGAAAAAAAAAGAACTGAAAAACTCAGAAATAAAATGGAAAACAAATAAACAAACAAGTCCTCATCTCTTCCTCTGCAAATTTGTAGTAGTTTCTTTACTGCGTTTTTGTTTGGTTGGTTTTTAGGGAGGAAAATTTAATATTATATACAATGCTCCCACTTGTTCTGGCAAATGGACAGAGACCTACGAAGAGCAATAATATTGGCCCCTCACACTTTTCTATCAAAAAAAGTATCTCAGTGCCACTGTGTACACTATTACCAAAAGCCTGGTAGGGGCCAAATGGGACTTTGCAATCTGTGGCTAAGGACTGGTCTGCTCTCGCTGGAGAGGAGGGGAACAGTCTCTCCACGAGGAGGGCAGCTCACAAAGGCAGAGCAGCACCAAGCCCTCCTGCCTTGTCCCCAACTCACCTAGCACAACCTCAGGTGACAGATCGCAGGCTGTGGCACAGCAGCTCTCTCCCCTTGCACATCCCCAGGGAGGAGACAGGGAACAGGGATGGATGGGAAGGAAGAGCCCAAACTCTCTCCTCAGCTTTGCTCATGTGGAAGTAGGGAGGGGAAAAGGGCTGCAAGGCAGAGAGAAGGCAGACGCATGCCAAGAACAGTGGGTGCAGAACAAACTGGGCCACAGCAGATAGTACAGGGAACGGGACACAAAGCGAGCATTCACCCTTGAGCGTTTTGGTATCACGTCAAGCCTTGAGTTTAAAGTCCCAGTGTTGGGGTGATACGAGTACATCACCCACCACCAATGGGGACCTGAAGCAGGGGGAAGCAGAAAACATGCAGAAAAATTTACGCGTGATACTGAAGCGCATAAAGACAGAGTAAATTTTAAAAAATGGATGATACAGTAATGTTCCTGTGAACAGCCTGTGCATCCCAGAGTGTGAACAGCTGGATCTTGATATTACAGAGAAAGGAGATAGAATAGTCCAAGCATGAAAAGATTAAAAGATCTACAGGGATGCAGGGATGGTAAAGAGGAACACTGCACACTTTTGCTCAAAGATATGTGGTTTTCCTTTTCTTTGGGGTGGCAATATTTTTTTACAGATCACAAGCTATCTTCTGGAACATGTATTCCCACTGCATAATATCACTTGCGTTAAATTAAACTGTTAGAGGAATAATCTATATAATGATTTTGACATCATGCAGTATTTGGAGGCAGAGCAGTAGAGGCGGATGGAGATGTGATCTATAGATAGAAAACAGTTCTTCATAGGCAAATGATATTCAGGAAGAACCAGTTTTACTGGTAGTATGCTCAATAGTATCCAAACATAAAGAAAATAAAGAACAAATCTTTTATGCTTTCATTTTAAAAGACTTGTGAGCATCACTCAGCATCATTCTGGCCACCATCATCTGCCGGCTCCCAAAAACATCACAGATCATATCTCCTACTTTACATTTATTTACCATTATTACCTGTTACACTCATGTGCTACTGTGCTTTGCAAGCAATAGGCATAAGCTCAGGTAAAGATTGCTCATAGGAAGTAACATCTCTATCCAGATGCCTGCATTTTGTTACTCCCTTCCTACCTCTCACTACAGCCAAATAAAAGTTCCAGTTTTCTGAAAGAGGTGCACATTAAACAAACAAACAAAAAAACCCCAAAACCACATACCTTATGTTTTGCATGACTGGCCAGCATTGTTGATGGGGTGGCAGAAGCACAGATTTAGAAGAGAGCTGCTCATCCCAGAACAACTGAGCATGGTTCTGTCCAGAAGCCTCCAGGGCTTTGGTACCTGCAGGTACTGCACGGTCCTCATCAACCAAAGGCTCATATCATGTACAGTGACCACACACGACAACACAAAGACAAATAATGAAGGTGAAGAATCATTGCCTCGGAAGTTACTGATGAATGCAACGTGAAGGGAAAGGCTTTTCTGTGTTAAAAGACACACTAATAGTCATTGCACAGCAATACAGAAATATAAGATACAGAACAGCCTTGTATTGCCTCCATATGGGAGATTAATATTACACAGAAAGTAAAGGATTTCCCTTAATATAAAGTTCATGGACTCTTGAAGAATTTCAGGATCCTCTGCAACCCTGGAGGCCCAGCAGAACTAAGGTGATCTAGAAGTTCCCATCTTCATCATTTTTTTGCTACTGCAAAATGGTATAATTGTTTGCATTCTTAAAATAAAATAAGAGGAGAGAGGTCCTATCTATGTGAGCTTCCATTAAAATCTGTAGCTATAGAAAATTTATTTCTTCTTCCTGAACACCGTTGCCAGCTCATTTAAAGGGTACCCAGCTAACACAAGTGCTTTCAATCCAGCATTTCAGCTATGGATCTTTTTATATGTACAAAGTAAGTAACAGTGTGCATCGGGTCTCAAAAATATAGAAAAGGAATGACAACAACTTTTATGTCTAAAATGTTATACTGTGAAGGAGAGTTGTGCACATGCATTGAAGGGAGAACGTGCACCCCCAGGACATTGCAGCTACCAGTGCATGCCAAATCGTCGCACTAACAAATCAACAGGAATCATAAACTGGAGAATTTCTGGCAAAATAAATAAATGCTAAAGAACATTCCCTATTCTACCACACATCAAACAAGGAGCCTAAAACAGGACTCATCTTAAATGATTCCTTTACACATCCAACAATTGCATCCAAAGACTGACTGCAGTTCAACTACTTTCAGTGGAAAAAAAAAAGTCCATCGACTTTTTTCCCAACAAAAGGAATCTGGAAAAAGGGGAAGAACCTGAATTAATCCCAACTGACTTCAGGCATTGCAGTGCCAAAGTTAGGACTTAATCATCCTATGCTGCCTGGATGGTCCGCAGTGGAAGATCTTGAGGTGGGCTGAATTTTCCCTTCAGCTATGCAGCTGCTTCCCTTGAGAGGCAAAAAATAACTGAAGATTAATCTGAATCCAAATCTCTGAGCTTGTGGCTTTATTTTCAGTGCTAAACATGGGGAGAGATTAGTCTTTTTTCCTTCCTGGTTTTCCAGTGAGATAAATTGTACATATTAAGAATTCCACTTAGAGATAAATTAAAGGTTTTGACTGAATGATATGCTTGCCAAAAAATTTGGTTACAATTATCCTGATCCTGGACTCACACGTGAACTGTGTTCACTACACGCTTTTCTGCGGTAAAACGGGTTTTAACAGGGGTAGCGGTATCATTATCCTGGTCTCCCCGCCTTTTGTTCACCAACTCAGCAGTCAGAGCATCCACTGACAATGCGTGAGACTCAGGATACTTTATAACTTGTCAGAGGGTCAGTAGCATTTCAGTCCAACGTAATCTGCGTGGGCCAACGCGCTGGGTGAGTCACAGACCTTTGGGACGCCTGTATTAATGTGCCCCCAGGCATTCACTCTTATGAAGCAAAACAAGAAAAGGCATCTAAATCTACTTTCATTTATATTCTTCAGGCTTCTCCTTAGTTTTAGAGGATGCTTGTTTGCAGAAAAATAGGCATTTAGAAGATTGTTTTCATCTGTTTAGCAAAGATGAAAATACTGAGAGTTTCTTTGAAGAAATAGGAGAAGTCTCATGAACGTGAAATGCCATTCTGAGACAAATGGTCCATCTCCAACAAGAGTGTGATACGTACCAGCAGCAATAAGAGATGGCGTTTAGGGACAGCACATGAATCTGAGTATTTCCTACGGGCCACTCCTTGTAATTGCCCGGCATCCACACTGTTAACGTTAGGGATGTGGCACCTACAACCCTGCCTTTTTCCTTTCATCGCTCTAAGAGACCTGTTGTCCAAGAATTTGTCTAACCCCTTTTGTACCCGCACATATTACCTGTCTCCACAACCTCCTGTGAAAACAAATTTGAGAAGTTTATTACCTACCGTGGCCAAAAATACTTTGTCTCTTTTAAACTCATCTCCCACTAGTTTCAGTGAGCATTCCCTCATTCTAGTATTGCTGAATTTGGTGAAGATCAGCTCTGCGTTCACACTATTACCTTAATGATATTGTACACCTTACTCATATCCCATCACAGCTTTCTGCTTTCCAAACTTAAGAGTCCTGGCCTTTTAACCTGCCCTTGTAGAGCTGATCATTTTTGGTATATATATACACACACACAGACAAATATATTTAACTCTACTACACCTTCCTTGAGATTCAGGGACCAGAACTGCACAAAGGGATCAAGATGGTGGTATGCCAAAGTTTTACCAATGGCAAAATGATGCCTTCTGGTCTTCTCCCCAGTACCCTTCCCGATGATGCCCAGTATTTTCCTGGTTTTTTTGGCTGCCTCTGCACTTTAAGATAATGATTGTAGAAACCTGTCAACAACGACTCCAAGATCCCTCTCCTGAGTTGTAACCATCAGTGTCATGCTCAGCATTAAACAAACATGTTTTAGACTGGTTTTCCCTACATGTACAGCTTTACAGTTGCGCACACTGAAGCTTACCTGCCACTTTTTTTGCCCACACGTGCAGTTTAGTGAGGTGCTTCTGGAGTGCATTGCTCTTGGGGTGGCAATCGACTACCAGTATCGTCTTCAGACTTTGAGATTTGACTGTGCACCACCTGCTCAATGTCTTGAATTAATGTAAATGAATCAAAGTCATGTATCTGACCTAACACTCTTTTTAAAGTTTGTTTTTTGTTTTGTTTTAACTTGTGATGGGTCACTGAGTTACCAGTGTATTTCTTCATTCCTAAAAACACTTTGATCATTGTGTGACATTACTGGGTGGATGTGGCCTTGGTCTATTTGTGTGTGTTTCAGAAAGTTGGGAGGGAAAGAGAAAGCACCTCAGTTGCTACAGTGACTTACTTTTCATAAGTTTTACATTTAAACATGTGGTAGGGCCCCTCAAACTGTTTTTCTAGGCTCAGGTGGTTTCTCTTTGTAGCCTCTCCCCCGCCTCTTGCATTTACAATCTTGGGTTCTCAACCAGACATTTCTTCTTTCGCCAACACAACTGTGTAAAGTACATTCATGTTCTCCCTCATGCCACATCTCCATGCAAACTCATCTCTGTTTCTGATTTCAGTGAAATCAGTTGAGAAAGTGAGATGGATTTTGGCGGAAAAACAAAGAAATTTAATTTCTCTGTGGAATTGTAAGTCAGTATACTAACAAAACTGCACAAACTGGGGGTGATTCAAGTGATAGATATAGAATGGCATGAAAATGGAGCAGGATCCTGTTTCCATTAAATTCAGCAGGGAAACTTACGTTTACTTTGGTCAGGTGGGCTCAGACTTCTTTGCAGAGATACAGTAGAAGAAAGAATAAATAGAAAAGTTTTCTTCTCTCACTTATCCTGTCCACAATAATATACTTTACTGTAATATTCAATGCAATAATGTGATTCCATACTGCTAGTTGGTCTCAAACAGGTATCTGCCTCCTCCAAAGAAGAGTTTGGATGACAATTTTTAAGTTTAAAAAAAAAAAAAAATTAGCTATTGTCAGATTGCACAATAAGAAGGAAAAATAAAAGAAAGGAGTAAATGCTGCTAAAACTGTCTGGAACTAACAATATTAGAAGTGCAAAAAATAAAACCGGTTCAGAAAAAATATTGCAAGATTTGACAGGAGTAGATTTCTAATTGTTTGCTGGCTTGCAAAGCGCCAGGCTTAGTAAAGTCAGAGGAGCATTGCAGAAAAAGGGGCAAAGGGTACCCCCTTAGCTTAAAACCTTTCACTTTGAGTCTTGCCAAGCATCAATACTCTGGTTAGCTGAACAGATTTATGTTTTCATTCTGCTGAGACACTGACACTCTAATAGTACAAGTACCTTCAGACCTCTGCACAGTCTTGTCTTCATCTGTATCTGCCTGCTGACAGATGATGTTCTTTGAGGCCAAGCTGTCTGTCTCAAATAGCCACTAGAGATCATTCCGCTCACTTCAGTACTTCTGAATTAATTGATGTCGCTTTATTCTCTCGTCACTCCAATTTTTTTTTTTAAATGAGAAAGTATGAATCCACATATTTATAACTTGAATGTGAATTAAAGTTGCAGGCTTTCAGATTTATGTCTTTTTCAATGCTGAAGGACAATTTCCTCAAATAAAGCAAAATAGAAGTTCATTGTGTACTAGAAGGTCCACTGGAAGAAATTAAGCTGAAACTCTGGCCACATACTCAAATACAACTATGCCAATTTATATTAGTTAAGGATCTGGTCAACATTAATTAATTAAACCAAATGAAATATGCTGCCTATTATGCAGTTAAAAGCTTGATTTATTTTATATGCAGAAATAGAATTAATATTGGAAAACAAACATTGACAAATACTTGGCACTCTTACTGAGGATGTTGGAGGACTCTGCTGGCCTCGGCAGTCAGATTCCATACCACTGCACGTGATGCCTTGTCTCCAGACCCTCCCAGCTCTTCCCCTCTCTTTTTAGACAAAAGACATGTAATTACCCACCTTCTCCTGCCCTTCACAGGGCAGGGAAGGCAGCTTAAGAGTTTTATGACTGAAGTGTGCTCAGAGCGGAAAGCACTACAAGCTCCGTAACGCCATCAACCACTAGTAACCAGTTAGATAGGAATGTGTCAGTGTTAATCAACAATCCCACGCAGCCAAAAGTCTCCCCTTCCCACAGCTTCACATTAAAGAGACTGGTTCAAACTCTGTCCTGCATGAGCCTCTCCTCTTCCACAGAGCCCCAAGAGCCAGCACTCCTGTAACTTGTCCTACTTGCTTCCACAGAGTTAGGTCATCCATAATTTTGGACCATTTTATCTATAAAGCAAAATTGTTTTCCAAGGGCTTTTATCAGCAAGCCAGGAACACGCACAAAATGTCTCTCCTTTTGCTCTGTATCTGGAAAAGACTTAAGTGGTGTCAGAGAAAAGAGCTTTCTACACCCTCTTTGCAAGCGTTTACAACAAAGGCCTCTTCTCTGATGTTTTAAGCATACTTCATCATCCCGCTCCTCTCTTACCTCTTCATTCCACCACTGAACTCTGTAGTACTGCATGCATACATGTACGTATGTTTACAGATGCAGATAACAGTATAGGCTATTCATTTTGTATTTGAAATGTCAGGCATATTGGATGTTTTCACACAGCAGACAGAGAAGCTATCCTGGATATTTTTATTTGCAGTGACAAACTGATAAAAATGTGAAAATTTGGAATTTTCTTACAAAGGAAGAAAAACTCCACAAAAGAAAAGAAAATCCAGGAGAACGAGAATAAAAGCAAAGTATTTTAACCCAGCTAGCAACAAGTCCAGGGTTTCAGTTGACTACAAAATGGCTATTTTCACAATGCTGACTACTTGCCAAATTTGAAGTGACAACAAGGGTTAGGAAATTTTACAGTAAAATGAAGAAATTTTACAGTAAAATGAAGAACTACTCACTGGTGAGTCTCCTTAATGACTAGAATAATACACAAAATGGCTTTTCTGTGAGAGGGCCTCAGCTCCCACCATGCAGAATGCTAGAGGCTTAGGAAAAAAGTGGCCCAAGTTCACAAAGCCGGATTAATAATTTGTGGTGTTACGGTTCATTGCTAAAACTAGGATGCAGTTTGAGACAAGGCCTCTCCTTGGGTTTGGTGTCTCATTCTGTCAAACAATATACTGGCAAAACATTATTTTTGTAGCAGAAGAGGAGCTAAAGCCATGAGAATGCAAGGTATAAAAAGGGAACCAACACCAGCTTTACTTCAAATGGTATTTCAGAAGTTGGGAGCATAAGTTCTGTGATTTTGAATATGACTTCTGACTCATTTTCATAGAGAATTCTGTTACAATGCATCCAGTTTCTTAACAGAAAATTCAGAAATTCAAGCAGCATTATCTTTCATACTGAAAAGATACCTAATTTCTCGTGACTCCATGGCAAAATTGGATAAATTCTCAGAAGTTTAAGTGAGGCAAGATTGGAGAGCAGTTTAGAATATGTAGAGCATTAAAAAAATGAATTCTAGTAACTGATAGATAAGCCTTGGTCACCTAAATAAGCCTGTAAAATGAAATTTGTTAAAACATAAATGCCTTTGATGTATATTCTTACAGCACGTATGCTGATGTTTCCCTGGGGCATGTAGATGCTCTTGTAGAACAGAATCACAGTTAAAAAAATACTGTGCAGCTTTCCACGCACTCTAGAGCAGCTTGCTTCCCTTGCTTGAACTGATGGAAAAACTTAAAAAGAATATACTGTGCATTTAGAATTAAAAAAAAAAACAAAACAAACAAACAAACAAAAAAAAAACAACAACAAAAAAAACCCCACTAACCCTGACAATAACAGCCATATTATTATTACTATTTTTTCTAACGTAGCATCCAGGAACGTCACTGATAGCCCAGGACACTTATCTACTGTGCAAATGCAGAACAAAGGAATCTTAGACACTTCAAGATAACACGGTCCTACAAAGTAGGGTATTCCTCTTTGTGGATGGCTCGCTGATACGGATGAGAGCAGACCCCGCACTTTCAAACACCTAAGCTATTTTCCTCCAATGCAACCATGCTTGCTCACAGGCGGCACCCACCCTGTGCCTCACCTTCCAAGTACTTCAGCAAAACACGCTTGAGGCTGGCAGCATCTCCCGTCAACACTGTAACTCCGCATACCTTTTCACTCCACTAGACACCTGTCAGGTTTTTTGACGTGCAGCAAGTCATACTTCGTGACTGACCTCAAACGTCCATAGAAAGAAGCAGATGAACACATTCTCCCATGATTTCTACAGGGAGCAATAATGCACTGTCTTTGATGAATATTGTATGATGGAACCTGCTTCATTTGAACTTCAGGAGGATATGGGGTTTTTTTTACTCCTTCCTAGATTTTTGGAGGATGGTAGAGGGGACTGCAACCCATGCTACTTAGTTGTCATGGTAAAAAAGGGGGAAGTAGGAAAACTGATTCCTGAAAGATGACTATTCTTCCATTTGTTGCAAAGTAGCAAAAGGAACACAAGGTATCACAGACCAAACACTGTACAAACTGAAGTCAGTCTGTTTTGCTGAAGGTTTGGATTTTTATTTTTTTTAAACAGGAGGATTTGAAGAGTCCACAGCTTGTGGTTAATCAAGAGTTATAAGATGCTGCATCTCCAAGCCTAATCTAAGAGCTGTCTCAGGGATGACCCAGCAAAGCAGTTATTAGAGTACAAGCTGGAGAGCATTCCTCATCCACTTCAGCGGGGCAGTGTGCCTGTTTGTAAAATGCCCAGTCCTGTTCATCACCTTGAGACATGCAACAGAATTAATTTTTATTAACTGTGTTCATAGTCACAACAGAAATGCTGATTGCCATTAATTTTGCCTTCATTTGCCTGCCACGTGCATTTCAAAGAGGAATTCAGTTGTCAATCAGTGCAAACTAATGCACCTTTAAAAACACAGCCCAAATCCCAAACCGTAAATTCAGTAACACATTTTCTTTTGTTTCTTGAGCTACATCAGTGTCATGGCTCAGCAAGCCTAGCAGTTTACTGAGTTTTTTCATCTCCTGCTCCTAGCATCAATTTGGCAGATTTGCTTATAGCAGTTGACTTGCCTCCTCTGTGCTCTACAGAATTATACCACTAGTAACCAGACAGCAGTCAGAAGGACTTGAGTCCAGCTGCCTTGACAATTATTCTCCAGGATGGAATAAGCAAGAAGGAAGACAGTATTTCTGCAGGTATCCGTAGCACCAGGGGAGTTTGCAGCTATCTTTTTCACCTTGCATAGCTTTTTTAACTGTCTGCTATTAATGTTAAGCAGTCTGTTGATAAACTTGGAGAGATTAACCCAGCAGAAAGCTCTTGCCATCGTCAGGTTGCATGCTCAGGTGGTCCTTCAGGTACTCTGCCGAGCTAAGGCAAGCCCTGCCTCCAAGGGGGTTACAAGAGAAAAGCCCCTTGTGATGAACTTAGTGGGGTGGTTTGTGTGACAGAGGACCACCAGATGCAAAGGGGAAGAAGGGCAAAGGACAATGTAACATAAACCGCACTTTATTAATAGGTCTTACAGGAGTCATAGTGATCTGTTAGCTTCTTATGATGCAAACCTAAGCATCACAGCCATAACTCAATACGAAGACATGAATGGAGCTTGAGTAGCCTACTACTGTCTTATTCTTCACCCTTTCCAGGGCTGCTTGTAACCAAAAGGTGTTCTGACGACACAAGCATCTGAGTCCCTGGCACCAGCTTAGATCTGGGGTCGTTGATTAAACTAGCAGGTTCATGATCATGACTGTGGTACAGTAGTTTGACCTGTTGGTAAGTGACAGACAGTATTGAAGCCCTGTCTACATAAAAACATATTTTTAAAGCTTTTGTTGGGAACTCAGAAAATCAATGCCACACTAATTTTTAAAACCACTTAAAAATTGCTCTAAAGACACTTAAGAATCAATGTTATAAAAACAAAATTAATTTTTAAAAGAATAATAGTGTATCCCACTTACTAAAATGATTAGCCGGAATAGCGCATCAGCCAGCATTCAGGGAATGGAACATGATGAAATATGTTATTATAGAATTGACAAGAAGTTATGGGAAACCATAAAAGAGAGTATATGTACCTATAAAAAATGGGTTGCAGTTTGCTACAAATCAGACATAGATAAATACCTCACTTCCAGCAAGACTTCCTCAGCAAAACATTTCACACTGAAGACACCGGAAACAAAAATATTTAAGAGACTCAGAGCTGAGCCCAGACTTATCTTTTCCCTTTTGTAAATTTTTAAAGGCAGTTATTTTTAGCCCTTGTGGGCGTAAAAAATATGTTATATAAGACACATTGAGATACAGTTTCTTCACTTATTGGAAAAAAGGGTTGCACGTAAAGATTTCACCTCTGGTACGGCCCATCACGGGTGTCGGAAAGATGTATAGAGTGAGTTAGTATTTCAATACCACTTTCAAATGCTTTAAGATTATGTGTGTTTGTCATGGAGCGAGCCTCTTGAGCTCTGCCTCTAGACTCTGTCTTTGACCCTGCTTACATTAGGTATTCTCAGAACTCATCCTTAAGAAAGATGACTGGCTGTGACACAAAGTGAAAATTTACAAGTGGGGATTAATTTTTCTGTGTAAGAAAGAGAAATAAGAGGTATATGAATCATTAAGATAGAATGCAATGTAAGGGCAATAACATTTTAAAAGTTTCACAATCGCCCATTTCTTTTCAGTTGCTCTTGCTACTCAGCACAACAAGGAAAGGCTCTTGCTGCTGATGCCTGCTCAACACCTCTAAGGTCTGAAGAGATGCAGGAGTTGCCAAAACTCTGCAAGAATCAAGCTAAAGTAAACATCCTCACTATCAGTTGAGCACCTTTTTAATTCCTACTAAAAATTGCTATGTTACTATGAAAAAACCAGTGGTCCCTGGCATCAGGTCTTTATGGTATAAGTTCTGGACAGATATGAAAAACACAGCTAAGCAGAAAACACTGAAAAATATCTAACCCTAGTATGGCACTAGGGTTGGTGAATGCTGACTTTCAATGCTGACTGGTACAGGGAGGTGCCACAAGTTTCCAGTTTCTGTTCCAGTACAGCAATGGTCCTGGAATGAAATGACCTCTCACGCTCTCCTGCCACTCCTCAGCACCCTCAGTTAGTGCACAGTGGCTGAAAAGTGGTCTGGAGGACATCAGTGTACTGAGGCAGAAGATCTAGAGGTTTCAAGGGGCAAACAGGAACTTAAATATCTTTAAGTATCCAGACCTTAGTGGGTAGTAAGAGCTTCAGGAAACAGCACAGCTCCTACTGGAATTCCTGGATCATAATTAACTTCCATTTCCCAGGGAGGTGGCTTGCGGAGTCTAATCTTGCAAATAGAAAACTAGGTGGGAGTGTAAATTCACAGTATAAATAGGCTGTTTCAGAAATTAGAATGAGAGAGAACAACATGAACAGTATATCACAAGCTTGTGTTAACCAGTCTTGCTATAAGAAATAAACCTGACCCCTTGAAAACAGCCTGCCAATATCCCAAGGCCGGGGGAGCCCATGTGAGGTGCAGCATGTGAGGGAGTGCACCTATTTACATCCACATTTGGTTTCCAGGAGCTGGAGTAAAATGCTGTTTTAGTGCCACACTTCAACACAACTCCAGCCCAGCCTGCCGTGGAAGCAGTGCCAAAGCCATCCTGCCGCATCCACAGCAACCATGGTGGGCAGCAGCAGCTCCCAATACCTCCCTTACCCCAGATGTCCTTCCCCCCAGCCTGGCTCGTCATTATCCTGTCATTCTTTAACTCCATTTCCAGTCCAGTCCAGTGCTCTACACTAATCACAAGTGACAGATGGAAGCTGCAATACATCTCCAGCTCCAGATCATTAAATAAGATGACCTGTATTTCCTGCAGTAATCAGATATTGCTGCAAGTTACCTCTGCCTCATCTAAACTAGGGCTGGCAAAAGGACCTCTATGATCACGGAGAGGATTTTGCTTGTTTGTTTCCAAGTTTCGGTTCAAATCAGGTGTACTCATATTTCATTCTTTCGCTATGTCAGAGTGTTAGAATTTGGAAAAAACTGAGAAGCATATATCCTCTAACTGCAATAATATTAAGAGAAAAAGATTTTGGGTGACACCTGTATTTTTCAAGAGTATATAAAACACTCTGCATCTACTATCAGGAAGAAGTAAACACAAAGACTCCGAGGAAGAAGGTGACTTTCAAGAAGAAAGCATTATTAGCAGATGAAGCAGATGGTCTTGCCATTTTGGTGGATTTTTATTTATTCCCCCAGAAGATCAAGATCACTTATCTAAGGTTATAACAGTTTTGCTCAGTTGGAAAACAAATCGGAAGAATTTGTAATTTAAATGAATGTGCAGATCGCAAAACAACGAAGGAAAAGGTGCTATTACCTATGCTTTCTCCTTGCCTTTCAACCTCACTGCTAGGAGGGGAGGCTGCTTTTTTCACGCAACGTGGAAGACCTGTTTTCTATTTGTCCTTCCTCAATCCATAGAAGGATCTGAAGAAAGCCCAGCACCTTGAGAGCATGCTCATGCCTTCAGTGACTACCACTGTAGTTGATATTGCAAATCTCTTATTCCCTCACCCTCTCCCATTGCAGTTATTCCACTTTGTGAGAAATATTTTAATAATCCTTGGAGCAGGGTCCAAAAGCCAGGTGGCTCTGTCCCACAGATATGCCCCAACCACCAGCAAAAAGACTCACTCTTCCTTGTCTTACTGCAGACTGTTACGTCTGCTGGGCTGGTTTGACAAATCTGGACACATAGCAAGAAATTAAGGAGGCGAGAGGATAGAGCTGGGTAAGGAAATTGGGGAGAATCAGATGATACCAACATTCATTAAATGCTTGCTTGCTGTTCCTCGCACATATTTGCCCAAACAGTTTGATGAGATTCAAAACCAGATTTGCAAATAGCTTAAGAGTGACAAAGTCTGCATCTAAGGGCAGGTTGTTCACCACCAAAAACCTGTTCAGTTTTCATCCTGAACTTTAATCCCAGTTCTGACATAAAGTCCCCATATGGCCTTTTTTAATCATATGGGCATCTTTAAAGAAACAAGCGCAGATGGACAATTTCACAAGTGGTAGTAAAATAACACTGCATTCATTTCAATGGATTTTATAATTTTTTCCTTAGTTTCCTTATCTGTCAGATAAACCAAGCTACACTTCCCAGCAGTATAAAGCAAAGCACAGATTGCTCTCGCCACTTTACCAATGAGTTTATAACTGACACCTTGGTAAGATTCAATTTCTCTCTTTATCAAAAAAGTAGCTTTTCTGCAAATGTATTGTACCAGTAATCGTCTTGGATTTGATACACTTCTTGAAGCAATCATTTTCTCATAAATTTTGAGATGCTTTCAGTTCTGTGTCACTTTATAGTCATATGAGATATGATTCGGCAGTCCTAAATGTCTTCTAATCTGTTACACGATAAGAAGACAGGGAAAAAAAATGTGTTCTGTAACACCAGGAAGATATTACACTGCATATAATGTAATAGATATTCCATAGCAGAAATTAAACATTTGGGGGGAAAAAAAACACAAAACCTTGCATACTGACTCTAAGCAGCAACAAAAAAGGACCCAGGACAAAGCCACCACAGCACATAAGCATTTGCAGACTGTTGGTCTCTCCTGTTTACATTCCTGGAAGTAACAGGTGGAAATGAAATTTAGAGATGACTCAGAAAATGACCTAACATTTTTTCTGCAATGGAACCTTAAATCAGAGTAGCCTGGTGCTTACATGCAGCGTGAAAGGCAGGCAGAACAGGAGCTTGAAATTGAACTGCTCACCTCAATGTCCCACCTATAAGTATCTTGAGCCTGAGCAATTTTTTTTTTTGTTCTCTCTTCCCCCTCAATTCCCATCATCACATATCCCTCCTTGCAAGACTTGTGTCACTTTTTGAAGTGAGAGATGATATTGTCAATGCTCCTACAAATTTCAAATAGATTGTGTAACTGATCTCAATTGAGAACAAAGCTAGTTAATCTAGGTATCTAAGTGTAGACATAGCTGCCTAACCCTCAGGTAGACTCCTTTTAAAACAAACCCCAAAACCCAGTCCAGAACATACTGGGCAGGTGCTGCCCATTACCAAACTTTTTTCCATTAATTACCAAGTTAATAAACTTTGAAGCTTGAAATGCAGCCACAAGGCCCCAGGACTGTAATGTGTCACTAAGTCTTGGGCAGACAGATGGGGTAGCAGATGATTTGCCATGGGGGCCTGGGTGTTAGTGCTGCACCAGTCTCTTGCCCCCAGTAACCACAGTGGTTGGTAAATGCATTAAAATTGTGAAAACCAGTCTGTTTCCTTCGAACAGTATCAGTCCTACAGCATCCCTGGATAGCTGCTTCCAACAAGGAGGCAAAGCAAAGCAGTGTAATACAACCAGACCATGCTAACCTAGAACATCTGCCATCACTTCAGGCACAAAGGAAATGTAAACCAGACTCTTGTCTTTGGTTTTCATCCTCTTTCCCTGCAGAAACTTAAGATGTTCAACCTTTCTCCAGTATAAGCCTCTCTTGCCGTCTTGCTATTCCTTACACTTATTGCATACTCTTTTCTAAAGCATGGTATTTTGAAGTTGGACTTTCCAGAAGCTTATACGTGTCTATTACCACGTAAGTGACTAACATCAGCTCTACTGCATGCTGACTGTGGCATTTCTACTCTAAGATAGTCTCACTACATTTTCCCATTGGTAACTATGTCAAACAGACATAGCTCAAATAGATGAAGTTTATTCATGTTCTAGGAATATGGGTCCTTGGACTACAGACACTGTAGGGCTTATGCACTGGGAAGAGATGCAGTGTCATCCCAGCACAGCCTGCCAGCCTCGCACAGATGAGCCGGCCTGCCTGAGGCTCTGGTCAGGTGGAGCGAACAACATGGTCACACATGGCATTCCTGTCTAAGCTCCCGAGGTGTTTACATGAAGCTCGCTATCACGGTATCTGGGTGCCCTTTTCACAACAGTCCCTTCACTGCCAGAGCACTGTCACCAGAGCAGGAAGCAATAAGGCAAGCTATGATTTCACTACAAAAGAGAGAAAAGGTACCTCGTGAGAAGGGAAGGAATAACCATTCTGAGACATGTACCTAATAACTGAAGATCCTATGCAGAAGCCTACAAGGAGCGTGTGACAAAAAAAAAAAAGAGGTAGGAGAAGACTAGACTTGCTTACATATCCCCTACCACTGAGGACGAGGCAGAACTCCAGGAAGCTTTTAGCCCCCTTCACTGTGCAGATGTTTCTGTTGGCTTCATGAACCCCCTGGCTTCATGCATCCCCCGTGGGAGTTCATATAATGTTGTCAGTGCTGCAGTCTCCTACAGCCTTGGTGCAGGTTCCTTCAGTGGAAAGCAGCTGAGGCTTGGGGCAGGAGCTAGCGTCACATACAGTGTCCTCAGACCTTTAAAACACATGGGAAGAGGTTTAGCAGATCATTTGTTTGTCCAAGTCTTTGAGTAGCTTTGAACTTCATTAAAGGAAGTCATCAAGGAAGTCATACTGATGAACTAAAATTTCTGTTCTGTCCTCTGGTCAGTCCGTGTATTTCGAAAGTATACAAGCATTTCTTTTTATGCACGGCAGCCTGTAAGCATTTTTTAATATTGAATCGTAAACAATGCCAAGCCAAAAATTCAGAGCTAGAAACATCAGCTCGTCTTTCAAATGTCCTCCTGGCTTGCATAAGTACCGAGGAATCTCAAGCAAATATGTGATGCCTCAGATCACATGTTTGTTGTGTTATTTGGGCATGTTGGCTAGGGAATATGCTGCTGAGATAAAACAGATCTGTGTTGTATTATGCCATCATGAACTCAAGACACAGAAAAGACACAGGATGTGACTGTTGGTATAGCTTTGACCAGCTATACTAGAACTAAGACACACTTTCACTTGTTCATTAAAAAGTGCCTAAGGGAGTAAAGTTTTCCTTTCTTGCATTTTAATCATTATTATCAGACTACTACAAGGTATTCTTCAAAACTCAGACTCTTGGGATTTAAAAGGGTAACTTTAGGCAAATGCTTTTTGTACAGTGATCTCAGGAATAGATCAGAAGCCTTAGGATTTCTCCGGCCATTCTTCCAGCATTCCATGTCCAAAGGCAGAAAACACCTACCGTTACCACTCTACTGTTAGTGTAGCAAATGATGCAGAAGTAAAAAGGAAGATGCTAACTCAGGTATGCAGGAATATTTCTAATCTTAGCAAATTGAGTCTGCCTATCTGGAAATCAACCCTATAATTTCAATTGGGCACAGTGTTCTTTATCTTCTGCTCATTTACGCTAACATTGAAAGGCTATATTTAAGACAAATGTTATCAACTTGAAGATTTGTCTAAGTTGAAAGCTTACTTCGCTGTATTTAGGAATAAATGGAATTAATCTACAACCATGCTGTTTTAAGAAAGTATCTTTGATATTCCTGGGTTAAAACCATGATATATGAAGGCATTCTATGTAAATCTTATTTAATGGATATATCCTTTCAGCATTTTTTTTCAAATATAATGATACTGGTTTTTCAGCCAGAGAAAATGATGAATTGTAGTACTACAAGAAATGGATTCCTGAGATTGGCAGGAAGATAAATATTTTGCTAGGGAGTTATTGATGTTTTTATTTGCTTTTTTCTTATTTAATCTAGTGATGACTTTCCCTTTTGCCTGTTCTGAGCCAGGATTCACTCTAACAGCTGGTGACCAGGCAATCACTCTCACTCAGTAAATTATCAAATACCAGGGGCCTTCGTTTGCATATCCATGATAATCTGGTTTTCACAACCCATCCTTCGGTTCACTTTTAATAAATAAATCCCACAAAGAAAATAGCAGATGGGAATGAAGGTTGCTGTGCTTTTTTATAAATAAAGCAATAGCTCAAGGAGCCTCAGAAGGGAGCCTCTACTGAACAGAACAGCATCCTCCTCCGCGAGCAGTACTGCTGGGTTCACAAACAGGCCCTCTGAAATAAGGTGCTCAGTGTAATGGTGAAAGACGTCAAGCCCAAAATCAGTTTACTGCTAGGCCAGTTCCTGACTTTGCATTTCCCATGACAGTCAGAAGAAAAACGGATGCCTGCACTGCAGAGAGGAAACTTTTGATTTTCCGGCAAACTTTTTCTCCTGTACTGTTAGACACTAGAGCCTGGTGCATGGTTATACTTTTTCTAATCTTGACACATTACTGCTATTGCAAAAGCTGCAACAAATTCCTTTTGCTCTCTATTCAGGGAGAATTTCACCAGTCTCCAGGAGAAAACAACAGCCCCAGTTTAAATCCAGCCTGCACTTTCTTTGTGCAGATGATATGAAAGAAATAGCAAGGGGTGGAATGTAAGTCAAAGTACCACTGGTTTCCTAACCCACTAAAAGGAAGACAATCCCATTCTGCAAACAAAAAAAGTAAACAACCTTGTGAATACACACACAATCCCGGAGAGGTCACCATATGCAGAAACATATCCTCCTTTCTCCAGCACCTTTTCTCTTGGGCCCCTCCAAATGATGCCTACCCAGGCTCCAGCTGTCTCCTACCTCTGAAGCACCTTCTTCCATGGCAGCAATGTTCCTCTGTGGACTTTGACACCTCTATCACCCCAGCCTTAATCACAGGATAAATAAAGGACCTCAGAAAGTCTACAATGGGTCCACCTTTCTCAGCCTTGTCCTCTTTTTTAAGCTGCTGGGCTCTTTTCTGAATGAAATTTTTTTAAGTACAGCTGGTAGATGAGTGTTAGAAATCTCTGCCAGGAGCTGAGGCCGGAAGAGAAGATGGGAGTTTTGAGCTGGAAGGCGTGGGAGCCTGCGAGGGGACAGAAGAGGGGCTCTGCAGCAGGGCGAGGGCTCTGCAGCAAGGGGTTGCCAAGCAGGGGGAGGCACGAATACGCATGCGATGATGACTCACTGGGCAAGTCTATATTAGTGACTATAGTCTATATTATCACTCCTCTTCCACCTTCTGGGAGGAGCAGGGTGGGAAGATTTCCCCTGCGGGAAGCAGTCTGGGAGTGGACGTGGGGGAGACGTGAGGTTTGCAGAGGGGCTCTCAGCTAGCAGCGGAGCAGCCAGGGCAGGTGGTGTATCAGAGCTCGGGGCGACAGAGATGAGGGCTTTCCCTCCATGCCACAAGCCCCACTTGCATCTGGACACCCGCGACTAGGGCTCCATCTCAAGGCGAAGTGTGCAGGTAGGGGTCCCGCTGCCGGCTCACTCCCTGCTCAACAGACCTACCCCACGCACAGCGCTGTGCCCCGCACTGCTGCTGCCTCCTCCTCCTCACAGAGAAAGGAAGAGCCATAAGCAACCTCCAGTGCATGCAAGCACAGCAGTACACTTTGAAACGAGTTTCCTCTAAAAATGTCCCGAACAAAACAGATGCCAGGATCAACAGCATAATTCTCTGCCTCCAAAGAAGCAAGGTACTGCTGAGACTGTCCATTGCATGCAGAGAGCACTTTCCACCAGCCTTACCAACACGCTCTCTCCAGGTATTGCTTGTAGATCAATTATTTGCACTAGCAGATCTTTCCCACGTGAGTTTCAAAACGCTGGGCCATTATGGAACTTGGATTCCTCCCATTACAAGACAACAGCATCTTTTTAAAGAAATAAAAATAGCACTGCTACATGGATACAACCACCTTTTATATTACTCAAGTTACCACAGAATGCATCTTTGATGTAATTCCACTCAGTCTGGTTGACTTAGTGGATGATTTTTGAGCCCTTAGCACTTTTTCAGTAAATTGATAAGATTGGGGAGGGTGGGGGGGGGTGTTGGTGTGGTGTTGTTTGGTTTTTGGGGGTTTTTTTTGAACAAAAGCCCAAATAAAATACTTCACAGCCCATGTAATTCATGGCCTTCCTTATGTTCCTATATGTCTCTAACGTGGATAAATAAGTCATGCAGTTTGTTTTCAAGTAATATTATCAAATGCTGGACAGACGTTGTCTGACCCAAGCACCCACTAACTGACCCAAGCTTTGCTCCCCACATGAGACCAAATCTTTTAACAGACTAAAGATTTAAACACATTTTATAAAAACTGTAACATACATATATATCACCCCTTCTGTTCTAAACAGGACCAGGGAAAAACTGAAAAAACTTAATTCCAGTAATTTACTCCAGATCTGTCTCGTGGCTGAAGAGGCCGATTCACAGGTGAAAGAAACTTGCAATGAAATAGCAGCAGAACTATTTTCATTCCCCATTTCCCAAGAAACAGTATTACAGTTATGTTTGCCAATATTCACCATTTAAGCCAACTAACCAAACATCCCTATTCTTTATAACTACCTGGGGTAAGATTTCATCACTTTTACACAAATCGTACACCTTTGCTCCTCTGCCTCTGACTAGACCCACAGATACTACTTGAGGTTGCTCACAGAGTACAGTACTACTTCGCCTTAGTACACTTAGAAATATCTTTGTGAATGATATTTTAAAGCATGCTCTTGCATGTCCCCTTCAGTTAGCAAAACATCGTTGATATGCTCCACATATCGGCATCAGTATTCCTAAAGTTGTCCTGTTTATGTAAAACTGATTTTAAGTCAAGATGTTATGCAGCCTACATCACAGCTGTTCCATAATTAAATTGGATACCATAAAATCTGATGTAGAAAGTATTACCAGGTTGCTGAAGGTAAATATTCATAGATTAAGCTTGTTCTCTTTAGCTTGAAAAACCATGCAATTTAGAGATCATAACTTCTAAAATTAATCAAAAGCTTGGCAGATGTATTAACAAAAATAAATCTTGGTGTTTAAAAAAAAAAGTCTGCTTTAGCTCAAGCTCTGCTAAAATTACCTGATAGATAGGTTCCTAACATGCCTCATGTGCAAGAAATTCCGTACATAGAGTCCTTTGTTATACGCTTTCTTAATTACCTGTATTGCTCATCAATATTCACTCACTTGTTCATATATGCATGCTTATTAGAAGCAACCTATCAGAGCTATTTTCATTACAGCTTTCTTTGAATACTGTCTCATTGTCAACATCAACTGGTCAGCTCCTAGGCGTGCACATGATTTCATAGGTACCTGCACATACAGAACCTGGCATTTGTGAGACAATGCCTGTGCAAAAGCTGACGAGGTGGGTAAAACATCACTCTCATTTGGTGCGTCCTCTATGCACAGCATAGACAAACACGGGACTAGGATTTACGTGCTACAGTGAATTTACAGTCTGAGAAGGGAGAAAATTAGAAAGGATTTGCCTTCTGCAACTGGACAGCACTCTTTTCAAGAGCAAGAACTGTTGCTTTTATTAGCTGCAGATTTTTTAAAACCCTTAAGAGGACTCTTCTTTTGAGCTGAGTACTTAACAGTCTTCTCCACTTGTACATACTTGACAAATACAAGCGTATTGCCCCTGAGGGTGTGTTTTGGCTTGATTGGGGTTTTGTTTGTTTGTTTTTCCAGAAGTAATTGTCAGAAAGTAGTAAATGCCAACAGCTCTTCAAGTTTGCTTGCATGTTTTTCTATGGTTTGTTGCCCTGCCTCCAAAAGAAAAACACATGCAGACAATTTAGGTTTGAAAAGTACTTCCCACTGTACTTACAGCTTTTCTTCTTCTAAATCTCAGATTATCATTGTTGGAAACAAGTTTTCTAGTCGCAAGGTTAGCTGAGCTATCGGAAAAACCTGCTGCATATTATCGTTATACCACTACCCACCAGCATAGAACTTACTGTCCTGTAACTATATCTCAGATTATAAAAATACATATGCATGTGTTCATTTTAAATGATCAGTTATTTATTTCATAGCCGAAGAAACATATCAATGTGAGAAAACAAGTATACACCTACTCACTCAACTGGGTGCAAGCTTCACTGCAACACACCTTTTAGTTTATTTCCAGAGGGGAAGATGACAACAGAAATATTAGATTCCAATGCTGCTTTCACCTACCCAGAATGTTTTTTCAAGTTATTGCTCTGTGATTAATACAAAGATTATACTGTGATATGGCTTGAAAGGCTGACCATCTTTTACACACTCTGGAGAGTGTGAGTTTTTGTACATGAATAATAGAGAAATGTGAATCAGCATGAGCAGATCAGTGATTTGTCTACTTCACACATATGACGAAGTGCTAATAGGTTAATTTGCAACTTGATTTATTTTTATCCCCACATCTCTATCACTGGTAAGCCAGTTGGGTGAGGTCCTTCATTTCTGTAATTCCAACTGTTTTACAGAGTACTCAATATTTCCATCTCAAAACATGGGCCCACTCAAATTAAGATTTGATTTCAGCTTTTAAAAAAAAACAACTTTTTTTCCCCAGTTTTAAAACACCTCTCAGTTTTATAGCAGTCCAGTTGTATGTGCAACTCCAAAACATCTCTCACTTGTAAATCCACCAGTCTGATGGTTATTTTCATCACTCTTTCACCGAGCACAGTGTTCCTGAGGGAGGTACAATGTAATATATGCCCATGTAAAATCCTTTACGTTGCAAGGGAAGTTAAAAAGATGCTTTAACATCACTGGAAATTCAGGGTGGATGGAAAAAAAGAAACAAAAAACCAACAGAAGTAGAAAAGGCTGATCTAAAAAATGCCAAGGCACATCCTTTCATTGCCCATGAGGAAAACCCACAGAGCAGGTATGGTTATGGCGATCTGCTTCTCTGTCCTGCTATTGCCTAAGAGGACAAGGGGCAGATTTTTCATAGTGCTTGGGACAGATACCTTGCTACCTATGAAAATCTTAGAATCATAGAAATCTGTAGTTTGGTATTATGTTTCTGAAAGGACTGCATGCAGCCTTTGCATCATGCTGGAGGAAAGAAATGCTCCTGCTGCCTTGCAGCCCTACCACTCCACAGCTCCCAGGACACCTCAGGATCTGCATACCCACATTGCTTCTCCTTGGGTGGACATTCCCAGGGGACGGAATGCTGTGACCGTACAAAGCCAGGTAATCCAAGACATACAAAGGACCTCTCCTGTGAGGACAGGCTGAGAGAGTTGGGATTGTTCAGCCTGGAGAAGAGAAGACTCTGGGGAGACCTAATTGCAGCCTTCCAGTACCTGAAGGGGCCTACAGGATAGATGGAAAGCAACTGCTTATCAGGGATTGTAGTGATTGGACAAGGGGCAATGGGTTTAAAACAGAAGGAGGGTAGATTTAGATTAGATGTTAGAAAGAAATTCTTCACTATCAGGGTGGTGAGGCACTGGAACATGTTGCCCAGAGAGGTTGTGGAGGCTCCATCCCTGGAAGCATTTAAGACCAGATTGGATGGGGTTTTGGGCAAGGTGGTCTAGTGGAGGGTGTCCCTGCCCATGGCGGGGGGGGTGGAACTAGTTGATCTTTGAGGGCCCTTTCCAACCCAAACCATTCTATGATTCTATGAAAGGACACCCAAAAAAAACATACATTTTCTCCTTAATAAATAGTCCCTCTGGACACAGAAATCACAGTCCGCCCCTGCTCTGCAGCACATTGGGATAACTGCACAGTCATGTCCTATGTTTCCTCCGAGTTGTTTTTTTCTTTTGCAGAGCTTGCAGATATCCACTGGGTAATGTGGTAATCCCAAAACACTGCTGCCGCCATGCTACAAGGTTTTATCATTCATCAACATTAGCTGTGTTAGTGCATTATAAATTACTGGCTTATTTGTGCAGAAAGTAAAGTCAAGTTTGTGTACTGTTATTTTATCTCCCTGACTTTGACACACCATCCTGTCCTGTTATAGAACTATGGTATTGAAATTAGGTATACAAAAATTACACATACTGACCACTTCTAGTCCTCTTTCTTTTTCCCCACAATCCCATCCCTTTTCAGAGATATGAGAAGACAAGCAATGCAGAAAGCACCTTGAAGGTTGCCTTACTGCTTTTCCAGCAAATTATGTAGCTGTCTGCCCCTGGAAAAGGTTTGGGGAGCTGCATCAGCATGCAAAGATCCTCAAAAGAAGGAGGGAATTTTTGACTGCTCTGTCACTCTGCCCTGAAACTGAGACCTCCAGCACAGCAAAGATCTCTGACACCAAACAAAATCAGCAATGAACAATAATTAAGATTATTTCCCACATAAACTTCAGTCCTGCTCTTGGCAAACTGCAAATAATTTGCTTAGAGGAGAATTTTTTCTTAAGCCATCAATTCAGCAACAAAATTGCCATCAAGGAAAAAAAAATGCAACAACATCTTGACACAGATAAGAAAAGGGAGAGCTATATTGTCTCTAGGAGAATCACGGTAGATGCTATGATTAGGTTCATTTTACCATTCAGTAAAACTAGATAACAAGATCTGACTTCTATTTTATCAGTTTGATACACATCTACTTATTCCTAACTTGCAGCGGACAGAGTAAAATACGGTTTAAGAATTACTTGTTCTCAAATTTCACTTATATTCTTAAAAGCAAAGGATTTTAGGCATATATCCACCACTCATGACATACCTGTGTCCCCTCTCTGTTTAATCTAAAAACAGCCTCTATTGAAACGATCACAAATTACACACTGACATTTGGGAGCCTTTGTTAGCAACAGGAGCCTACAACAGCCTCATCACAGCTCTCTATTGCCATCTCCCCATTTCTGTAGCTAAATACACCCAGCGTGGCAAAACAGCTGCATCATTTACTGTTCATTAAGAGGGAGAAATGACACAGCAGGTGGATGTCATGTTCTGTCCATTACTTCACACTTACTCATTCTGAATATTTAATCTGCATACTATGCATTTTGGTAGGCGGAATGAGATCCATTTATCTAAATCAGAATGATTCATCTGAGAAATGTTTTCCTCTCCTGCACCTCTCCCCCCCAACCTTCATATAGTATTAAATTCTCCTGGATCACCTTATTAGTACATGTCTATTAATAGCAGACTCTGAAAACTCCTCAATTAATATTGCTCATCCAAGCATCCCATGCTTGAAAGGTCTCAGGATGACTACGGAAACTTTCTGTTGCAGGAACCGAAAACCTTGAAAGATACCTTAATGAGGCCAAGAAGATTTCCCGAAGTTTGTAAAATAAATAAATAAATAAATAAATAAAATTGTGCTAACTGGTCCAACTGTTTGCATGAATCTGGACCAGTTTCTGTCAAACTTCCCCTTGTTATTGCTGACCTAGGAGTCACTCAGATTTCAGCTGAGTTATGTTTGCACACTGATTTTTGCTTGGAATTGCAAGCTTCCATTAAAATGCAGAAAAATCTTGAAAGCTAAAATTACTTCCATTTTCCATACAGACTTGTACACTTGTAGAAAAAGCTCCACTGTTCAGAAAACTGTTGACCACAGCCTTCATTTGCAGCTTGAACTACATCCAAGTCTAGATCACTGAAGATGAGGACAAACTCTGAATTTGACTCAATATCATAAAAAGTCAGTGTAGTAAGTCAAGCACATGCCAAATAATTAACTTTACAAATCTGACTTCTCTCTCCACAAGGATGAATCAGCTTGGCAGCAATCTCATACTGGTGACAAAATATAATAGAGTAGTACATAGCAGTAGGTGTCTTGCAAGTGCCACAAAAATGTATATACCGAGTTGCCTGTATTTGTGTTTCACAGCTGGTCACAGATTCTGGCATCTTAACAGGAAGGTGAGCTGGAAGCTGGATGTGTTACACTACCCACACAATTCTCCCACCAACAGGGAGAACTTGCCTGAGAACAATAAATTTAGCTTGTTTGGGCTGCAGCAAAACTATTTCCAAGAACTGAAATGAGAAGAAGTTCCAGTATTTAATTCTGAATTAAAAAAAAATTGCCATCCATTAAATATAAACTGACAGGACTTAATTCTTTCTGTCTCAGTGTTGTTCACTGACCCTTTCTTTGCTTTCTTGAATAATATCCATGACGAATTTTGGGAAGGGTTCAGCGAGAATTACTTAAAGTATAGCGAGGGCTGTGTCCTGTGCCAGAAGCTTTAAAAAAAAGAGAACTGGGGCAAATGGAAAGAATGACAACTGCAAATCTGCAAGCACATAAATGATCAACAAATGCTGGTTGATAGCGTAGCATGGTGAGTAAAGCAATCACAGTAACCCTGCCCCTGTGGTGACAAGGGCCAAATGAGAGAACAACCATCAGTCAAGTGTCATGGGCAAGCCATCACTTCTGCACAAAATTAAAAGTACAAGGGAAACAGGCTAAGGAGAGGGAAATACAGAGAACGACAGTGTGGAAAGGTGCCCCTCTGCCTTATTTCAGAAATTTGTCTATAGCAAGTGAAGGAAGAAAATGACGGACACTGTATTCATGATTTTCTGCTGCTGCATGAGTGCCTGAACTGGCATGGTAACATCTTCCTTCACACAGGTGTGCTAGAATGGGCACACTGCACACATCGGTTTCTGAATTAAATTAAATAGATGCAAGTACTAAGTTAATAAACTGAACTCTAAATCACTGCTATTTTTGTGGCTAGACGAGGTCAGAGTCTCTGAATTTATTTTCCTCTACAGGCTTGGAGTCCATTTGACTCTCACTTAAAGTTATTCCTGATTTCACTCTTGAACTGAACAACAGGAAAACAAAAACAGACCTCTTAGATCCCTATCCCCATGGTTACGTACAACTAATGTTAAAGGGTGGACACAGTGCATGTTTTTAGGGTTTTATCTGTCATTTGACAACACTTCCAGATACCCACTGGTCAGATAAATACTAAAATTAGACACTGCGTAGAGGTTTGGCTTATCAGAGCTATCACTCCTCTGTCATTGGGTCCTCTTGTCCACAGCTTTTGTAGTGCTACGGCAAAACAGTCCTCTTATCTCCCGTTGCGCATACATAACGTGCAGCTACACTCATCAGCTAGTCACAGACCTGTGGCACATGAAAGAGGAGCCGGGCATGACCTTCAGCATCAAAATCATCTGTTTCTGTGCTCAGAGCAGCATGGCAGCCCGCCTCCCTCAGTGACAAGCAAGGCTCTGCAAGCCAACACAGAGATATGGGAATGCACTGCCTCCTACCACGCAAGCTACCCTGACACGGTCATCAATTTTAATTGTGATTCTCCTGTAGCAGCATGAGCTACACTTATCAAAACAGTAATGACAACAACAAAACATTTGAAACCAAGTTCCTGTATTCTACATGAGAGTGAAAAATGTGTTTTCCTCCAAACTATGCTTGCTTCCCGCCACCTGCCAGTTTCTAATGCTTCTTCTAGCAGCTAAGTTTTGTCCCCTCAGTATGTTTTTCAGGCTTCCCACCTGGATGAGTTGCTGCAGCATGTTTGTAGGTGTCAACCTGCGATATTGCCCTGAAAGGAGCAAAATTTCCACTAGCCAACACTAGAGAGGAAAGTAGGCTTAAGTCTGTGATGGTCTATAATCCCTCTTCTCCTATCAGAATGAAAAAAGCAGGTACTTGGTACCACATCCCCTACTTTTCTGAGACGTGTCACCTCTTTCAGGCTTCTACAGAGAGAGCACTTGAAGGAAGACAATCCAGAGGTGAGTTATCCTGGAGGACCGACAGCATCTCTGAGCAGGATCCTGGTCTGACATTCAAGAAATGGCCCAGGGCTCTCCCTGCCTACACATGCACACATACAGAATGCTATCCATCCCCTCTCATTCCTCATTTTCCTTTCCATGGCATTCCCACTTTTGCCATCACAAATCAGGTGTCCCAAGGAGACTGTTGTAAGGAAGGTCCTTTGCAAAGCTGGTTCCTTACACTACTGTTCAGTGAGGATGATGACAAACCACTGAACAGAAATGTAAAAGCCACAAAGCAACTTATTCTAAAAATCATGCATTACCATTTTCTGTGCATGTTTTTCCATGCTGCTTTGCAGTGTGCATTTTCATATTGTTTTAACAGTGAGACTGATGTAACTGGTAATTGTTTATCTAGTGTCGCTAATCTCCTACATTATTATTATTTTTAGAGGAAAAAAATTCTGATGAAAATGTTTTAAAGTTGAAAGAACACCCACTACAGAAAAAAGTTCCAAAACCATCTAAGAAATTTCAGTATTTAATTTCTTTCTCAGAAATACAACAAAATAACAATAGTTTGCATTGCAATTTCATCTAACTGAAGTATATTTTGTACCTTGTGAAATGGGAAATAAGTACAGCATTATTCTCAGTGTTAACATACTACTTTCAATTAGCTGTACCTTAATATTGAGTTTAGCTACGAGCCATTTACTTTCATGCTTCTAAATATACAGTTGGGTTATTTCATTTTATAGTCCATGCTGCCTGGAAACTGTAGAGCCAGAATTTTTTGGTTTTTCTTAAAAAGTTTTATTTTAAGAATATATGACCAAAAAGACTAAAGCTGAGAAGAAATAATTTCAGGAAATGTATACAAAATGAACCCAGCAATCCTCTCTAACCTCTCCATCGGTTATATGGAGACTATTCTGTCAAAGCCACTTTGCAGGCTAAGTTGGCCATATGTCCACGCTGCCTAGGCTGTAGCAAGGCACCAGTCTTTGTTCAACAAGCAGTAATGCTTTGAAAATACTACACTTTTGATGCGCGTTCCAGTCTGCACTCAGATGTAGTTTGGATGCATCTTCTGGATTCAAGCCACCTGAAGCATCGCTAGTCAATGCACACCTGGAGAAGAGGCATAGCCCAGAACACTGTATTTACATGGCAAGGTCAGCATGATGCTATAGCCAGTGTGACCCAGAAAACCAGATGCAACAATGCCACGCAGTAATCAGCCATGATGTTATCCCAACACAGACACCAAAAAAGGATGTTTATGATCAGATAACTACCACTGGGCTTCACAAGACTAAACTAACACCTGCGACTTGACTGCTTACAAGTTTGGGCCAGACAAAAGCCCTAAAATGTACAGAAATCACGGACTTGATCAGTGACACTAGCATAAATGAAATGCTTATGGCAGTCATCCCAGGAAAATAAGTGCCACACAAATGGACACCATCCTCCAGTAGATGCTACTGTACATTCCCAGCCCAGCCAAGTACAGCCTTCTCTCAGAAAGCAACTGTTAGTTTCATTGCTAAGCTGAGGACAAGCCAGATGGCTGCGGTGTCACACACTTGCATGTTCCAACAACTCTGACATTGATGGTGGCTACAGGAACAGGCTGGTGCCAAGCTAGGAAGGCCACAGGGTAATGTGAGTTTGATGCAGACAGAGGATGATGACCACCATCTCCTTCTGGACTGGGCAGCCAGTCCCAGACCTGGCACCATTGCAAACTTTCTGCCAACTCATTTAGCCCACAGCTCGGTCCTGCAAATTCAGTCCTACCAAGGGATGCTGGTGACACACCGCCAGAAACAGTGTGAGGTGACAGGCCTTGGTTCAGTAAGAATCGAGGGAAAAAAAAACCAAACCAAAAAACCCAAAAAACCAACAACAAACACCACCACCACCACCCCACACACACCCCCATTTAACTGGCACAGGAGCTAGACCCCTGCACGTGAACCAGCTGGCTATCCACAAACATGAGGAGGTCACGTCAGCTCTCCAACCTGCAGTTCTGGCTGTTCTAGGTCCCTCACAAAACAGCTGAACCCCTCCTGCCTTTCCTGTCTTGCTAGTAACGTCACAGTGAAAAATAATCCTGTCACGGTCATTACAGAACAGCCAAGGAGAACACTGGGCACAGCCGCTGATAAAGGTAACAACAAGGTGGGCCTGGGGTCCACATGGTTACAGAGAAGTCAGGTATGGCACAAATGCTCACCAAGACCAGGCAGACCGTAGTCTGGAATAGCAAGTATCCCTCACAGCACTCAGCCTTTCTGTGCTGGGGATGTCAAACAGCATGAACATGGATGCAGTTGTCTAGTCAGAGCAACAGCCATGATGGCATACTTGGCCCTTAAAAGCCAGCGTTTTGTCTCAGAGTTCAGCAAAGCCAGTGTTTATCTCAATGTGGTCACAGAACAAGCCTGTTTCTTCCACTATCTCCCCAGAAAACATCACTTGTTTCCCCCCCCCCCCCCCCCCCCCCCCAAAACAAAAAAAAAAAAAAAAAAAAAAAAAAAAAAAAAAGGAAATCAANNNAAAAAAGACAGAGATGATCGTTGATCATGCTACCGGTCTGAAACTTTGAGTGAAGTTAGCTTTTAGTGCTTTGTTTCTATCACCAGATTCCCTGAAATTGTCACAGAATTATGAAGACACTCAGAAGAGAACAGAGAACTGGTTGATTGATTACCTTTTTCTCCATCTGAATTACATTCAATTAGCTAATGTCATGCAGCTTGTGACATCTTAGTTGCCTTACACATATACTGGTACAGCTCTGCTAAAGTCAAGTACTCTAATAAAACTGCATGAATAAAACTGGCAGAGAATCTGGTCGCACATCTGAGGCCATGCCTGGGCCAACAAACACACACACACCCAAACAGAGAATTTTAAAGCCAGCTACTGAACAGGTAGTTCCTGATACAGTTTCTGGGGACAGATGAGCATCATTAAGATGACTTTACCTTTGGCAAGGGAAAAAATAGTATAATTGCATTTTGCACATCAATAGACACACAAATTCATCAATTCACAGGTAATGAGAGAATACGCTAATTTGCTTTTCTATCCTTTTGTCTTACCTCAGTGCCAGAGGAAATATATTAGAAAATTTCCCATGTAGTATTTCAGACCAAGTTCTCTACTGAAATCAACATTAGTAAGGAATACTGGTTAAAAATAGATAACACCTTAGTCTAGTATCTCTGTGAAGATAAATATTTAAGCAATATTTTTTAAAGACCTAGAGAAAGCTCAGCAGGACCCTCAGAAATGCTTCTGCAGAAGCAACGAGCAGTAACCTCTGTTACCAGGCTTTGACTCAAGACAGATCAAAGCGTTTGGCTGATCCTCGACATGAACTAATGATTTCTAAGGCTACAAATAATATCACTAAGACCACTACCTAACTCATGATGAACTGATGAAAGAGTTTTGACCAATTCTTTATGGAAGTTGCCTCTGTCATTTGCACTTCCCCTCCCTTCTTAGAGTGAACTTGTTCAGACAAATTTAAATTATATTTGAGGATCTGTATCAGTATCTTGTTACAGGAGTTTCCTCTTTTCTATCATTTATATGAGCTGTGAACTCAGTGTCACTTTCTTTTGAGGACTGGGAGATGAAGCTTGCATTTTAATAAACTTCTTAATTCACAAAATACTCCGTTTACATAGGAAAAAAAACAAAACCATGTTATTCTGGTTTGTCTCAAACACAGATGGGCAAACTCTCCAGAGAAAAATCCCAGTTAAGAATCTGCACTGCAGACCTTTACTTCATACTGACGTCAGAGGGAGTTCCATGCAGCAGATGTGTGCAGACGATGCAACAAAAATCTGCAATGCAGATAACAGATCCGCAATGCAGATCAGACACTAGGGTTTTACTCACAGGGTGATAATTCAGCTTCACCGTTCCCACCACAGAATCACAGAAATGCTGAGGCTGGAGGGGGCCTCTGGAGATCATCTAGTTCAAGCCCCTTGCTCAAAGCAGCGTCAGCTATGGCAGGTTGCCTGGGTCTGCGTGCAGTCATTTTTTGCTTATCTCCAAGGATGGAGACTCCACAACATGTGCCAGTGTCTGACCACCCTCATAGTAACAACCCCCCGCTCCCCCAAAACTAAACAAAACAAACTGTTTCTTATGTCTGAATGGTACTTTCCGTATTTCAGTTTTTGTCCTCTGCCACTTGTCCTGTCACTGGGCACTACTGAGAAGAATCTGGCCCCATCTTGTGTGTTCCTCCCATCAGGTTTTTACATTGATAAGCTCCCCTCAAGCTTTCTCTCCTCCAGGCTAAACAGTCCCAGCTCTCCTGGCATCCCTTTCTATGGCAGATGTTCCAGTCTCTTAATCATCTTCATGGATCTTTGCTGGACTCTTTCCAGTATGCCCCTGTCTCTCTTGTACTGGGGAATCCAGAACTGGATCCAGCACTCCACATGTGGCCTCACCAGTGCTGAGCAGAGGGGAAGCGTGACCTGCTAGTGATGTTCTTCCTAATGCCACCCAGGATGCTGTTGGCCTTCTTTGCTGCAAGGTTACATTGCTGGCTCATGGTCTAAGTTGTTGTCCACCAGGACCCCACAGTTCTTCTCAGCAAAGCTGCTTTCCAGTCAGTCTGCCCCCAATGTGTACTGGTGCACAGGGTTGTTCCCCAACACCATGCAAGGACTTTGTACTTCCCCTTCCTGAACTGCATGAGGTCACCATCAGCACAATTCTCCAGCCTGTAGAAGTCCTTCTGGGTGGCAGCACACTCATCTGGTCTACCCACCACTCCCCCTGGCTTTTGGGGTTTTTTTTTCCTTCTACAAACTTGCTGAAGGTGCACTGTGCCCCATCACCCAGGTCATTAACAGCATAAACCAGTTGTATAACCCATAACACAGCCATGCTAGGAAAAAAAAAAACAAAACCCAAACATCAATCCTTGTAAAATATATTTATTCAATTTTTGCTATGATAAAGCTTTAATTATTGTACAACTGCTTCAAAAAGAATGACATATAGAATATGACAAATCTGAGTTTAACCTCACTTCAATTCAGAAAAAAATGAAATTAGTTTTTAAAACAAGAGAGTAATACAGCTGATACTCTGCTGCAGCACAAAACTAAGGAGCCTGTATTCTGCTGAATACCAATGAATAGTTTTTGTAAGAAATTAGGACAGTTTTGCTAGCACAAGAGCTGATATGCCAGGATAACACAAGTATTTATATAACGAATTATAAAGTGAATCACAGAATCATAGAATTGTTTTGGTTGGAAAAGACCTTTAAGATCATCAAGTCCAACAGTTAACCTAACACTGACAAGTCCACCACTAAACCATGTCCCTAAGCACCACATCTACACATCTTTTAAATACCTCCAGGGATGGTGACTCAACCACTCCCAGCTTGTTCCAAAGCTTGACAATCCTTTCACAGTGAAGAAATTTTTCATAATATCCAATCTAAACAATCCCAGTTGCCTCAGCCACTCCTAAAACGTGTGCTCTAGAACCTTCACCAGCTTCATTGCCCTTCCTTGGACACTCTCCAGCACCTCAATGTCCTTCTTGTAGTGAGGGGCCCAAAACTGAACACAGTATTCGAGGCAAGGCCTCACCAGTGCCGAGCACAAGGGGACAATCACTTCCCTACCTCTGCTGGCCACACTGTTCCTCATACAAGCCAGGATGCTGTTGGCCTTCTTGGCCACCTGGGCACACTGCTGGCTCATATTCAACTGCCTAGTGACACACACCCCCAGGTCCTTTTCCACCGGGCAACCTTCCAGTCACTCTTCCCCAAGCCTGTAGCATTGCATGGAGTTGGTGTGACCCAGGTGCAGGACCCATCACTCAGCCTTGTTGAACATCATACAGTTGGCCTTGGCCCATCGATCCAGCCTGCCCAGAACCCTCTGTTGGGCCTTCCTACCCTCAAGCAGATCAACACTCCCACACAACTTGGTGTCGCCTGCAAACTTACTGACAGTGTACTTGATCCCCTTGTCCAGATCATTGATAAAGATATTAAACAGAACCAGCCCCAACACTGAGCCACCAACTGGAGTGAACTCCATTCACCACTATGCTTTGGGACCAGCCATCCAGCCAGTTTTTTATCCAGCGAAGCGTATGCTTGTCCAAGCCCCGAGCAGCCAGTTTCTCCAGGAGGTGGCTGCGGGAAATGGTGTCAAAGACTTTTCTGAAGTCCAGGTGCACAATCTCCACAGTCTTTCCCTCATCCACCAAGCGAGTGACCTTGTCACAGAAGGAGATCAGGTTGGTCAAGCAGGACCTGCCTTTCATAAACCCATGCTGACTGGGCCTGATCACCTGCTTGTCCTGTACCTGCTGCATGATGGCACCCAAGGTGATCTGCTCCATAACCTTCCCTGGCACTGAGGTCAGACTGACAGGCCTGTAGTTCCCCGCATCCTCCCTCCAGCCCTTCTTGTAGATGGGTGTCACATTTGCTAACTTGCAGTCAACTGGGACCTCCCTGGTTAGCCAGGACTGCTGATAAATGATGGAAAGTGGCTTGGTGAGCACTTCTGCCAGCTCCCTCTGCATCCTTGGCTGGATCCCATCCAGCCCCATAGACTTGGGTGTGTCTGAGTGGTGTAGCAGGTCACTAACCATTTCCCCTTGGATTATGGGGGCTTCATTCTGTTCCCCATCCCTGTCTTCCAGCTCAGTGGGTTGGGCACCCAGAGGACAACTGGTCTGACTGCCCAAGACTGTGGCAAAGGCAGCATTAAGTATCTCGGCCTTTTCCTCATCCTTTGTCACTATGTTTCCCCCCCCCATCCAATGAAGGATGGAGATTCTCCTTAGCCCTCCTTTTGTTGCTAATGGATTTATAGAAATAAACCAATAAAGCACTAATTACTTGAAAAAAAAAAAAAAAACACAATGAGCAAATATGTAAAGCCCAAGCAATACAAAGAAAACCTACATTTCAGGTTACGGCTCGCCAACACCATCTTCAGATGCTCAGAAAGTGTCTTGGCTACGTTAGAATCAGTATTAAAGCAGCGAAGAAAAAAGGTAAACAGTTAAAGGCTGTATTGACTCAAAGTTTGCAAGCTTCACATAGTTTTTGTGAAAGCCATTGGGCATTCCTCAGATGGGAATTTGCTGTGTCTAGCCCAGGCCACTTTGATTATCATATTATTCGACAGTATCTCTCATGATTCAGCAAAAACACTGCCAAGTTTATCAGATTTACAACATTAATCAACAAATATGCAAATTTCAGTGTACAAGCACTGTTTTGAAATACCAAGGCACATACTCAACTGCAATAAATCAGCGTAACTCCACAGAAGTCAACAGGGCTTTATGCCAATTTACACCAAATTTGGCCCACTGTATTTACACTACTACACTCTAATTCTTTTACTCAAGTACTGCTGACATTGCGGATAATTATATTATGAGCAACTTTAAAACAATTTAGTAAGTGAAGAAACCCTCAAAAGGAGGTACAGTGCCATAAGAGGAATCCAATTTTCTCAACATCTCATCTTCAAAATGAATCTGGATATTACTTTATTATGAATAACACTGTTCAGAATTAGGGCAGACTTAATTATAACTGCTACAAGAAGCCAGTAGGATAACAAGCATCATTTTGATTCAGGAGCAGATACTATTGGTGACAATCATATGACAAAAATCAATCTTGAGGTACTAAGTACTGCAAATAGAAATGTTATCTTCATCTTAGAAACTGCAACTACAGATGCTCACACTGATCTAAATAAGGTTTGCGCACATCATTTAGGAAGAAGGAAAATAAGCTTCTGATAGTTTTACTTTTTACAATAAACACTCTTCAGAATTTTTTTTTTTTTTTTTAAATTAACTACATCAAGTCTGGTCCTTTTACAGCTGAGCCAAGAGAAAATTTGCTCTGACAAGTGCTCACGTGAAAGAGGAGACAGATCAAAGGTACATATATAGCAGAAGGAATCACAGGGCACAAACAGGGACTTAAAGCCCATATTCCTGGGTTAATTTCCACACCTTAAGATGAAGGCCTTTCCACCAAAAGACTATACAAGATTGCTTTTTGCCAGGGTAAGAGCAGCAGTGACAGCAAATTTAGACTATAGGCCTGGTTTCAAAACAACCTGAGTCAATTTATAAAGTTTAGATCAATTTATAAAGTTCAGATGGAAACCAAGTAACACATGATAGTTTTAGCAGTCTTGCTGTGAACACTTCAGTAGATTCAGATCCAAAAATTATTGGAACTAAAAATAAACGTCCCAATCTGCAAACTACAGACACCATGGCTCTGACATCAGCAAGTGCTGAGTACTCAGATGGATAGTGTGATAATTTCCAAATGAGACCTTTCTATTACATAAAATAGTTTCTAGAAATTGCCAGCAGACAGCTTAACATGCAAAAACCAGATAAAGAACAGTCATTAGCAAGTTATGTGGGTAAGGGGTGTTGACAGTTCGCAGCAGCTTTACTTACCTAGATGTTGCTATATGTCTGCAAAGGCACTGGTAGGCTGGGCTGCAAGTTTCTAGCAAAAGAGTTTCCAGCAAAATACGGTAGTTACCAAAAATCATTTTGCATGGGGAGGCAAACTGGACAAAACCTTCATCAGAAACCACAGAGTCAAGAGAGATACGCAGAGCAGAGGGTGCAAACAAGTGATTATGAGAACCTAGAACCTAGTGTTAATAGCATTCCCATGGGAATCAGCAATTTGGTTTATTGGGTGGGTGACACCTGCAACAGGTATGGGGATTTCCAATGTGCCCCATGTAAGTGTTTAATGTAGATTTCTCTCTTTGGTTGATTAAAAAACCAAATCTCAAATTTGTATTTCAATGCATAAATGGCTAGTATTTTCCCAAGACAGAATACAGTTTTCTCCCCAGATCTGATTGTCAACTCAATTAACTGGAGCTAAGTATCCCTTTTTCCTCCTCCTTCAGAGCTCTTCACATTAAGAAGAAATTCAGAACATTAGTGAAGACTAAGCTCTCCTCTATCAAGCTTAAGATTATTTTGGGTAATTTCATGATTGCTATTGTTGTTATTAACTTCAAAATACTCCTGAACTCTTATTTGCGTGTTCTGTGATCTCAAAACTAAACCAAATTTGTCCCTGATTGGATCTGGAGGATGTTTTACCACATCCTTTAGGAAAACATCACAGTACAACATATCACTTCACTGCCATCAGCCAGCCATTTAAAAGCAGATGAAACTGTATAGGAATTTCCTTTGAGTGCCTTTTTAATGTTTGTTGCTTACGCAATTTAAAGAACTCAAGATAAAGCTTCAGCAATTGATTAGTCAAAGACTTTTTTTTATCTGTGCTCATCACATTCCCTCTGATTGCCAAAAGTAAGAAAGCCACTATCCCATTTTCTCATTGGGATTGAAATATATACCATGACAGTCTTAATTTAATAACAGGATGAGCAACTTACAGCCCACAGGGCATGCACAGACTGCCAGGACAATAAATCTGTTCCAGAGCCTGCATCCCCTCCTCCCAAATGCCCTTCAAGTGCAGACCACGGGCTGGAGGAATAGGCCAGGTGGCCACCAGCCCCTCTCCAGTGCTTTTTTGCCTGAAGGCCCAGCTGCTCCCCCTCATTAGGGGACAGTCCACAAGAGTCAATTCACATCAGGAAACCCTGGACCTCTGCAAGTGCACAGAAAGACCATGCCGGTTGTAACCACAGGGCAGGAGGGGAGTGGATCATGGCATATAATTCACTTAATCTACCAGAATAAGATATGTGGTCCACTCCACCAGGGTGACTAGCCATGATTTATTGTGTAACAGTGCTGACAATACCTTTCATTAGTATCAATTACAGTACTGAAAGCTGCAACTCAAACTACAACTGGCTTCTTACTTGTGCTTTACACCTTTCCTACCCTCCCTATAGACACACCAGGTCGCAGAATGTGTTGCTCCTGCCACTCTACTCTCCATGGGCTTCTCCTCCAAATATTGCCCTGCCTGCTTGCGTGCTCACACGTGGCGCCTGGTTCACAGCTACACATGCGCCAATTAGCGAGACAAGGACATTAGCGCTGGTCAGCCAGGCAGCAGCTCTCAGAAGTCAGCTTTTCTCTCTCCTACCCATTCCTTCAGTGGGACCCTTTTTTATCCTACGATCAGTTTTCACAAAGTAGATAGGAACTAAGTAGCTTTGAGATGTCTAGCATTCTGTTAAGCTACAGATCAAGTTTAGCTGTACCTAATGAAGAAGTTAATGGGAAGGCTGAGAGACATACAGCCATTTCCTTCAGAAACCAGGCTAAAAATCATGTCAGTAGGAATTGCAAGACATCCCTGTCTGATATTAGTACCTAGAGGCTATTAATCTCTCATGGTGGAGATAACTAAATAGTGCATTATTAAACCCTTCCTTATCAGGATAAAGACTAGCCTTAAATTCATGTATTTTCTTATATACAACTCCCTGCCCATATACAGTTTCTTCTGTAAACCTGCAAGGAAGACTGGGCTGGCAAGTTCAGTAAGCCAAACAATTAATCACAGCCCCTGCAACAGCCTTGTACACCCATGAGTGCCACACAGATATTTGAGACTCACGTGGTCATACAGGTATACCACATCTGGATTTAAAAATATGTTCACTCTCCGTGTGTGGTGGAGGCTAGCGTAGTCCATGTCAAGGACTGAGGGTGATCTGTATACTTAAAAAGCCAGAATTGGAAGCCTTGCACAGCTGCAAAACAAAAGCTCAGACTTTATTATGGTACAAGATTCAGGTGACGTACATCAGGCAGAGAAGTGTGCTCAAGGACAGGCATTGGTCAGTTCTGAAAGCAGGACTTGTTTACCACCAGGACTTTGTTTATCCATGGAGCTTCGGCTCAAACTCTCATTCCCATTTTGGAAGTGGATTTATTCCCTATCTTTCAGGGGCACAGCTCTGTTAGGACACCTACAGTCCATCTGAATTTCTCACCTTGGGTCTTTTGATATATCTGATATTTACAAGGACAGAATTGCTGGCTTTGCTTGTCATCAATAATACATACATCCTGTGAAGAACAAGACGACTGTGATGATAAAAAAAAAAAAAAAGAGAGAAGTCCATTTCTCTTTCAACTGCCTGAAAAAACACCTTCCTCCTGGACCCGTGTGGATATACGCAAAGAGAGAGAGAACACAGCCTTTGAACAGTAACTGGTATAAGTCCTTCTCCTCTGATCATTGCCCCTCTGACTCATAAATCTTAATCTAGCAAGAAACAAGTGCATAGCTCTCACAAAGCGTAACACGCACCTAGAAGAGAGAGACAATTAAAAGGAGAGAGGGGAGAGACAAATGTGGGACCCATTTCCTTAATGAACAGAAGGCTTTTCACTTCTTATTCATCCTAATGATTATCAATAAATAACAGGAATAAGCAACAGGTTTGAATAGAACATAGATGAATTTAAGCTTAATGTAAGTAAAGTGCCTTATTATAAGTCTAGATTGAGAAAAATGTTGAGAAGGGTGGTTTTCAGAGACACTCCTTACATTTTAATGTTTAGTGAGACCTGGCTCTGCTATATATGGGCATAAAAAAAACAATGAGAAAGTGTCTCTCATGTTTCCAGCCTTTCATGGTTTTTTCCTTTTTTTTTTTTTTTAACAAGTTAGGGCAAGTGAGACTCATCTCTCATTTTTGTGTGTGTCTTTTTTAAAAAACAAAAGAAAATCCAAATAAAAAAGCAATAAACAAATACCAAGACCTGAGAGAAAGGGAGGGAGGGAGGGAGTATGGGCTTTATTCTACCCCACAACTAGCCCTCAACTCCTGTTCTTCTGCAGTCACAGCCATGGCTCTCCTGCACAGCATCACCTCCCTCTCTGACTTTCAGATCTCACATACTAGCTTGGGTAGCTATAGCTGAGCTTTGGCACTGCCCAGAGAGCTTGAAAACGTGAGAGGTGGTAAAGGAGGAGTCCTGTAGGTCCTTCTCCACCACATGACTGGTGATGGGCTCTTGCTTGACTCAGGCAAGGCAGGGGGGGAAAAAAAGTCTCATACCCCTTATTCCCATTGATGCCACCTTGACCCACACGATTGAGGCTCATGCACTGACTCCCAGCGCATGGTGCTGTGACGGAAGTTTTCGCATTTGGAGCACTGCAGTATCACCTCTATCCTGTAGACCAACTGGCCAGTAGCTGGCACAAGCAAGAGTTTACATCACCCACAACCAAACCAGAAATACAAGATTAGCTGCCAGTGTGATTTAAGATTCCCAGAGCAGCACAGAAGCAGACAAGGAAAGGAAAGCAAAGCAAACCGTCCTTGGAAAGGCAAAGAAACTTTGCAGCTGACATAGGGAAAGCAGCTATTAAGGTAAGCAGGGGTGCTACTAGTCTCAAACTAAAAGCTGGAAATAATTTGAAAGGTGACAGAAATTAAGAATCCATGCAAGCCTTGAGCTTAAAAACACTCTGACCTTGAAGGAACTGAGTCTGTCTTTCTGGTTCCCGTGGCATATGGCCTTGGTAACAGACAACATAGATCACTTTCTACTTCAGCATAGCTTCATACGTATCCAAGTAAGGCTTGTCTGGTACAGGATGGAGGTTCTTTGTCTCATTTGCTGACTGTTCAGCTGCCTGCTACCCTGATTTATCACGTTGGAAACACTCCCACCCCAATCCTCTACATGCTAAATAGAGCCAGCTGGACTACTCCATGATTCCAGACCAACTTCAGCTGTCGTACAGGCCCTGGAGGGGGTTGCACTGAATGTTTTGTCTCAGATGAGCATCTCCGTTCCTCCCTGGATGTCTCAGTCCCTTTGTAGCATGGGATCTCTGCTACCACAAAATGCAGCACATCCCATAAGCACCACTACAGTCATATATACCCCAATGCAGTGTCCCATGACTTCAGACTCAAAATAACACTCTATCTCTCCTGTAGATCAAAACCAAACAAGTCTAGGAGAAATCATGTCTTAGACATATCAAGTTTTCAGCTGGAGCAGTGCCAATGCTGGTGACTTGGTTTACTCCAGGCAGTAGTCTGGGGACAAATGCAGCAGTTTTGCTTATATCCTCCAATATAAAGAGCTTTCACAAACTTCAGGGTGGTATTTGGAGAACAGCACCCAAACCTGTCCCTTGTTCCTCTGCTACCCCTGGTGGGTGCCAGCCCAGCATTATCAAAATGCCTGCTTGGGTAGTGCTGCCAGGGAGCAGCACACAGAAGCTAAAGGAGGCTGTAAAGTTATTACACAGTCTCCTTAAGAGCTCATTAATTACCACTGTTAATTCTTACCAATACCTCTAGCACCACTGCTCATTACAGGGACCTAGCAGATCAAAAAGCAGATCTAGGAAGAGAGTTTCCGAATTAGAGACTTCAGTGTCAGCAACTACTGACATCTCCTCCCAATATCCAGATGACGCAGCCCTGACAAGGCCACGCGCCCACCACCTAATATTCCCAGGCATCAATCCACAGCCCCTTCCAAGGATTGTACATGCATGGATCCTGATCCATGTACAGCTATTCAAAAAGCAGCTCCTGTAATTATAAACTTGCATATCTGTGCAAAGATAGATAGTAGATATATCAGATTTGTTGCATAAAGTGTGAGTCAAGAAGCTAACTACTTCTGTGTGTCTAATTGTATTTTTTTTTTACTTTGTCAAAAGGGGATAATCTGCCATTATCTATATTCCACTATATTTTCAAATGGAATTCAAATTGGGCCCCCCGCCTTTACTAGACAGACTAAACGCCAGTGAGAATGGATTTAAAAAAAAAAAAACAAACAAAACCAAAACAAACAAAAACCAAAACTGTATTCCAAGCACTGCAGTAGTAAAACTAGTCAAGACAAAATTACTTATAACTGTTCACTCAGGGCAATACTGCAAACAAGAAGATACTACAAACTTTTGATTTTTCTCTTTAGAAAGGTATTAAATCTTGTTTAGACCAATCCTGTGCTTGTTCTTGGTATCTTCAGAAAAGAGATAGTAAAATAATTGTATTAGAAAATCAAGACCATCAGAACACTTTTTAATTACAGAGAGACCATGCACTATACTTATTTGGGTTGTAGAGAGTGGGTTGGTTTCATTTGGTTTTTTGCTTTACATCTTAAAGATGGATCATTGCTGCAGGGAAAGTACAACTGAAATGATCAAAATAATCACATTCCTCCTTTTATGTTTAAATGTGTTTCAAGCTCATATCTAGATGTTGAACAAAATCAAATATAGATCTCTTTCTAATTTTCCAAGCTATAGAACAGTAAGTACTGCACAGTAGAAAACAAGATCTAATACAAGAGGTGGCAACTGGGATTTCATGCTGCTTATATGTATTCACATAAAAAGATACGCAATCACAAGGAAGTGTGACTCATTTGACACTGGAGAGACATTTTCTTTTTAACTATGCATGAAAGGGATAGTATTGCCATACACTGCTCTAACAGCGGTGAATCAGAAGTGGTAAGGGAGTCGCTGCATTTTACAGTTTGTAGCAGTCACGTTCGAAAACAAGGCCTGGTTCTTCTCTCTGTAAAATCAGCTCATACAAGCCCAATGTTGCTCCGCACACACCCTGAGATTCAGCCACCAGATGCCTAATAAAGACATGCTGGACTGGACAGCTTGTAAAGCGCATTTCATTCCCCAAAAGGCAACAGTTGAGCAAGATCTTCCACTAGCGTCTAGTAAACAAGAAACAAGGAAAGCCCATGCTTGCCAAGCAATCACTGGCACTGAGACACACCAGTCAAACCCTGTCAAGAAAACACTTGAAGATCACTACCCACAGAAGACCTTGATGAATCAAACATGCAACCCATCATACAAAGATGCTATTGCCTCCTAAGCCCCAGTTTGGGCCATAGTAACAACAAGATCCCAAACCGAATAAAGTACTGCAGTGTTTTTGTTTTCTCATGTCTTTAGACAGTAATTGCAATGTACTTTCCTACCTTCCACTCCTCTGCACAGCTCAAACACACATGGGGCTTCCTTTCTTTATAAAGCTAGACAGTTACAATTTACTCGTAGCAACAATTTGTTTGTATTTCCATCTATAAAAGCCCCCCAAATGCCACACTGCACAGTAATTTCTATACTGATGAAATTCAAAGGTTCTGTAATGTTTATAAAGCCATTTAAACTGCATTAGCGAAATTATTTTGCTAAATTACATTTTCCAACTCATCAGTCCTTATTATGCTATATATAAGCTCACTTCTTCCAAGAGTCACCCCTACTCACATAATCAAATCATGCCATTTGAAACGCTGTGACATTATTTTGTCATATAAAATGGCTGAAATTATCCTGACGATGGCAACGTAAGGATTGCTGCTACCCAGAATTTGTTACGAGAAGTGAAAGCTGAAAAAGAGTTAGATCTCTTGAAATTATAGATTTTAAATATCAGAGACACAAAGTGTTTAAAAGCCATTAAATACCACAGGTAATCATAAAAGGAGGATCCAGGTTCCAAAACAGTTGTCCTGAATCATTTCAATGGAAATATTAAAGAGTGAAAGTGTGCTGTGGAACTACAGGATTTATTTATATAGACTGACATAAACCACTTTATGGTAATATGTTTTTAAATGTCAAGCGGTATAAACAAGATATTTGAAATTACTACCTAATATAATGACTTAAATAAGTACCTTCAAAATAATGATTATATGAAGATTGAAGTAAGTTTGACAGACTGAGGCATAATCAAAATCACTGTAGTCAGAGAAATTTATCCAAAGCAAAAACCATTTTATGCTTGCATACATGTGCATTTAATATAGAAGTAGAGCATAGCTTTTCAACAACAAAAGCTCAAAAAACACTTGGAAAAAAATCAATTCTGCCACTCACTTTACTTTTGCTGGGTATACCAATTTTCACATTTTGCTCAAACATCCAGTGCCTGCACACGGCTTCTATTTTACCTCATTTTGAGAAAATTATTTTCAGAAAACATGCCTCCAAGAAACATCTGACAACTGTACATCCACATGATTAAATAAAAGAGAGGAAAACCTAGCAATAGATATATCGCACACTTTACAACAGCAGCGATTGCTTGCTTGTAAGCCCCTGGCCAGAATCCTTCTCCTTGACAAAATAAATTAATGCTAGACAGTTCTCAAGACATTACATCAACAGAAAAAGGTTTAGCTCTCCCTTGCATCAATAAAGCATATCATCTGACCTAAAGTGCAAGTCTGCATCACTAAACCACTTTCCAATGAAACAATACTGACCTTCAAAGACATCTTCATATAATGAGCTGTCTTTGTTGACCATTTTGAGTAGTTACAGACTTTGTATCTGTCTAGTTCATAATCTTTTAAGAAAGCTAATGAGGTCTGAGAAATGAAAGACAAGTCCAGTCAGTATTATTTATGGACCTCTTTTTTCACTCTTCTTCAGTACAGAGATACGCAGCAGCATTGCAAAATCCTTCAGTATCGATTTCTCCCACCAAACCCACATTGCAGATTAATCTTAAAAAGATATCCACTCAAGGATAAACAAAGTAGACTCATGTCTATCAGACCTGAAAGATGTTTTCACCAATGCCTCAGGACTGTCCACTGGTGGTAGTTCATCCGCTAAGATTTCTTCAGGAGGTCTAGGGTCACTGATGATGGTCGGCTTTGGCCTTTCCTTGAGGTTGCCAGTCAGCCCACCGATAATGGTGTTCCACAAGCAGTTTTGTGATTTAGACCCTGCGAAAACAGAAAGCCAGAAGGAAAATAAATTCATAGGCCCATCGTCCAGTCTCTCTGCAGTCCGGAAAACAAAGAATGTCTGTTATCTTTTTACCTTTGCATCACCACAGTTTGGGATCAAGCTTGAAAACCTGAAATGAAGCTGGAATTGGAAATAAGCACCAACGTTCAGGTCATTCCAAATCCAAGACTGCAATGCTTCCCACAAAAAGGTTTGATTACAGAACATGGAGTTTTCACGTCTCGATAAAAAACATCCTCTCCACATTATAATTAGATTATATCTTACCAGGTATTGATATGGCTGTATTTTAAGACAAAGAACTAACCAAAAAACCAAAGTACCAAATCAATACAATATTAAATATTGACTTTCTTAGACTAAAGTTAATAGCTGTTAAATTATAGATTAAAGATATCACTGAAGAACTAATATCAGAAAACATATTTCTTTTCTGTTGAAATGTCACCTTTTCTCAACAGACATTCAAATGCAAAAATATTCCTATGGATGATCTTTTTACATTTATTTAGAAGTGTCACCAGGTGCCTCTTGCATGTCATTCAGAGAACCCATCCTCATCTGTAAGTCTAGTTCCACTGACAAAGTACAATTAGCATCCTTCAGTCAGATCTCTTCTCTGCCTTTGGAAAAGAGAATAAGTAACTTACATTTCATAAAATTTAAGTATCTGGTTCATATTTTCAAAAATTTCCAAATGGCTTCAGAATAAATTAAGCATTTCCAAAAATCCCAGTGATACTACCATACTGAACACCTGTGTCACTTTCTAACTTTCAAGTACTATAGAATATACGTGCATGAGTTAGCAGATCCCAAGAAGAGCAGCAAAGTACTGAAATCCTGATTATTTCAGTTAAAAGACTTTCCATAACAGAAGTCCAGCAAGTATTAATCTTACTGGATTCCAAAGTAATAAGATGTACCAACTCTGTTAGTAGTCATTCTCCATCAAAATACCTGATAAATGGGATATTTCAGAAGTCAGCGACTGATTTTTATAGGAGACTGTATAGGTAAGATTTTCAAATATTTCCCAGCATTCAGACTTAACTATCCAGAAGAGACAATTAAGAAGCAGAGTGGACCTAACACATGGATTAAGGTTGACTTGTTGTTGCAGTACACGCTAAGTACTTAAGAGGAAATCAAACAGAAGTGCTGTTATCCCATGTCTCCTGAGAATATACCATGAGAAACTACCCTGTTAGAAACAGCGATATCTGCTGCTACAGACAGGTGATGGCAGTCTTATTGTGCTTAAACATCCTGTTTCCACACAGCCTAAATGGTGCAAAGACAGAAGATCAGCAAGAATCCTCATCTATCTTCTCCATTCCAAAATAATTTTCAGACTATTTCCCAGCTAATCAGGAAAGCTCCGTACTCATAGGGTACCCTGCTCTTAATTGTCAGCAGCTACCTAATGTGCAAGGACTGTATTTACCCAGATTTACAGATAGCTTTGACATCCTGTGCCGAGCTCTGTGCTACAATAGCTAGTCCAAAGTCAACTAATGTCTACACAACAGCTGCAGAAATAAATGCAACATCAATACTTCTTTATTATTCAAGGACTTGTGATGCTATAGCAATACTACTGTTTCTATTCTTTAGACCACCATCCAAATTTCCCAAATTTTCTTACCTTTTACTTGAAAAGGTAAACATTTGTTTTCCCATTCTGTAAGGGGAAATATAAAGGATGTAAGAGTTTTAAATTATCTGACCATACAGGCCACCAGTGATACAGGGAATCACAGTATTTTTGGCTCTAATATGTTGAGAAGACTACTTTTGCAAAAGTATGGCCTACTCAGAACAGTTGGAACCAGAAATTTACTTATCAACAAAGAAAAATAAGTTGCTATCCAGCCATACATGCTGCACACTAAGACAGGAGAACAGGACAGCAACACTTGTAGAAAAAAGCTGCTGTGTACCATTGAAATCATATTTTGTGGAAAAGAGGCTCTCTGAAACCACTTTTATAATTTTGATATTTTCCCCTGCAATTACTCCAAGGAATCTGCTGAGCTTCCCAAACCACCACCATCTCCCTGTTTCCTCAGCTCCGCCCTTTCTTTAATTCTACAAGCCCTCCAGCTTGTCAGGCACAGGATAACTCCATGGTCCAGGAAAGAGACATAGCAGCCTTTTTCTGCACTTACTAGATACTAATAAGTAACATACTGTTTGCACTATTTCTGAAAACCAACAGAAACAGGTTAACTAATTGCCACGGAAAACCATATAATCACTAAATTCAAACTTTTTTTTCCTTTTTGCTTTAAACAAAAACATTGCAAGAAAAACAAGCACTTATTTCAGCCAATACATTTTTTCCCGCCCTGTATTGTCTGCATATACACCCGCACCTTTTCCCTTCAACATGAATACCCATCCCACACAGCTTTCTCCTGTGATTAGATCTAGACTGTAGAGCCAGACATACTTGTCTCTTCTGAAGATCAACAGCAGCAAATCAGCCAGCTGACATGAATTAACCAGCTTCAGAAGAGCCATGAAATGCCATGCCCACCTGTCCCAGTCAGTGTTCAGCCTGCCCACAGCTATGCTGAGGTGAAGGGCATTTGGCAAATGATTGTTTTAGTTACCTGGCCTGCCTGAGCTTCCAGCTGCCTGAAATGATGAAAGCCTGATGAACTTAAATCCCCACAAAGACTGATGGCAGAGTGGTACTTGTAGCAAGATGACATAGTGAGGTATCAGGTATATTAACTGCCGTTAAAGGCAATAGTAACCTCTTAAATTCAAAGTCTCCTAAATAGATTGGAATTTGACTTTTAAGAGTACAGGAGACTGGGTAGCCTTAGCTAAATTTTAATTTCAAATCCTTGTGAATAAGGGCAAACATTTGTAAAAATGCTTCTCCTTCATTTTATTGTACCCTGTCAAAGATGATTATAGCTGAGCTAGAGGCAAAAGCAAAATAGGTTTAGGTGTTATAATTTAAAAAGCAGAACTTTGCTTAAAGCATCTGTGGGTAGATGTTCAAATACTTCCATATAGCCTGAAAATATTGTTACACTGCATGTCTAGCTACCTGGAGCACTGATAACCACACAACTACCATTCCCATTGCCCTACTTAACAATATCAGCAGCTTATCCATCTTCTTTGTTCCTGAATTAAAGGGGAAACAGCTACGTGGTCCAGAGAACTGCAGACAACAGCCAGGAAGGACAAGGTTCATCTGGGTTTCAGTAGGTTGTCTTGTGTTTGGTTGTGTGCACAGAAAGTTAGATCAGGTAAATAAGGTCAGCCAAAATGAATATGGTTTGTTAAGTGTTCAATGACAGCCCAACTATGATCCCACTGAAATCTCTGAAGGTTTTACTGTTGACCTCAAATGGGCAGCTGTTACAGAGCAATGGAAATCTTGTCCTCTGTTGTGAAGTTGAAGTTAATAAGTGCCTTTGAATTAATCACTTGAGTGAATACAAAAGGCATGATCCAGGAGGATACCCAGTCTCTGGTTTGTGACTCAGACACAAGGATAATGGCGATAATCCTCTATGACTTCAGTTATTGCTTGAATCCTTGTCCTCAAATGCTGCAGCTTTTTCTGCCATTCAGTCAGGATGTTTTTGAATGCTTCATCTGCACTCCACTGTTTGTTCAATGGAACATGGTACAGTAGAGTAGGTTATAGTACTCTCAGCATAAATTTGGGCATCAGCCATTTAACTCACGTTAGCACAGTACACGCCTCAGACATTTCCCTTTCTGTAATACAGTTCCCATTCTAATCTTCCTTCCCATTCCCACAGAGTTACCACCTTATACTGCTCGTGACCACGCAGTCATCGTTAATGATCCCCTATGAGAAGCTAGCTGGATTATTAAATGCTCAACCTGACTCCCAGATCACTAAATTTCACTCCTAACAGTGAAGGTCTGGTTTACACTTTGAATTATCTCCCTTCATTGCTATATTATGCTTCTATGACTATTTCCCACCCAGGCTCATCTAAGTGTTCCTCTCTGCATTGCATTTCTGTTAGTGTCAAATAGCTTGCCTTCTTGATCTCACCTCCATGCTTAATCCCATGCAGCACTTGGTCATAAGATGAGGCCTTATAGGGGGGTATCCTGTGCTTTCATTCAGCTGATGGCCATCCACCGGTCTGTTCTCTTCCATGTAATGCCAAGCACCCCTAATTCTGCAAATAAGGCTTGGCTGCCTGGTTGAGAGCCACGATTAAAGCAGGAACAGAACCTGGTTCTTCCTGGGTCTCAGGAAGACAAGCATTCACCAAAAATCAAGTTCTTATGAATGTCAGGATCAGAACTGAAATGCCAGCTCAATTCCAAATCTCATGACATTATGCTTGACCTACTTGTCAGGCAATATTGCAGCATGAAGTCCTCGTAACCCAAATATCCAGGAATAAACAGGACTTGGGCTGAATCTTCCAACTCTGTACCTAGTATTCAGGAACCATAATGGACAAAAAGTGGAGTGATAAAGAACTTGAAAATGTTTGCATTTACATTTGTCTCCACTGTGATTTCCTTTGCTATAAGCATTTTCAGGGTTGAACCAGCCAGGATTGATTAATAGACCCCCTACTAAGCTTTATTGTTTACAACGTGAAGGAAAATAAACCCTAAATCAGGAATAAGGAATGCCAGTACAATTTTCTCTCAGTCTCGTTCAATCCGCTCCATCACCTTGTAAGTCACTACATGCAACAACAGATTTCATAGCCACAAAAGTTCCTTCCACATTATGCACCTTAGCTACCTATGTGAGGTATGGCAAGCTCAGAGTGCCATCCGGTGACTGTGTGAAATACTGCACCATAGATGTAAATTATTTTGATGTTTTGATCTGCACCACTCATGATGATGGCAAATGCTCCCTTTTAATGATGAGAAGGGGATTTTTCATCATGAAACTGCATGCATTATGAATAGGATTTCTTATCTTCATCCTCGTTCCTACATATTTTGTCACATGTGCTTTTAATAATTCATATGGTCAAAATCATGGTCAGTTGGTGCTATATTAGCAGATGAACCCTTTGTTTTGTTCAAATTTGGGTCACTTATTTCAAATCCCAACCCATACTGTTAGTTCCTAACCTTGCTATGTGAAGCAAAAGGTGATGGAGGAGCTATCAGTAAGGTTTAATTACTATTTCATTAGCTATTTCTAAAGCTTGACTCAAATCTCTTTGTGGCCACTGTAGTCAACTTCAGCTGGCTTTGCAACACTTATATTGTTATAACTTTTTAGGCTTGAAACAACAGTGAGGCCACAAAGCCTTCCATTCTTTTAAACTTGCATCAACGCTGTTCAATAGGACTGAACTTCTGTGTCTTCTCCAACTAAGTACTATGGTTCCTTAGTTTAGAACTGTAAATGAACTGTAATAACAGGGCAGACATAATATGAGATTAAAAGACTTATTAAATGTGTTTTTTTTCTACAACAGACATAGAAATCAACCAGTTTAAATAAAAAAGTCTACTTACGGGCAAATCGTGAAAGTGGTCGTGCATTTTTGTCACCTGTCTCGTTTGCAACTGAAAGGAGAAAATATAGAGAAATAAAAAGCATTAAATTTAAATGTTACATTAAGATTAACGATAATACCAATTCCCATACATATAAAGGAGGGAACACTGTTCACAGTAACAGCAGTTGGATATATATGCATAGGTATACACACACACAGATGTATAATACTTTTTTTAATGCCACCAAATGTATTACTTTGCATGTTTGTCTGTCTGTCTGGTTCAGTTTGGCTTTCAGAGTCAGCAGGGCACACCACAGGCATCCGCAAACATTGTCTTGTCCCACATAATAATTGAATCATATAATTGCTTAACATTCAAGCACTAGGCATTAATAGTACATAGCAAAATATGTTTGCAGTCATCCTTACAAATTCTATTTTATGTTAGACTTTTTTCCAAGTCCTAAATAAAATGTTATTTAATGAGTATGGTAAGAAAAAAGTAAGATTATTCCACCTATATAAAGAAATGCACTAGCAATTTTGGAAGCCCAGAGGATCATTTAATAGAAAATTAAATGAAATTTAAGGATCTGCGAAAAAGAATCCTCTGACATTTGAAACTGCATATACATACCACNTTTTAACTCCACTATCCTAAGAGTGAAATTAAAAAACAAAACACAAAACAAAACAAAACAAAAAATACAAATCCTGGGGTTTTTCTGCCTCAGATTCATACTGGCATAGCTCTCAGCATTTCTGTGACCCAGCTGGTACGCAGTTAGTCAAGAGCATGAATAACTCTTAGGGGTTCTCACAATATTAAACTACAGCTGAAAAAAGAGGAGAGTTATCAAGGAGAGGAATTACCACCCATAATTTTTTATTTTTTGTAGCTACAGTAATCATGAGGAACAGCGTTGATGGGCACATAGGGAGGAAAGTATATTGTAAGTGTACACAGAAAACTTGCCAATTATTTGCTTACTTTAAAAATGCTGTTTTCTAGAGACAAGACCAACCAAGCTAAAAAATCCCACAAAAGGATGCAAAATATAACTGGAACTGAGACTCACAGGGTCCTAGCAAGATAATGTCAACTAAGCTATAACAGACTTTTTGAACCCAGAAAAGACTTTTGATGACATTTCATACTTTAGTCAAGTCTTAAGGTTGTCAGTTTAAGCTTGGCTTTATTTAAGATTCGTATCCAGTGTCACTCCAGCTTCCCCTACTTGCTCTACAGTCTTTACCTGCTGATTAAGATGGCTCTAGCACTCACTTCAGTGAACAGAGGGACTCTTCTAACAAATCACTGCTCCCACTAGCCAGTAGATGGTGCCCTGAGAACACCGGTGCCTTCTCTGTCAGCGCGGGGAACTCGCCAGGCTAGTGGAGTGGGGACCCTGAGGTCCCAGGTCCTACAAGATGCTCTTCTTTGGCCAGACTGGTCCCTTCTGCGGTCATAGGTATCTCTCCGTATCGCAGCAGAGTCTCGGCAAATTCATAATATGCACTGATGTCTAAATTGGAGCACCAAGTGACCTATCAGATCAATGAGTAAAGAGCCTACTGAGAGCTTTTTGACTGTGCTATTATCTGCTTTATAGTATTTCCTCCATTCTGGTGGCAGATGGCACTCCCTGGTCACCAGAGGCTTCAGCTGCACACCAGGTCTCATCTTTGTGCCACCCTCCAGCTGGATGTTGCAACAAGAGCACTCCACCCAACATCTGTGTTTGGGCACCTCAGCTCCCAGACTCACAGCATCCAACACAACAGGTGTCATTCACCCCCTCAGAAATAAGTATTTTCCAATTCCAGGCTGCATAGGTTTGTTTCTGGTTGTCAGTACTTTCCAAACATCAGATGGTGTCATATACAAAGTAATGCCCTTCCGTCTGCCATACAGCCACCCGGAGCAAAGGTGCAGGTAGAACAGCAAAGCAATGAGCAGGACAGAAAGCACTGGCAATGCTGAATCTGCAGTACTAGAAAATTTCCTGGCACAGGTGAGCCAGCTGCTCCTTGGGAATTGTCTGGGACCAATGAGGTGTAGGTGAGATCTCAGGTTTGTTTAGCTTTGCATGAAAAAGGGAAGGATTCAGAAGCAAAAAGCATTTCTGCTTTTGCTCGGTGTGAAAATCTTAGAAGATTTTACTTGATGCAGTTTTTACTGTGGAAATTCTGCATATATATCCTACAGTTGTCTTTCAGGAGTCTTTGGAGACACAAAGAATGAGAAAAGACTTTTTCTCCAGATGGCCTGAAATCTCCTCCACCCTGTGTTTATTCAAGTTTATTAATAGTTATAAGCTTTTGGGAGAAAGCAGGTATGAATTAATGGAGCTGGAGAAAGAAGCTAAATTCCTGAGAGAGCAAGTCACGACCCACACCAAAGATGATTTCTGGTATTTCCAAAGATTTCCTGTACTGCTATCTCTTCAGATATGCTTCTTCTTCAGCCATACTCTACTCTTACACAGCTGAAGTCTAGGCTGATTTTCTTCTCTGAATAGATGAGACTACCAGAAGTATCAGAAGTAACTTCTGTTCCTTCAGAAAGACAGCTGTGACAGGCAGGAGACATCGTCCTGTAATCATCCCATTAGAGTGAAACACTGATGTGCTCTCTGTGGTCACTTGTCCAAGTAGACAACAAAATACCGGGCCTAGCCAAATTTCTTCCATTTCAAAAGTAGTATGTTGTAACATAAATGCCTGGAAAACTCAAGAGCCTTTCATTGCAATTATAAAAATATCTCCCTAGGCATGATCAGTTCTTTGATTAACACAGATCACTTCATGGGCAGGCTTCATTTTTTAATATCTGCCCTGTTAAATTATTTCCTACTGCTTGCCACATTTTCTACAGAAGGTATCGATTTCACCAGTACACCCCCTCAGCCAATTTAGCTTTCAAAGATCCTTCGTCAAATTTCTAGTACAATGCAAAGAAAAATATACCACTTCATAGTACTGACTCATCAAGACTGACAGACAATAGCACATCATCTATATCTTACCATTAAGCAGCTGAGAGGCTGAAAAAAGAAAGTCAGGTATTTTTTACCCACCAGTAAACACATGCTTTCAAGAAGACTTCTTTTTTCTAAATTAGCTGAAGGGCAGATGAGCTTAACTATATATTTCATGTTGTCTAGTAAATTTATCAAATTAGGAAGGAGAAAAGTACATTAGATAAGGTGATAACACAGATATGTAGATAAATTTGCATTGTACATATAATCTGAATAAACTCTTCTCTGGGATTTTTCTTTTTCTTTTCTTTCTTTTCCCTTTCAATGCTACATATTTTGAACAGCATTCCTGTAAAACAATTCTCTGGATTGCCCTAACATATGTCCTAGTAATCATTTTCTTTAAAACTGAGGAGAATAAAAGACAGCACTGTGACTGCTGAGACAACAGTGTCTGTCTACTTTTTACAGGCAAATCAAAGTCAGATCATCTGTGGGAACTCCAGCAGTTTTTGCTCTCAAAGACTATAATGCCATTAGATGTTTTATAAACTTATCAAGCTCTATCTTAAATGTAGCTTGTTTTTTATGTTTAGTCATCTTATGAGACTTTGCCAGAACCTGACTGCAGTGTTGGTTATGACCTATCATTTAATTTGTGTCAATTTATATCCATTTGATCTTGCACCAGCAATCTCTTTAAGCTGAAATATTTCTTTTTTCTGGTGCTTAAGCCTTCTCTGACTTGGGCACAGAAAGACTGAATTTCCCCCTTTCACCATAACTTTGTGGACTAAACACTCCATGATCAAGTTTTGCCTTACAGAATAGGTATCTTCATATCCCCTCCTCATCTTTTTTGAATGTCTTCAGTGTCAATTCATTTTCTCACAGGTACCATATGCAAACATTAAGAAGCCTTATTCTTGCCAGGTCACACATCAGTTGTGTGTTGTGACACTCCACTTATACAATTAACAGACTCTCAGATCATAGCAGAAGTCTTTGTTATGGAGTCCTCATCTGCATGGTTTTTCACTCCGTACTACTTAATTTCAGCCCTTGTTGTTAGCTCCATCCTCGAGCTCACATGGATCTTACCATGAGACATTCAGATCCTCCCCTGTACTGGCAATGCTTGGTGTCGTCAGCAGCAATTATCAGCACTTTCCTTTTTTCTGTAGCGCAGTCATTAACAAAATTCCTACACAAGATCAATCCCACGCAGGGATCTGAAGCACAATAGTATCAAAGGAAAGCTATCCTGGTGGCTTTCTGACCCATTGAGAAGATAAGGTTCCTCAACCTATTCTTGGGGGATTTTGAGTCCAATAAGGAGATCAGAAAAGTGTCAGACCAAACCAATAATGCTTCGTAATGAGGCAAATTCTGCTTCTGCGAGTTCCAGCATTACATAAATTGCAAGCACAGGAACCATGCAGCCAGTGCACACTTTACTAAGCCAGAGATTATGCAGGCACCTCCAGAGTCAGTCACCCCAAGAGTTTTCTAGAGCACTGAATCCCAGTACCACACAGGCAACACCAGCAAGTTAATATGATTTGAAATGCTCGTGCTGTAAACATCAGCAGTACAGACAGCATAAACACACCCTATAAAACAGATCAGTAGGCTCACAAAGTTACAGAAATGCAGCAACCTTTTGCTGATACAAAATATTGGATGACTTGACTGTCTCTCTGGACTTAAGATTCTAGTTAGTTACTATAATTAAGTAATAAATCAATTACACAGATGGAAAAGGCACAATGTGTCTCTTGGATATACCCTGAACATCACAAAACACATTTGAAACAAGAGCTATGTTTCAGAATACCTGTGGAAGTCAGGAAACTGCAATCTTCACTTACAAGTAATAACCAAGAGGCATACACCACCCAGCATTTCCTGAAATAACTCCTAATGGATTTTTGTTGCCGCTGTTTGCCTGGCAACGACGCTGTACACCAAACATTGTCCTTCTTCATTGACTGGGAGAGGAACACCACACACAACTGATGATTCATTTTCCTTATGAAAGGATCCTTACACTTTAGGTTATTTGTATCTATGACGGGAAAGTTGCTTCTGCAGTGGAAAACACTTTGATCCCTCAGACAACTGCAGATAATTGCTGCCTCTCTCTGAAGGTACTGTAAACTCCACGCACAGATTTCAGAGCTTCTGTGTCTCATCGACAGCCACAGAAATGCTTTCAGAAGGGCAAGGTGTACCCAGAGGAATTGTAACAGAGAAACAGGTGCAAAATATCTGTGTGAAAAGAAGCAAGACTATTCAACATTCTGCTGAGCATCAGCCAAATTTTATTTAGAGGAAGAGATACAAACACTGAACTTGCAAACTCAGCCCTCATTGGCACCTAAAGACGGGACAGGCTTTTATGTTGGGTTTTGGAGATGAAGAAAAATAGCCAACACCAGCAACCGCCTGGACCAAAACTACCTTCCTTGCACCAAGGCCTATGCTAAACATATTGCTGACCTCAAAACTGTGATGCCATCTTGTGTAATCTATCCAAACTGTTAACATATGTTCTGCAGACTGAATATCCTCCAGCTCTCCAAGCTCACAGAACAAATGGCTCTCATCACACAAGCTCCAGGCTGCTCTCATTTCCAATCCCTGCCATGCCAGTCTTCAGAGTACAAAGAGCATAACTCTTTGCTTCCCTGGCCGTACAAAGATACAGACAGCTCTGGCACCCCCAGTCACCAACAGCTTGTGATGAAATGGCTACTAGAAAAGTTGTAAATCAGGAGATGATGGAAGAGGAACTATATAGATATATAGACCTTCTCCACTGCAACATGATGAAGCTGCCTTAACTTTTGGCTTCTGAAATATGAAAATTTTTTTATTACTTTTTTTTTAAACCTGGAAATGTCTGGGTTGATTTTCTACATTTAACTTAGATTTCTTACTTCTGGTAGATCTAACGGATTTCCCATTGTAGCAAACCCACTCGCATCTTTCTCTGTACATCTGGAAAGCTTGGTCACAGATTCACAGATGGGTAAGGGACCTCTAGAGATCATCTAGTCCAATCCTCATCCTAGAGCAGGATCACTTAGAGCATGTTGCACGGGATCGCATCCAGGTGGATTTTTAATATCTCCAGAGAAGGAGACTCCACAACCTCTCTGGGCAGCCTGTTTCAGTGCTCGGTCACCCGCAAAGTGAAGAAGTTCTTCCTCATATGCAGATGGGACTTNACCTCTAACCTGTACTGGTGCTTGGGGTTATTCCTCCCTAGGGCCAGGACCCTACACTTGCCCTTGTTGAATTTCCTATGGTTCCTCTTTGCCCAATTCTCTAGTCTGACAAGATCTTGCTGAATGGGAGCACAGCTTTCCAGTGTGTCAGCCACTCCTCCCAGCTTAGTATCATCAGCAAGTTTGCTGAGGGTATGCTCTGTCCCCTCGTGCAGGTCATTGATGAATACTTTGAATAAGACCAGAACAAGCACTGACCCTTGGGGCACACCACTAGCTACAGGTCTCCAACTAGACTCTGGTCTAGATAGTGTATTTCTGTGCAGCGAATCTAAGACAGATAGATGGAAATCATAAACTATGGGATTTTTAGAATAGGATTCTGCACATGTGGGCTACCATGACGTCCAGCTCCCTTCCACTAGAAAATATATCATATAAACAATAGCATAGTGACCAAACACATGAAAGTGGTATCAGGTGTGGTCACAGGACATTCTCCTGACTGGCATACCCACTAGCAATCCTTTGTCTTTCAGCTTCTTCACCTGCTGCTCCATTGCTCATCGTGCTCTCCTCAACTTGTAGCACTTGAGTGGAAGTAAAGCCATTGCTGGATGAACCCAAGCACATTTCTCTCTCTCTCACACTGCACCCCTTACACTTTTTTAGTCATAATTCTCATGTACAAAGACCCAAGTACATTCCTGCACAGCTGAGAGGCCATCCTTCCCTAGAAGCACGGGTGTAGAACAAAAATCAAGTGAATAAAAAACAGCACACATACAGCTGCCTGTACAACCCTGCGACACTGCCAAGTCACTAGCTATTTCATAGCTACAGCTAATGGGATGATGTCTAAACAGGAAAAAAAATTTCAAGTGACTCACAGTAGAGATATTAAATTAACGGTTCAAAGGTGGGTCAGGGAGGTTCAGACTTGACATAAGGAAACTTTACCGAGAGGGTGGTCAAACCCTGAAACAGGCTTCCTGGAGAGGTAGTTGATGCCCCACACCTGTTCAGTGTTTAAGAGGCATTTGGACAATGCCCTTAATGCCATGCTTTAACTTTTAGTCAGCCCTGAACTGGTCAGACAGTAGGACTAGATGATGATTTTAAGTCCCTTCCACCGGAACAATGCTATGCTATGCTACTCTTGTTCCCACGTCTCCTCTCCCTACCAGTACACACTGAGGAAATCTCTGATGCCATTAATTCTCAGCCCTACACCAGAAGAAGACATCGAATAACAAGAACCATGTTCCAGCCTAGGCAGTGGCTTTGTCACTTTGTGGGAAGGAGGCATTTGGCTTCTGATGGTGTGACAGCTGTGCATCGTCTCGAGAGAATTCAACCATCTGCATGCATTTGCAAAAAGGAAGTCTGAAGTATGGTTTCTGAAAGCTTTCTGTGTTCATCCAGTAGAGCAGGGTTTCCACAGGATGGCAAAACCCACATCTCTGACACTAGCAATGCTCAGACATCAAGCACACACTCTAAAGCAGGACATGCTCCTCAACCAAATGCTTCCAAATGCTCCCTTTCACGAGACCAACACCTATTCACTTCCCCATGGATTTTGTTTTATTGCTTCTACTGATTTTAGAAACGCCTGAAATGTTTCCCAAGAAAAAACATACTAAAACGCAAGAGCCTGAGAAGAAGACGACTCCCTCAGAGAGAAGGTCCATCTGGCCCAAGACTCTGTCTCCAGCGTGGCCAACCATCCATGTCTACAGGAGAGCACCCGAGCAGTGCAGGTCTCCTCCTGTCAGGGTCCTGGGGGTGCTCATTGGCCTCCATGGCTGGGACCGGCCTCCCCTGGGACCCCCACCCCCACCGGCTCCTATCAAGGGCCCCGGGGACGTGTCCCGGCTCAGCCTGGGGCCTTCAGTCCCTGCCTGAGCCATCTTGCAGCTGTGCCCGTCTCTGCCCCTGTCTCCCGGATGGGCCTGGGACCTGCACTGCAGAGAGCCCCTCTCCTGGATGGAGCCCTCAAAACATAGGTCACAGCTTTTCAGCCATAACATAGCATCACTCTTCTCTGTTTTATTCTATGTGCTTACCATGAGCCACGTAAAGAGGAGATTGTTATTTGCCTGAAATGCCAGGGGGTTTTCAGCTCCAAAAACGCTTTCAGGGATACAACACCAAGCTTGCAAGTGGAAACAGGATTTTATCTTCCTGAATCTTTTCAGAGCCAGTGCTCACAAGCATGAAGACAATATGCACGCGTAGCCAGGAACAGGCCAATGCATTCTCCGGTTTTGATTGAGAAAATACATCCCTTGCAGTCTGGCAAAGGCAAGGCACGGAACTGCAGAAAGGAGCTGCAGGAATACAGGACAAGCAGTCCCTGTTTCCTGAAGAGTCAGAACGTGAAGAAGGAGGATCAGGACCAACCACACACACAACAGGAGAAGAAGAAGAGGTGGTGTGTGGTACCGAGGGCTTTTTTGCAAAGATTGGTGCCCACCGATGACAAAAGCATAATCTTGCATTCCCAAACTTGCTGCGCTGTGCTTCTCGGCCAGCGACGCATGAAAAGCGCTCTTGTGCATGCCCTGCGCTTGGATTGCCCGCAGGGAGAGCTGCAAAGTGGCAGCTGCTACTGGTGCAGCAAGACTGGAGCCCTTCCAAAAACACAGGCTGTTTGGCAGAAGCAAGAACCCCTGGGGAAAGGGAGCCAAGGGAAGAGCAGAGCTCGATCCCACTACGAAGCTGCGCCGGGCAAGAGAGCGCGAGAGAGCCCGGGCCCGAGAGAGTGGCACCTTGGAGGTGCAAGAGCAGCAGGCAAGAGCCTAGCCGCAAGGGCCCAGAGGAGCCCTGCCAAGGGGCTGTGCTCAGTGCCACAGAGGACAAGAAGTAAGCCCCGCGGGCCTCCCTTGGGGCCCGCCCTGGGGGTCTAGTAAGCTTCCTCCCCCCGGATGCGGGGCACGAGGGCCACCTTCGTGGAGCATGAGCAGCAGGCACCTGGCCAAACTGGCCCAAAGCAGGCCTGGCAAGGGGCCGGTGCTCAAAGCCACAGAGGAAGGCAAAAAACCCCCGGGGACACTTGCTAGCTGACCGGGGGGAAAAAAAAAGCCTTCCTCCCCCCAGCTGCAGGGCACGAGAGGCCATCTTCGTGGTGCACGAGCAGCAGGCAGTAACCGAGCCAAAAGGGAGCGGAGGAGCCCTGACAACAAGTGGTCGTGCTCAGTGCTGCAGAGGAAGGCAAAAAACCCCCGGGGACCAGTGCCAATCTGCCCCGGGGGAAAATTCCTTCCTGACCCCAGCGGCGCTGGCGATCGGCTATTCCCTGAGCATGTGAGCAAGACCGGCCTCCTCCTCCTCCCACAGCTAGGCTGGTCACACCTCCCAGGAGTCAGAGATGCCCAAGCCCTATTCTCCCTCATCCTGGAGCCATCTCGGGGCTTCCCAGAGTGGCCAAGTGCCACCGGCCTGATCAACCCTGGGGGCAAGAATCCTTCCTGTGGGTGTCCGGTGGGACACCACCAGGTGCTCCGCAGCACCAGGACCCCTTGCAACATCTCTGCACCCTCCCATTTCTTACGGCTGCTGCCCCTGGCTCCACGGCAGATAAGGACGGTGAGCTCTGCAGTGGTTCTCAAGAAGGCATTCCCTTTCTCTGTCCAGTGGAAAAGGCCTGATAGCCTCGGGTACCTCCAGGGGTTGTTGGTGGTTCCNCATCTGTACCTGCAGGCTATGTCAGTAAATAAGGGCCTTTGTACCATAGGCATTCACTTGGTTGTGGTGATGCAAGAGTTCAAAGAAATGGCCTTGTTTCCTGGCACCTGACACCACCTGAGAACATCAGTGTGATGACATTACTGATGACATCATTCAGAGAAAAAGGAAGTTCTTTAAAAAAAAAAAAAAAGGAATCTATGAAAAACAGTTTTCTAGCACGTGCATTGTAATTAATTTGCAAAACTGGGGCAATGAGTTCAGAAAGCTGCCAGACTATGTCTGCTCAGTTAAAGAATCTCAACATTGTGATGCAAGTTCAGTGTGACAAGACAGGCCCTTGCACATGTCCAAATGTGGATCTGAGAGATCAGCAGGCAGAGTGATGCTCGAGATAAACTCCCTTACCATAAATGTCCCCTGTCCAGAGAGCTTTAAGAAAAAGACGGTCTCTCAGTAACAAGGATTTTAAACAATGGGGGATTTATGAGCTAAAACCTGTGCTTTGAGTTACGCTTGAAAACAAACTGGTAGCCAGCGCATTTTAAGATCATGCTTTCCTCTCTGCAAAGGGCTGTGCAAGTGAAATTCATGCTGACATAGCACATCCTGAAACAATTAGCTACAGCTGTACTAATTGCCTTCCTATACTGCAGGGGATGCAATCCCATCAACTGGGCCCCACCACTTTAAAATGATGTTAAGGTACTTGAAGGTATCCCAAGGACAGCACCAAAGGTAGTGAAGGGGCTGGCAGGCATGTCCTCTGAGGAGTGGTTGAGGACTCTGGGCTTGTCTAGTTTGGAGAGAAGGGGGCTGAGGGGCGACCTCACTGCTCTCTCCAGCTTCCTGAGGAGGGGAAGTGCTGATCTCTTCTCCCTGGGACCCAGGGCCAGGGCACGGGGGAATGGCTCCAAGCTGCATCTGTCGGGGCAGGTTTGGACTTGTCATGAGGAAACATTTCTTTACCAAGAGGGTGGTCAAACCCTGGAACAGGCTTCCTGGAGAGGTGGTTGATGCCCCACACCTGTCAGTGTTTAAGAGGCATTATGACAATGCTCTTAACGCCAGGCTTTAACTTTTGGTCAGCCCTGAAGTGGTCAGGCAGCTGGACTAGGTGGTCATTGTAGGTCCCTTCCAGCAGAACTAGTTTATTCTAATTAAGAACACAGAGAAAAAGAAGTTTTTCTCACTTTGTTGGAACTTGACACAAAGTAAATTAAAGATGCCTTGTCCGAAGTTGCACAGCAGTTTAGCAATTGGATTTCAAAAGGGTGTTTTGGCAGTTGAAGAAATGACACTGCCAATAGAGCTGATGAGAAAAAAAGGGAGGGGTTTTGAGGAAGAAGGGATTTTGTCAAGGGCTCTACAAAATTTAAGGAGTCCATGGATGTTTCCCATGGAAAGCCTTAATTTTTGTTGGAAAGCTAAGGCCCTTTCAGCTTGGGCACCTTTTAGTTTTACAACGAAAACTTAGTATTTCTCAGAGGAAACAGGAATTTGTACAAATTAAGTTGCAAACTCAGCTTCCTATCTAAAAATGTCTTTAAGGAAAACATAGAATGAGGCTACCACTGTGCAATGGCATTAGTTCCCTAAATTAATCCTAGATGAATACCAGTTCACAGGGAACTTGGAACAGTTATTTGTCTGATTTATGAAATTTCACCTAGCATATAAGGCTCAGACTGAATCCCATCCTACCATCACCCTTAAGATACCTGTTTTACCCGTGCTCCCAGACTTCATAAAATAAGCTTGCATAAGTGTTGCTGCAAGTCAGCACCAATTCCTTTGACAAAAATAACCTGCTGTGATGTCTGAGTAATCATAGCTAAATTATACCACCACTTACATACAGTTCTGTAACAATATTCGTCTAGTGGTTCTGATACAATTTCTTTATGTAATAGTTAACATTAACACACTTCAGTAAGTCACACATAGATTGATATATTTTTCCAGGGGAAAATATTTTAAAAAACCTGTACATTACTATAAATAAAAAGGCAAACCCCCTCAAAATCTAGACGAAGATTCAAAAGTGCTCCTTTACAGAGGGTTTTCATCCACTCTTATTTAAGTGAACTGGAGGGAACATCTGAATAAAGTCATAGTTCTTTCTCTCACCATACTCTGACCATTCACCAAGACCCAGTGCTTAGCACTGTTCCCAAGGAGTTTCCACTGAGACTGGATCTACTGTCAGATGCTACGATTATTTATAAACTTAAGCTCCCAGTGTCTCCTGTCATTCCACATCCACTTTTCCCCTTCCTAATAATGCATGAATCATAATCAGAAATCACTCTCCGGTCCATTAACAAACTAAACATAGCACAGATTCATAGAAGTACACAGATGACTATTGTCACATCTGCCTTGCTATTAGAGGGATCAGCACTGTAAAAATACCTGCAGTTAGCAAATATTCATGTTGCATTTATTAGCATTTTCATTCCAGTACACACATTATGAAACAATGTTATTGTGGTAGGAGGAAACCAGCAAGTAAGACTACTTTGCTGATATATTAATATCCTATATTATAGTGCAATAATCCTGTGCTCTACAGATTCTCAGACTGGTTCACTGAAGAAAAAAAAAAAAGATTATGGCTTTAAAAGGCTTGCAGCATTTGGGTCAAAAAATGCCACAGACTTTGTAGCAAATCCTTGAAACAACATAAACTCACCATGCTGGTCCAAGTCTATTAAAAAAAAAAAAAATTCACCATGGCCAGACCAAGGGCTCTCTGCTATGCCTGGCTCATTCAACAGCAGGGCACCCTCACCCTGCTTGGGAGAGCCAGTAATTCTCAAATGTAGCATTAGAGAAGATGAGACCAAAGGTACAGAGACTTTTGTTAAACTGAGTGTAAGAAAAGCATTGTACCTTCCTAAGCCTCAAAAGGATTTCTACAAAATCTTAAAGTATTCCTGCAATGACTTCAGGAGATAATTTTACAGCAAGTGACTCTGAACAGAATTTTCAGATGCCTTTAGGAATAAGAAAGGACTCTGATAATCTCTCTCCCTTATATGCAGTTTCTAGAAAGCATGCCTGATAAACTGAGGAAAACCAGAGTGAGGAGATAGGGAAGTTGATAACATTATTGATGGTAGCAGCTCTCATTCAACCAGATCAAGACTGACACAGGGTTAGCGGAGGTGTGGAATAGATGTGAAAGCCTCACACATTGTAGACCAGTGGGTAACACTGTTGGATGCAAATGAGAAGATTGTGTTCATTTTTTTTCACAACACAATAAAAAGTGAAGTCATAAATATCAAATCCACCAGACCGAAAAGATTTCCATCCTAGTCCAGTTATGAGAGGAAAAAAAATCCTCTTAGGAGATTGAAAGAGATGTGCTCTATAAACATGCACATCTATTGTTCCCAAGCCCATCGTTCAAAACTTCTGTCGTCAGTTTATTTTCTCCCACAGGTCTTCTCCAATTCGGTAGATGTCACTTCAGTGAAAATCACAACACAAGGCTGACATTTAATGAAGACAGTCAGGGTCGCATGAACTCTACCGTGGCACTGCAAACGAATCTAAACATCATCCTTACTCATGAATTTCCATTCAGTTCAGTGAAAGCAGAATTGCCTCTGAAGTGTGGGAATAATAAAGAGAAAATTCTGCTTTCAGTTGCATCTAAGAACAGGCTTGCAGAAGCTCTGGTGGGAAGCTTGCTGAAAACAAAGGGGCCGTGTGGGAGTCAGGGAAAGCAGAATTTGTTTTCTGTCACCTAGAAAAGGAGCATCTTTTCTACTGCACAAGTCACACCCACCTTTAGCACTGCTGCTGCTTAGTTGCAGTCCCANCTCTTTGTTTCCTGAAATATCTCTCATGGCCGCATGCACAGCCCTACTAACACTGGTGTACAGGATATTTTGGGAAAATCTCCAGACTACACCTTAACAGCTCTCAGGCTCTTTACCAGATTTGTATTCCATCATATAGGGGAAAAAACCCAAACAAACAAACTCAACAAAAACAGAAAGAACCTGTTCAGTTTTATCACTCCCCTGCCACCTCATGAGGTTTTGTTTGTTTGAACATATAATCAAAAATACATTTCAGGTGTATCCAGATTCTAAAGTACCTCCTGCAATACCACAAACTCATGACAATCCCCCATTGAAACGTACACCCACAGCTCAACAGATACCAGGGGTGTTCAGCTCATTCAGGAAAGGGATAGCATCACATTGTGGGCATCCAGACCTTAACTCCTCTAAAGTTCAAGAATATTCACATCTGGGCATTTCATGACCTGACTCTTACATTCCCCAGATGGATTTCAAAATGTTTGTGGATTTCCTGGAGTTCATGGTTGGTAACAGCATAGCAGATGCCAGGAAAGGCCACCAGAGACATCACAGAAACATTTGCAAGCCTTGTGTGAAATAGTTTGTGTATCACTTTGAATACTGTTTCATAATGCCCTTTCTCCACATCAAAGGGTTTTTCACATTGTCTGTCACGGCATATGTCTCCAGAAAAAAATAAATACAAACAATGTGGGGGTTTTGCATTCTGAAATAGAATTTTTAAAATGCAATTTCTAGATTTTGTTATGCTCACACAGCTGGCCCTCCACCATGGTAATAACTATGAGGAAAGAAATTGCTGATTTTCGTATGGAGACAACACTTGGCACTTTCACAACGGTTCGCAGGGCTTTTGTACCTGGCAGAAATTAAAAGGACATGAATCAACTGGCAAAACGTCACATTTCCTCGCTTGGTGAAACCTCCCCAGCAGCAACCTGGTGCTCTCTGAGGTGCAGCTGGTGCCGCAGAGGGCTCAGCCCCCTCCCTGCCTGTCCTGGGGACACCTTTTACCCCTCTCCTTCACCACTGCTGTTGCTTGGCATTGCTCGGAGCAATCCAAAACGTTTCACTTACAACAGAGGAAAAACAAGCAAAGGAGGAGAACAAAAACAGGGGAAATTAATGTTGCCACTGACGAGAGAAGCAGACCTAGGAGAACTGTGTTCCCTCTGGAAAAAAAAAAAATAAATCTGAAGACAACTGCCCTATTCCCCCCCGATTTCCAGGCACCCTGGCCTGACGGTCCGGTACCAGGTGCCCGCAGAGGGCACCGCTGCCTGTGGCTCCTGCCCGGGCAGGGCGGCGCAAGGAGGCCCCGCTCAGCCCTTAGCCAAGCAGGCAAGAGGCGGCGGTTTCCCGTACCTCTGCAGATGGCAGCCGCCGCCCGCGGGAGGACGGTGAGGTGTGCGAGGCCCCGGCCGGCTGTCTGAGGCGATTTCCGGCCCCCCGGGCTGTCTGTGCGTGTGGAAGGACAGGCCGACGGGCGGCTGGTCCCACGAAAAGAGCAGACGGAAGCCGGGGCTCCCCGGCGGTCGTTCACATGGGCGGGAAGCCGCGAACACCCCGGGCCCTGAGGAGCGCCGGCCTCCAGGGAGCGGCCGCTGGCGCGGGAAGGGCAGGGTGAGCTGCTGCCCACTCTGCTCACCTGCCGCCTCGGGCTGCAGCCCCGACGGCCACCCCGGGCAGCTGGTGGCCACGCAAGCCTGCCCAGCAGCCCGAGGCCTCCAAAGAATTAGGAGGGCTTGTTAGGGGTTGCTTTGGGGTTGGCAGAACCGTGGTGGCAGAGAGCAGGCAAGGGCTGCGCTCTGCAGTTACCTGGCCAGGCTAGCTGGGGGTGACCACCCTGACAGACCTTCCTACCAGGGAAGCTGCTGCCCAGGTGGAACGCTGCAAGGACCACACCTCCCCTCAGAGTCTCCACCTGCCTGAGGTGTGCTCTGGAGGACAGCAGTGGTCAGCAGGCTGTCCTGTATTGGAGAGGAGGAACAAGCAATAGAGTAGTATTACTTGAGATTTTGCAAGAAGAAATACTAGGGCCTGGTAGTGCTCACCTCCCAGGACTGCTCCGGGATGTCACAGCGAGGCTGCCACACTGGTTAAAAGCACAGACTACTATCTCCTGCTCCTTTTCCATGTGAGCACCATGACATGGTAAATTAAAAGCCAGGCAAGATCAAGCAGGACTTCAGAGCCTTGGGGACAAAGGTGAAAGGGAGAGGTGCTGAAGCAATCTTCTCCTCTGTCTTGCCAGTCAGAGGTAGGGGTATAGGCCAAAGATGTTTTCAGATATACGAGCAGCAAGCAGAGACACAGGGAAGATGACTGCTAAACAGCGCAGGGAAACTAGTTACTAATAACGCTGACAAGGCAGAGGATCTCAGTACCTCCTTTGCCTCTGTCTTTACCAACAGAGGTAGACCCCAGATCACAGGATCAAGTAGCTACAACAACATGTGTTGGCTCACCAGTAGCAGAGGAAGGGTTGGTCTGCAGCCTCATGCAAGGGCTCAACCCACATAAATCTATGGTCCCAGAGGGAATCCACCCCAGGGTGGTAAGAGAAGTGGCCAACGTTGTTGTAAGGCTACCGTCTATAATATTTGAAAAATCGTGGAGATTGGGGGATATCCTTGATGCCTGCAAGAGGGCAAATGTCATGCCCATCTACAAGAAGGGCCCAAAAGAGGACCCAGGAAACTACAAGCCCATTAGTCTTAATTCACTCTCTGGGAAAGTAGTAGAACAAGTCCTCCTAGAAACTATTAAAAACCAAATGAAGCAGGTGATTGGGAAAAGCTGGCACAGATTTGCCAGAGGCAAATCACTCCAGACTAACCCAATTACCTTCTACAACAAAATAACATTTTGCGTTACATGGTGAGAGCAGTGGGTGATGTTTACCTGGACTTCAGCAAAGTGTTCAATGCAGTTTCCCACAGCCTTCTCCTGGCCAAACTGGCAAGGTACAGACTGGATGAGTGGTCTGCGAGATGGGTAGGAAATTGGCTCACAGGCCATACGCAGAGGGTGGTGATAAATGTTTTTTACTCAAGCTGACAGCCAGTCACAACTGAGGTCTCTCAGGCATCAATACCGGGCCCCACGCTGTTCAACATCTTCATAAATGATCTGTACGATGGGATTGAAAGCACCCGCACCAAGTTTGCTAACAACACTAAACTGGACAGTGAGAAGAGCCATCTTACAGAGAGACCTGGACAGGCTGGAAAAGAGGGCTATCAAGACCTGTGTGAAGTTTAACAAAGGCAAGTGCAAAGTCCTGCACCTGGGACATCAAAACCACAGAGCCCAGTACAGGCTAAGATCTGTGTGGCTTTGCTGAAAGGGACCTGGGGGTCCTGGTGGACAAGCTGAAGACAAGTCAGCAGTGCGACGTTGCAGCAATGAAGGCAAATCTGATCCTGGGTTGCATCTGCAAGGATATTACTAGCAGAGACAGGGACACAATCAGCCCACTCAGCACCTATCAGGCTGTACCTGGAGTACCATGTCCAGCTCTGGTCCTCGCATGTCAAAAATGCAGACTAGAGAGAATCCAAAAGAGAGCCATGAAGATGATCAAAGGTCTGGAGAACCTGCTGTATGAGGAAAGACTGAATGAGTTTCCCTCCCTGGAGAAGAGAAAGCTTGGGGGGACCTCATCACAGTATTTCAGTACTTAAAAGGCAGCTACAAAGAGGATGGAGGCTCTCTCTTCACAAAGAGCCACGTGGGACAGGCAAGGGACAACAGGTACAAGTTGCACCAGGAGAGGTTTCATCTCAATATAAGAATTTTTTACAGTAAGAACAATCAATCCCTGGAACAACCTCCCCAGGAGAATGGTAGACTCCCCATCACATGAGGTTTTCAAGATGCAACTGGGCGAGGTGCTAGATAATCTCATCTAGGCTCCCTTTCCTGATGGGCCAGATGATCTTTCAAATTCTTTTCCAGCCTGAGCTGAAAAAAAACACCTATAAAAACCACTATGGCTGCACTAACAGCCTCGCTGTACCCACAGCACAGCCCAGGAAGTAGCAAGCCCTTCTCACTCACCTAACCTTCTGTGTTTTCTAAGGTCACGTTCTTCCCAAGAAAACAGTTAAGGGGAGGACAAGAATAACAACCATTTTTCAGGTCCATAAAAGAAGGCTTGACTTTTAATCTCTTGAGGCTTTTCTGAAGAAACCTATTTGTGGCATAAGCAGTATCACTGGATTCAGGCCAGGATGTAGGCACAGTAATTCAGAAGAAAATCTGAAGTCTTAAAATTTTACACCCTTATAAACTTTTAAAGAGCAATTCCAAACTGTCCATATCAAGGTTTCTTGAACTATCGCCAGTTTCAGCTGCAGATAGAATCAGCCATAGTAGGATTCAGTCTCCCAGACTAGAACAGCAGATGTAACAGGTTATTATCTGAATACATGAACTTGCAGTGCCCTTTCAGTCTCAAGTGAGAAGTTTCGAATGTACTTAGGTTTCATAAGTACATTTTGAAATGCATCTAAAGATGCAGAAGTTTCAGCAGAGCTCAATAAGAAAAGCTGAAAAACTTCAAATCTGCACAACAGAAACAAATAGGGTTTTTTTCCTTTTGAGTTCTTGTGAAAAAATCGAGTGGTACAACCTTATTGAGTAACCATTGTATATTTTGTAGCTATTTGTTTTAGATGGAAACAGCACAAATCCTTCCGTATTGAAATTTGACATGACAGGGTAATGTAATATCACAAGAAAATCTAGAGTCTCAGATTTCTAAATATAATCAGTCTGTTCCTTCAATATAAAAAGTCACATGAGCTAGTTCCAGATGGTGACATTTGTACAAGCAAAGTCATTAGAAATCATGAACCTCAGTGAAGCATGGTGCAACCTCAATTTAGATTGGTCTATGCATGTATATGAATACTACTGTACACATTGAACAGGTTTAACTTAGAATCAAAATAGCTAAAAACCCACAGTATTAGTCCTTAGAGTGCTCTTGTCCCTTTCAAAACAGCACCATTTAACTAAAGTTAAAAAAATCCTACTGTAGGAAATACATTTATAATGCTAGCAAGCTTTCAGAAAGCTTTATTAGTTTGGGTACAACAGGCTGACAACATAACTAGAAGATACCTTCCAGCCTGAAGCTAGCTGGGGTCCATCCACTTCACAGCCAGCTTGAGCAAGTGTGTATGCAACTTTATATACATTCACCAAGGTAAGTCCACCAGCCACCCACCGAAGGTGCCTGTTCAGCTCCACTAGTCCTCTCCAAAACTCCCAGCCTGCTGCTAATCTGCAGCAGCCATAATCAGCATTCCAGCATATACCACATTTAATAGCCTTTGGCACATAAAGCGTTTCTGGTTGCGATGCAGCAAGCTGCGCTACAGTTCCAAAAGCAAATCCACCATACAAACCCGTTTTTCCTCAAATTTCATTAGCATCTCCTCATTCACTGGTGAAGAACAGGAAGTTTCTGAGTCCCTGTTTAAGGAAGCAGTTTCAAACTTCCCATGCATTCACCTTTCTGAGATATTTAAACATGGTAGCAATTTCAGTGGTTTCCCTCCTTCCCACTTTTCCTCTGCAAGGAGGATCCAGACTGTAAAGCTTCACTCTGTCTGATGTTCTAAAATGCTGATGCATAACAGCTGTAAAGTTTTAGAGAATACAAAACTTGTGAGACAAGAAAAGTACCCAGAAAGGGTAAAGGCCAGGAAGTCTCAAATTCTGTAGTTTAAATTTCAAAATATTTCAGAACATATGCTACTGGATTTTGCACTCATCTTCTTCTGCTGTCAGACTCAGGCTCTGAACACTCCTGAATAGAAAAAGGAGTTAAAGGGCTTAAATATTTTAAGAAAAAAACCCTTATGTCACATAAAACCGACACCAACTCACAATAAGTTTTGAGCTAGCACAGCAGCAGTTAGAGACATTAACCTCTGAGCAAACTTAAGTATTGCAGAAACAGGCAGAAATTTGTTATGCATGTGATCATTGTGACCAGGTGGTGCAACTGAACTCTGGGTCAAACAGAAAAATAATAGAGGATAATGACCAAACCTGAAATGACATGTTCACAGTTTTGAACATATCTGCTTCCATTTGGGAAAGCATACTGGAAAATAAAGCTTTAGAGACACAGTGTCTGAACTCAGCTGTCAAAAACAGAAGTTCTGATAGGATTTATAACTTTAACTTTTGTAAACAGGAAAATCTTTTTTTTTCTTCTTCTTCAAAGAAAATCAGCTGTATTTGCAAGGGGAAAAACTTCAAGTTGAAGTAGCTCTGTACACAGCAGATTAATAGCATCCATGGTTGTTATCCCAATTGCTAAACTTCCTTTCAGTGAATCCACTAGCAAATGGCTTGCTCTGCAAATAGCAGGTGGTCATTGCAATGAATCTAAATACTGTTTCATCTGTGAGTGCGTGGAAGAAAAGAGACATCAAGCCCACACAAATTAGTTGGATTATTTTTAACAATTGCACAGGAAGCAGGTCCAGCCCCCCCCCACACTCTAAAATTGTTAAAAGAATGACAAATGTCCTTGGTTTTCATACAATGCCTTAATGAAAACAAAGCAAGATCAAAATGCACTTTCTTGTTATAGCACAATTTGCTCCCTAAGTTATACTTTGTAACTGGAAGAGTGATACTTAATTTTCACCTTTAGGAAAGTTACTAAAAGATGCCAACTATTGACCAAGGCATTTTCACAAAGCAGTCAAAACAAGCAAGCATCACACAACTGGATTCCTGCTTCCACCAACACCTTAGGTTAGCATTGTGACCAAAAGAAGCAGTCCTATCCTTTCATCTTCCATTTATGTCCAAACCTGCACCAAGCTCTTCCTGACATTGGGAGAAAAGACAAGACATTGAGTTTATCCAGGGACAATTCCTAGCTCTGGTGCTTTGCCCAGATGCAGCATCATCTGAAGGTGATGAGGATGCAGAAACACATAGTTAGTTGGAGGGAGAGGACAGAACTACTTCTTTCAAGGGTACCAGTGGCTTGAAACACCTTGAACTGCTTAGGAAACTGTGGTCTGACTGACTTCCACCAGTAGAGAGGGAAAAAACCAAACAATACACATAGGAAGAATATCCACTGTCATATTTCAAATTATCTCACTGCCACATAGTCCTGTTACTACAACAGGTAAACTAGAGGAATGAGAGAGAAGGTTTTATCTTTTTTCTTTTTTAAAAGCACCATTGCTGACTTTGTGAACCATGTGAAATCTCCCCCTGATGTCCCACGAAGCACTTAGTTAAAATATCAGAAAAGCAAGAAAAATTGCATACTTAATATCTCCAAACTATCTTCTTCAGGTTTTATTTCCATTCAAATACTGTATGATACTTCTTGTACTCTAGCCAGCCAAAACTCTTTGACAACCCCTCCACCCAAAACCATAAAAAGCCTTGCTCAAAAAAATCCCTTTTAGAAGGAAGGAAAAAAAAAAAAAAAGGAAAATAAAAATAAAAATACTGTTTGCTTGTTTGTTGGTATGTTGTTGTGGGTTTTTAAAAAAATATATCCTTGAGAAACAAAAGGAGGATATACAACCATATGTTGTCTTGACAACAGGAAAAAAGGCTATCTGTTAAAGTAGAAGTCTGGAACTTGTAGAGCACTGGGAAGTGAACAAATTGTGGAGTGCTTCCACAAAAAAGTAGATAATCAGTACTTCTCAGTGAAACATCAGTGTCTTGCGATCCTTACTATTAGAACTGTTTAACCCACTCCTGTTGTCCAGTTCAATGACTTTTCCCTACTTTTCAAATGACTTACATATTTGAAAATTGTTACATGCATGTCCCTCATTTTATCTTTTCCAGACTACATCATCACTCATTCTACCTTTTTTTTTCTAAAAGCATATTTTCTAGACCTGTAGATTGCAAAAGGATCTGGGGGGACAAGGGGGACATCTCTTCAGATCTAGATATCAACAAGCGTGATACAGTCATCCAGGCTCCCTTTATAGTCGATAGAAAGAAAATGGCACTTCCAGGGCATGATTCAGCTCAGCCAGAGATTGATGTCTAAAATAGGTCAGATGAACAAACACCCTACAAGAATCTGTTTCTCTACTTTGATTATAAAGGAAGCCAACATGATTACCTCAGATGAGGATGCTTTAAATTAGCTGAAATCCTGCCCTGACCTGGTTTCATGTGCTGCTTGTACAGATTGTGTTTGAGGCTCTCTCCTTGAAAATAGCTGGGCTGTGTAAAAAAACCAACAGTAATATCATGTGAGGTTACACCTACAGCATAGGAGCCACTTGACCTCACAAATGTCTAATCCACTGGAACAAAAGTTCTTGGAACAGTTTTCAAGCAGACTTATTAGAAAGTTACCATGGTAGCACTTTTTTTTTTTCCATTGGTAGAGCACAATTTGACAATTAGCTCTTGTGGGTGTGACCCTTTGGATTTGAATTTTGTAATACTAGTAAATGAGGCCTCCTGCGAATTTCTCACAGGCACCTTTATTCCCTTGCTGAACACCAGGAAAAAAGGAAAGAATGTATGCTGTGGTTCTACGCAGGGATGAAATAGAGTGATCTTAAAAAAAAAAACCAACGTATTGAAAAGAAAATCATGGAGCTGTGCACAGCTAAAGGAATGCCAGACTAGAAGTTCAGCCTCCGATACAGGTAAGGTTTGTGTTTTCCTGTTCCCCAAAGGAACTGTTTTTAAAAATAACTGAATCCATAACCATCACAGAGCAACAAACTGTCTCAGCCACATGTACCTGCCAGCTCTGATACAACAGCTTGGTCATAAAACTGTGCGATGCCTCAGATCAAATGATTCTCTAGCCTGGGGGAAATGCAGTAAGCTCCAGAGCACTTTATCAACAGGTACTTAAACTGACAGTGATACAATGGCATCCTCGCTCGGCCAAACAGGCACTTCTGTTAGCTGGAAATACAAGATTGATGCAGCCATTTCTTTACATCAGTACTAGGATACAAAAGCAAGTCATGCTTTGGGACCACAAGTCCTACTTTTAAAGATCACTGAGATGCAAGGTCTTAAGTGCTTGTGTCACACCTGAAAGCAGAGCCCCAGCTCCCACATCATTAGGAGCTTTTGCAAATGTCATCCGTTATGAAGACAGAGAGGTGCTTTTCTAATAGCCATCAACAACAGCACGCTTCTTTATGATCTTAGTGCAATCAGGCTGTAAACAAGTTGTTCCTCAAGAAATAAGAGCTAGAGCCTTTGTATCCACAGCAAAGCTATCGTAGGCTGCTGTGATGATGACAGGAACGTTCAAGGGAAAAAACCGAACCACATTACTTTGCATTTACTTTTTACTTCTCAGTGGCTCAGTTTTCAACTGCCCTGTAATAAACTCCTGTACTGATACTGCCCAATATATGCCACAAGACAGAACATAAGAGGTCATGCAGTATGAGATTGATTTTCTCAACGTGCACACCTTCTGTCCAGCAACCCCGTTTCCAACACAAAACCCAATGCCATGGTAGGTTTCATGGCTGGAGAGAAGCTACAGCACTGGAGCGCAGACTAAAAATACGTTTTCCAGCTGGGATACTTGGCGCGAGGTGGGTTAGTACACTGTGCAGTGCCACAATTTCTCTTGTTCTTCCTGGTCCTGGCTGTTCGCTGGCACAGTTCATAAAGGAGGGGAGATGTCACAGCAGCGTCATGCCCAAGTGCAAGGCCTGGCCTTGCTGATGAGTGAGAGAAGGCCAGCTGTGCTTGAACATGAGCCAGCAATTTGCCTTAGCAGTGAAGGCAGCTTAATAGTATCCCGGTCTGTGTTAGGAGGAGTATTGCCAGCAGGTCGAGGGAGGAGATCTTTCCCCTCTCTGCAGCACTGGTCAGGCCACACATGGAGTGCTGGGTCTAGTTCTGAGCTTCCCAGTACAAAAGAGATGAACATCCTGGAGAGAGTGCAGCAAAAGCCAACAAGAGTGATTAAGGGACTGGAATAGCTCGTATATAAGGAAAGGCTGAGAGAGCTGGGACTGTGCAGCCTGGAGAAGAGAAAGTTTAGGGGGATCTCATGAATGTGTAGAAATACCTGAAGGGGAAGTGCAAAGAGGACAGAGCCAGACTTTTTTCAGTGGTGCCCAATGACAGGACCAGAGGCGATGTGCACACACTGAAACACAGGAGGTTCCCTCTGAACGTCAGGAAACACTTTTTTACTGTGAGGGTGACCAAGCATTGGCACAGGTTGCTATGGGAGACTGTGGACCCTCCATCTTTGGATATATTCAAAACCCAACTGGATATGGTCCTAGGCAATGCTGAGTCTAGGTGGCCATGCTTGAGTGAAGGTATTAGACAGGATGATCTCCAGAGGTCCCTGCTAACCTCAACTACTCTGTGATTCTGCGTGCTTTCAACTTTGGACATATCTGCAAGCTGCACAGGGCAGACAGGCCTCCCTGGGAGCTCAGAGCATAGAAGGTTTTGGTGATCTTCCTCTACATTGTTTCTTCTAGATATATTAGGTGGTTAGGACATAATTTTGGGACATACATCATCTTTCATCCTCACCCTATGCAAAGATTGCAATACTCCACAGATTGGACTGCTTTCTGTGGCGGTCCATAAAGCCAAACATTTCAGGCTAGTCTGTTTGCTAAAAAAAAAGATAAAATGCAATAAGGAAAATGGTTGGCACCGCTGCAAATTTTTTATTCCTTTAGCCAGATATAATTAAAGATGGAGTCACTAAAATCATTCTGTGCTACAGTGAACACAGTGGATAAATGCTGAGCTACTATTCCTATTAATTAGTGTTACTTTTCCTTTTTAAAAAATGACAATCATTTGCTTGGACCATATATAAAAGACTTTTGGGTACTGGGAAGCATAGCTGAGGTAGTTAGCTGTAAGTCAAACCAGCATTTCCAGCAGTAGGCTCTGCCCACGTTTTCTCTCACTGAGTCTATTTCAAAAGCCAAGTATAAAAGAGGACCCATTGCCTCTGATTTCAGCTGAGTTTACATCAGACAAAGCAAGAGATGACTGGGAGAGGAAATAGGCTTTTCTGATTTTTCCTTCTCAAGAGATGAACTCACTATTTTCTGTGGTTTGCATCTTTTCCTTTCCAGAATCCCATTTTAATTTTTAATCTGTAGGCACCCCTGGGATCATCACTCTGTCCATTCAGGTTTCCATCAGATATCTTCCTACGCATGGACAGGTCATACTCAGCAGAGAATAGAAACATGCTGCGGACTCTGGCTTGGTTACCAGCTCCTAGGAGAGTTCATTTTAAAGGAACTCCAAAACATTCAGTCTCTAGAAGCTTCATTCACAAAATATTTGGTTTTACAAGGCAACAATCCTATTGTTTTCAATAGGGACCAATTATACACCTTTTCCTTTGCCCTTCTATTTCAGTCTGTGATCCCAGGGGAATCCAGGTTTAACCCTCTGGCTGTGAGTGGGACTCCTGAGGAAGTTCCTCTGACGCCTGCTCTCCTTCCTTCCCTTGCCAGGCAGGGACCTCAAGCATCATCCAAGCCCAGAGGTGACCCAGAGCACACCTAGATAGCACTCCAGGAAGCATATGCCAGGAAACGCACACCTTGTTCCGCCTTTCCCTCAGAGGAGACTTACATCTACTTACTAACATGTAATTTGCCCTATTCCTCTTTTCCTCCATGTCACTTCTAGTATTTTCCTATGAAATCCAAAAAGCCATGGGGTCAAAAGAGCATAGTAAGGAAGGCAATTAAGTGTAAACAATGCCTTTTCAAGTAACCCTCTCTTCTCTTTGGAGCTTCCTCAAATCCCAGGTCTTCACTGCCTTATACCTTTGGTCATTTATACCTCTGCTAAATTTGTGTACTATTGCTGTGTAGTTTCTTTACCTCCCTCTGCTTCCATAAATTCACACAAATATACACATGCACATTTAAAATGAGGCCTTGGAATTTCCTTTCTTTCCACAAAACATCAGCACTTCATCTGCACGCTGACAGAAAGACAAGCAGAGGCAGCCAGCCCTGCTAGCTCTTTTATCACAGGAATCCTGGACAGATGGCCATTGCATGTGCCACACAGCAGAGCAGATTCACAGCTCAAGTATGTCAGTGATAGCTCTGCCTGGAAATGTCCTCTACTTTACTACTTTTTCATCTACCAACACTGGCAAGTTTAGGCGGACAGCAGGCCATGAAAGATTCATCCTTGGTTGCCCATCCTGATGCGAGAGAAGGAGCATTACATCCTCTTTTTTGAAAAGATTTCACCTTCAAAGCTCGTGAGATACAATCCTTGCTCAAAGTAAGGCTAACTTAAAGCATGTTGCTTAGAATCATAGAATCGTT
>VXBL01006873.1:0-12921 GCA_013400195.1 Aramus guarauna | reverse complement strand
CGTTATTAGCTTATACTCTTGATTACCTCCCACCCCCTTAAACAACCAACACAGAGATATATTTTTAAAGAATGAAGACAGACAAGCAGGTTTAGATTTATAAGAATTCATTTTAAACCTGGAAAAAAAAAAAAGTTTCCCTAAGGAAATTTTATGGATTGATTTTGAGTTTCCAGCTGACTGATACATAATCACTCATATAAGAAAGTGAAGCAGCACATTCCAACTGCAGAGGGGTCTTCTAAAAGAACAAGTCAGTTGCACACAGAATATTACTATTCTATATAATGAAAAAGCTGCTGAAATTTACTGCTCCACACCTCCTCATAACGTCACAGAGAAACTAAACAAGGGAGATTGCATTTAATAAGATTTCTAGTGTCTTGACAGTTTCTGAAGGCTTAAGAGATATTCTTCATAAATTTCAGGAAACATATTTCTTAAAGCAGTACATAGTGCAAGTTTTAAGACATTTCCAGACCCTGCCAAAAGTGGAGGAATTGTTAGCATCTTTCTTTTTTTAAGCTTGTTCAGGGAATTTCTTTGATAAGCTAACTACGTCTGTATACTTAAAATACTTACAATATACAACAGTGGAGCAGTCCAGGGTGCTTGAGACTTTTCTCTCAATGCCTAGGTGATATAACTTCTGTGCATCATATTTTCCTCTGCATAAAATTGGAAAATTAGCATTTGCTGCTTCTTTTATAAGGGTAATGAAGTATAGTGTAAATACAAGTGTCCTGGTTTCGACTAGGATAGATTTAATTTTCATAAGGAGCCAGGACAGATGACTCAAACTCGCCAAGGGTGTATTCCATACCATGTGATGTCATGCTCATCATAATAGGGGTCTAGTTGGGGAGGGGCAGTTTGGGGCAGCTCTGGGATGGTCTGAGTGTGGTCTAAGTGTCCAGTCAGTCGTCAGGCCAGTAAATTGCCTTGTGTTATCACCCATTGTGTATATTCTAAGTACTGTTGTTGCTATTTCCCTCTCCTTTTGCAGTCCCAGTAAACTGTCCTTATCCCAACCCACATGTTTCACCTTTGTCTTCCCATTCTCCTCCCCATCCCACCAGGGAAGGGGTAAGCGAGTGGCACGTGGTGCTCAGCTTCTGGCTGGGGCTGAACCACAACAACAAGGTACTTGGAAAGTATTTTATACAGTAATATTTTCAGGGTTCAGATATTTAGATTACCAAAAAGGGACATATTATACTTGTGAGGCCAAGAATTTACTGTTAATGTGATTAGTTTTCACAGTCAAGTAGGCCTAATCATCTATATAATAGAAAAAATGTCCAGTAATGGTTGAAATTTTTATCTGAGAAAACTCATTGATACTTTTTCCCCTTTATTCTGGTGTCATGTTCCCCATTCCAATGTCCTTTATGGTCCCAAGGTTGACAATAGCAACCTTCCTCAAGCAAAATGGGAGTTAAAGGAGCTTATTGCAAGTTTTAAGCTGCTTTCTTCATCTGGAGGAGTACAGTATTGATGTGTTCTTCCTCCTTTCTCAAATTTCTATCTTCTTTTCAGGAAGACAGACATGGATAGAAAAACATATAGGGTAGGGTGAATAGATATAGAGAGTTAATAAACAGTGTCAAAGTTAATCTTTTCCAGTGGTCAGTCATAGCAAGACATGGAAACAGAATAATTTTAGTTGGAAGGGACCTTTAAAGGTCATCTAGTCCAACCCCACTGCAATAAGCAGGGGCATCTTCAACTTGGTCAGATTGGTCAAAGCCCCATCCATCCTGACCTTGAATGTTTCCAGGGATGGGGCATCTACCACCTCTCTGGGCAACCTATTCTGGTGCCACCCCACTCTCATCATAAAAAATATCTTCCTTATATCTAGTCTGAATCTACCCTCTTTTAGTTTAAAACCTTTACCATTTGTCCTATTGTAGCATGCCCTGCTAAAAAGTCTGTCCCCGTCTTACTTATAAGCCCCCTGTAAGTATTGACAGGCCACAATAAAGTCTCCCCAGATCCTTCTTTTTTCTAGGCTGAACAACCCCAACTGTCTCTGCATTTCCTTATAGGAGAGGTGTTACAGCCCTCTGATCATTTTTGTGGCCCTTCTCTGCACCCGCTCCAAGAGGTCCACGTCTTTCCTGTGCTAAGAGCTCCAGAGGGCTTCACACAGTACTCCAGGTGGGGTGCCAACAGAGGGGATCTGAGGGGCAGAATCACCTCCCTCAACCTGCTGGCTATGCTTCTTTTCATGCAGCCCAGGATGCAATTGGCTTTCTGGACTGTGAATGCACATTTCTGGCTCATGTCCAGCTTTTCATCCACCAGTACCCCCGAATCATTCTCTAAAGGGCTGCTCTCAATCCCTTCATCTCCCAGCCTTTTGTGATACTGGAAGTTTCCCCAACCCAGGCACAGGACCTTGCACTTGGCCTTGTTGAAACTCATGAGTCTGTCCAGTTCCCTCTGGATGGCATCCCATCCCTCAGGCATGTCACCAGCACCTATGATCTTGGCATTGTCTGCAAAGTTGCTGAGGGTGCATTCGATTCCACTATGTATGTCATTGATGAAGATATTAAACAGTACTGGTCCCAGTATAGACCCCTGAGGGACACCATTTGTCACTGACATCCATCTGGACATTGAGCCACTGACCCCTACTCTCTGGATGTGACCATCCAGCCAATTCCTCATCCAGTGGGTCTGTCAAATCCATATCTCTCCAATTGAGAGAGAAGGATGTTGTGGGGCACCATTTCAAGGCATTACAGAAGTCCAGATTGATGATATCCATAGTGCTTCCCTTGTCCACTAATGTAATCAATCCATCATAGAAGGCCACTAGGTTGGTCAGGCAGGACTTGCACTTGGTGAAACCATTCTGGCTGTCTCGATTGACGTCCCTGTCCTCCATATGCCTTAGCATAGCTTCTAGGAGGATCTGTTTCATGATGTTCCCAGGCACAGAGGTGAGGCTGACAGGTTGGTAGTTCCCAGGGTTCTCCTTTCTACCTTTTTTTAAAATGTGTGCAATGGTTCCCTTTTTCTAGTCACCAGAGACTACACCTCACTGCCAAGACTTTTCAAATATCATGGACAGTGTCTTGGCAACCACATCAGCCAATTCCCTCAGGACTCTGGGATGCCTCTCGTCAGGTCCCATAGATTTATTCAGGTTCCTCAGGTGGCCATGAACCCAGTCTTCTCTTGCAGTGGGAGGGATTTTGCTTCCCCGGTCCCTGCCTTGTGGTCCATCCACTCGAGAGGTGTGGGAAGAGAAGCTGCCAGTGAAGACTGGCGTAAAAAAGTTGTTGAGTACCTCAGCCTTTTCCTCACCTATTTTTAGCAGCTTGCCAGTCATATTCATCAGGTGGGTTACATTTTCTTTGATCTTCCTTTTCTGGCTGACATACCTGTAGAAACCCTTACTATTATTCTTTGTGTACCTCACCAAGTTCAGCTCCAGCTGTGCCTTGGCCTTCCTGACCCCATCTCTACACAAGTGGGCAGTGTCCCTATACTCTTCCCAGGATACCTGTCCCTGCTTCCACTGCCTGTGCATTTCCTTCTTGCTCTTTAGTTTGACCAGCAGATCTTGACTCATCTATGCCCGTGTCTTCCCTTCCTTTCCTGATTTCTTATATCTGGGTACTGAGAGCTCTTGCACTCTATGGAAAGCATCCTTAAAGATCTGCCACGTCTGTTCTGCTCACTTGTCCCTGAGCACAGTTTCCCAGGGGGTCCTATTAACTAGCTCCCTGAACAATTGGAATTTTGCTTTCCTAAAATTCAACGTCCTGATTTTTCTCTTTGCCTGACCTGTAACCCCCAGGACTGTGAACTCCAGCAGTGCATGATCATTGCAGACCAGACTGCCTCCAATCTTGATGTTACCAATTAGCTCACTTGTGCTGGTGACCATTAGGTCCAGTGTTGTATCCCCTCTGGTAGGGCTGTCTATTACCTGGCTTAAGAAGTTATCCTCAAAGCATTCCAGGAGGCTCCCAGATTGCCTACAGCTTGCTATGCTACTCTTCCAGCAGATTTGGAGGTGGTTGAACCATATTACCATGGTTGCTCCCCTCTCTTTTACTTTTTGACTAGCACTTTGACAATTTCCACTCATCCTTGAATACAGCAGCACCAGCACTTAGTTTATATCTACCTGACTTTTTTTGTTGAAACAGTAATGAAAAAAATCAGTTGATTGCTTATGTATCAGCAGATGTACCTTGTATGGCTTAGCTGGTGTAATTGCAAATAGATAGCTAGTTCTTCATCTTTGGTTTTCTCTTGTTGTTTTGCTTTTTCCTCTTATGAACTTAAAATTTTTGAGGAAACATAATAGTAGAAGTTGGAAGAAATAAAAATTACAGTATAATTTTTTCACTATTATATTTATATTTTTGTGACAGATAAATGTAAAATTTATGTGTCAGCTGAGGCAACAGAAGGATTGAATTTTCCATTTACATGGAAGAAGCATCTGTTTTGGTTGTATTTCTGGAGATTTGTTCTAGGCAGTGTGTGAGAGTTCTAAAGAAGAAGGAACTAAATTATTTGAAATTAATTTAAATTAATTTCAAATTATTTAATTGTGTAATTAAAAATATTTCTAAGAAGCAGCTTAGTCACCTTTTAAAAGTGTGTTATGAATATTACTTAATTTACTTTTAAATTTTATGGATATTTCTGTATCTTAATTTGCTAATTGTCATAGACCTCATATTTGAGAAGCTTTCTTTCACAGAGAATTTCTCTTCCTGCTGTTTGATGACATTAAGGGGTCATAATTCTTTGTTTATGATCATCCAATCTGTTACTTGGAGTGTTTGTAATGTCAAAAATAAAGTATTATGTGCATGATTTGTCAGTACCAACAAGCAGCAAACAGATGATAGGGCATGGGCTACAATATTAAATATCAAGGTTGAATAATTCCCAATTCTATAACAGTAAAAAAGGTAGAAGTAAATTCAGTAGGTTCATATTTTAAAAACACCATGCCTCTTCCCAGAAAACAAGAATGATTGTTTTATTTCTTTTTTTTTTATCTGAAAATTGGAATATGGAATAGCATAAGAAAAAGGAACTTCAGTAAATAAGAATGTACTTTTTTGTCTTGGAATGAAAGGTAAACTAAAATATTATAGACACGAAAAACTTAATTTCTTTATGACCAAAGTCTTGCAGACTATTTGGAAATACTAGCATTTTGTTCCATAGAAAGACTATCTATTGAATTTTTACAGAGATGTGAAGATTTGGCTTGTAAGAAAGATATTGCAAGATCAGGATTCATCTTAATAAAAGAGTGCTAAGTATGGGAATGAAAGCAGCTATAAGACAAAACAGTGATAAAACACTGTAGTTTATACTCCTTTTCTTGTATCCTCATTACTCCTTCTTTAAAGTTTTAAAATCAGTTGATGTTATATTAAATGAGATAAATTCTCCCTAGCAGGGTCAGTAAAATCCCAACTGAGGATTGGGATTTTGACAAAATTGACGAAATATGAGAAAAACAGAACAAAATTAAAAAATACAATTACAATTACAATTACTTCTACAAAAAAAAACCACAAACAAACAAACAAGAAACCAACAGTCTTGATTCTGTGTCTAGAATGCCTAGTCATTTTACGGTAGTTTACAATCACACAGGATTTCCCTCTGATACCTGTTCAAGCCTGTTACTGAAGGCAACAGTACTTTTTACCATTTTCTCTGTTAAAAAATTCCCTTAACAGTGTCTAAGATCTGCTGGCAATGTCAATTCAGTCCTCAGTGCTGTACCATGCTGCAGCCCACCACATTGCAGGATCTGAAAAGGGAAAGACTATTTGGTCAGTTAATGTCCATGTGAATCTTGCAAAGAATTTTATATCTCCAGATATCTTCATGCCATGCAGCACTAATCCAGCAATTACAAACACCAGTAGGCTTTTCAGTTTTAGCAGTAACTTAACTTGAATGTACAGTTTCATTAATACTACAAAATATCAAATCATTAATCACCTATGTAGACAGCAATTATTTCCTTCAGCAATGAAATTCACTTATTCCTCAAGTAATCCGTTTAAGAATCATTTAGAAAAGTCTAAGTGTATTCTTTAAAATAATTTAAGAAATATATCTTAATGAGGTCAAACTTACATAACAGCTAGAGAAAAGGACACAACAATAAATATAAAACTGTAATTAGCAATGAACAATGCCAGAGCCTGAGTGACCGCGAGGTGGTTCCCTAATCAGTATTTATCACTGGGTGCTGATTGTCATTGTAACTATGCAGTAGTCGCTTCACTATGTTCATACTGATTATGAGATGATTTAGAAGAGGATGAAAGGGCCCAGAGACTCATTTCTGAAGTAGCATACATAAAATATTTTTGGTTTAATGGCAGCTAAAGTAGCAATATTGCAAATGCAGATACCTGGAATATAAAAAAAAAAAAGTCCATGCAATTAAAAAAGCTGGTATTTGCATCTCAGTCTTGCAAGTATATATGACTAATCTGGCAATACTCAGGAATACTCAGTAACTATGGAGTATTTCTGGGAAACTTGTTGTCTCTGAAATGATTTGTCTTACTCTGAAATTTTGATACTTTCATTCTCCACAATTTCCTGATGTGGAATTACTCTATTGGATGGTTATAAATCTATTAGCTTTGGAGATGTGAATGGAGATTATACTGTCAATGTGAAGTTATATGGAAATTATAGTGCCAGCACAATGTATTTCCTGATTATCTTTCAAATGTACCTATTTGAGAAAAACTGATTTTTGTTTTACTTTGCCTACAATGTGCAAATTCTGGGTCAAAACCTCTTTTTTCTATTGCTATTTATAGGATTCTTCCTCATCACATACTTTATGTTATTTTATACCTAGACAAAAAAAAAAATAAAAAATTAAAATTTTCATAGCTAATTGCACTGTTTGTAAAAACTTAGTATTTAAACAGGAAAAATATCTATGGATTTTCCTAATTTTTAGTGAAATATTTTACCTTTTTTAGTGATGTTCAGAATTCTGAGTCTTGATGCATGGTAGTATTTGTGGCAATAAGTAAAATGGGAATTTAAATCTAAGATGTAGAATTGCAGTTGCATAATTATTAACAAATAGAAACTGACATATGATCCAGAAGTCAAAGTGTAACATTGACCCTTAGAATATGTATCAGACATGAGATTATCATTATTCAAATATCTTTCTTAATTTTATCAACAGATTTTTCACCATTTGATTTTTTTTCCTTATAAGCTGCTTTAAGGTTAAACACCATATTTCCAATGAATGATTCAGGAATAACTAGGAAATTTAAGGTTATTCATAAAAATAGAGCTGCATGCTTAGATATTTTCACAGCAGAATTTCACAAAACCTTTCTTTCATTACTGTACTATGTGACTGTGAAAAATATAAAAAAACACTTGACAACCAAACACCAAAAAGCCCATAAAAACATATCAAAAATAATTAGATAAAATATATAATGCACAAATAAATATTTTTTTACCTCAAAGAAACAGGTGACGTACAGGATAATGTCGCTTATCAAATACCTGTGACTTCAGTGTGGCATTTTGAGTCTGCAGTCTGTTTTTAATGTCTGGAATTACCCAAGTCTTTTATCATGGTCTGAGTTTAGTTACTAGGTAATATTTAAAAGCATCAACACAAAGCAACATGTGACCGATATTCTGATAGGTTATTGTGATGGTTTAAGCTTGGCTGGCTGACAGATGCCCACCAAGCTGCTCTCTCACTCCCCCTCTGTAGACAGGCGGCCAAGCATCACACAACTGCTCGCTCCTCTCCCAGTGGGAGGGGTGAGAGAATCAGGACAGGGCGGGGGAAGAAAATAAGATGGAAAAGCTCATCGGTTGTGACAGAGACAGGGAGATCTCTTCAGCAATTACCATCATGGGCAAAACAGACTCATATTGGGGAACATTAATTTAATTTATTGCCAAACAAAAATACAGTAGGATGGTGAGAAGCAGAGGCAAAACTAAACACTTTCTCCCTGCACTTGTCTTCATCCCAGGCTCACCTTCATTCATCCATTCCTGATTCTTCTATTTCCTCTCCCATCAACAAGTGGCACAGGGGGATGGGGAATGGGGTTGTGGTCTCTCCACTGTTCCTCTCTGCCACTCCTTCCTCCTCACACTCTTCCCCTGCTTCACCATGATCTCCATGGGCTGCAGGAGAGTCTCTGCTCCAGCACCTAGAGCACCTCCTCCCCCACCTTCTTCACTGACCTTGGTGTCTGCACGGCTGTTTCTCTCATACTCCTCTCACAACTGCTGCACAGCATTGTTATCCTTTCTTAAATATGTGATCACAGAGGTGCCACCAGCATCACTGATCGGCTCAGCTTTGGGCAGCAGTGGGTCCATTTTACAGCCAGCTGAAACTGACTCTGTCCAACATGGGGGAGAGCTCTTGATCTTTTCTCACAGAAGCAAAACCCAAAGCCTCCCCTTAATTTGCCACATAAACCAAATACCATCATTTTGACAATATTTGATAACTTAATCATCCAGATATTTATTCTGAGAAACTCAAAATCTGAATTTTAATTGTTTTAGTATTATCAATTTAGTATTATAAATGGCAATGCTCTGAAATACTGAATTTCCATGATCAATGTGCAGTATTTCAAAACAGAAAAGCTAACTGTACTTAGTAGTTAGCAGTTACTGCTGGTAGTTATTGCTGGTAGTTACTGACCAGGAGACTAAGAATTTGGAGGATAATTAGGAGAAAATGACTGAAGGGAGCTAGTAGAAGAGTCGGAAAGACGTGATTTTGTAGATCAAATATACTTGAGAGATTCCACATAACTAAGCTCCTTATCTATTCTATAAAGAATATAGAAAATTTGCGTGCCTTTGTAGAAGAGTTCACCAGCAGTAGTGTGGTAACTGAAGCAAAGGATTCAAATGTATATAATACAGAATGCTGTGTAATTATCTTTCAAGTATTTACATTGTTATTGTAAATTTTGTTAAATTTGTAACTCATAACAATAAATATAAGGAAGAGGTTGGAAGAGCAGGAGAGCAGAGGACCCAAAAGCTTGCATGCTCTGTATCAGAGATTTCCCAACAGGATGTCTGTGCTGGTTTTGGCTGGGATAGAGTTAATTTTCTTCATAGTAGCTAGTACGAGGCTATGTTTTTGATTTATGCTGAAAACAGAGATATGTTCCTTATTGCTGAACAGTGCTTACACACAGTCAAGGCTTTTTCTGCTTCTCACACCACCCCACCAGCGGGATGGCTGGGGGTGCAAAGAAGTTGGGAGGGGACACAGTTCGGACAACTGACCCCAACTGACCAAAGAGATATTCCGTCCATATGACATCATGCTCAGCATATAAAGGGCTAGAGTAAGAGAAAGGAAGGAATGGAGGGACATTCAGAGCGATGGCATTTGTCTTTCCAAGTAACCATTATGTGTGACAGAGCCCTGCTTTCCTGGAGATGGCTGAAAGGGGAATGGCCCATGGGAAATGGGGAATGAGTTCCTTGTTTTGCTTTGCTTGTGTGCACAGCTTTTACTTTACTTATTAAACTGTTTTTATCTCAACCCACAAGTTTTCTAACTTTCACTCTTCTGATTCTCTCCCCTATCCCACCACTGGGGGAGTGAGCGAGCAGCTGCGTGGTGCTTAGCTGCAGGCTGGGGTTAAACCACGACTACGTCTTAGTGGAATATTCAGTGAATATTCATTAAACATACTCAGATTTTCCATTACCCACTTCTGATATTGAAACATGTTTTTAGTGAGCTTGTATGTTAGAGTAGGAAATAGTCTCATTTTCTACTGAAAAAAATTGTTGACAAATGGATTTAGTACTTTTGATGTCCAGCATTTTTGATGCCAGAGTTCTAGTACTGTTCATGCTAAATGTCCTGTTCTGACTGTGCTTTGGAGCAGGTGGACCTTGGCATTTGGCTCCCTCCCATATGTACATATTCATGTGAAACAGTTTCCAAGAATCATGATGAATACCCCACAAGACTACTTTGGTGTTACTGAAATAACTGGGGAATAATGCTATATTATTCCATTACTTGTTCTGAATTATATCTAACCTTCAAGAGGCAAGAATTCCCTCATGACAATAGACTTTAATCTGGTGCCTTATATTTCATAATGAAAAGGCTGCACATCAGAACATTAAGGTTTTACATAACACCTTTACTTCTGGGCAACAGAGAGAACACTATGTTTTTAGAGATTTGATATTGCTAGCAAAATCTTTCCATAGCAGAAATTTAGCCAGAAAGAAGAAAAAACAAACCTCTTGGTGTTTTATGAATTTTGTTCACGGCTGATTGACAGTTCATTTTTCTGTTATTTAAAAAACTAGTAATGAGAAGCTGTGAGTTGCATGAATAGAGACTAACCAGACCACTGGTGGATATGCAATCATTCGAGCTCTTTTCCATAATGACACAGATGATATTCTCTTTTACCAGAAAGTATCCTTCATCTAATATGATCCCCCAAGTAAAAAGGTTTCCTTAAAAGGAAGCTAGATGTGAAACTAAAAGTAAACAATTCACATATTAAATCCATCTTTTTTTTTAATTTAGATTACTTTCAAAGTATCCTTCACAGATTAACAGATTTAATTACCTACAACTGATAATACTGCTAAATAGTTTTGGAGATAAAGTGGAAAATTACAACCTTAATCTGTATTTTGGGATGCCTGCTATCACTGTTCAAGGTAATTGCCGTAATTCCCAGATTGCGTCATGTAATTCAGTTTACACAGCCGCTGAGGCTCCTATGATGTGATATGGTTCAAATAAAGGACCAGACTTATCCCTAACGTAGTTCAGGCTACAACATTAGAACTTAGACAAAACATGTCAAACACTAAATCAAACTAGTTCTATAACTAGCGTCCAATGCACCTAAATTGTTGTCCCTTATATTGAAAAAAAAAAAAATTATTATAATTTATAGAACTACAATTACACTTACTACATCTACAAAAAATCATTCATTAAGAAAACACATCTGAACTGTATGTAGTGTAAGTCTACTGTTCTTTTCTGTTAGTTTTCATACATATATTACAATAAGTATGAGGCTCTGCAAGTGGAACCAAACAATGACGAGGATAATGGTTCATCTAGGTTGGAGGTTAGGTTGCCAAGATTGAGTCAGCCTATGCCCTGTATCAAAACTGCTTCCATAAAGAAAAAGATACAGGTCATTGTCATAGGAGACTCTCCTGAAGGGAACAGATGACCCAATATGCAGACCAGACCCACTTCTTAGGGAAGTCTGTGGCCTCCCTGGGACTCAGGTTAAGGATGTGAAGAGAAAGATTCCTACCCTGGTACAGCCCTCAGATTATTATCCATTACAGATTTTTCAGATAGGCAGCAATGAAATTGCAACAAGAAGTCCAAGGGAAGTCTCAAGAGAGACTTCAGGGCCTTGGGACAACTGGTTAAGGTATCAGGAGCACAAGCGGTGTTCTCCTCTATCCTTCCAGTTGCAGTGAATGATGAGGGAAAAAAACAGGAAGGGCCAGAAGATCAATATCTGTTTCCAAGCATGGTGTCACCAGCAAAATTCTGGGTTTTTTGATCATGGGTCAGTATACACAACACCAGGCCTGCTGGCAACGGATGGGGTACACTTGTCTCAAAGAGGGAAAAGGATCTGCGCAGGAGTTAGCATGGCTCTTCCAAAGAGCTTTAAACTATATTTGAAAGGGGGAAGAGATAAACCCAGACTCACTAGAAAGAAGACTAGGGGTGCCACAGCAATGTTTTGAGGGATGGTGTGCCAGCAAGGTCCTTCAGTTTGCCATCTCAGTGGAGGCAGGGGATGGAAACCCATGCAGCAGGCAAAGATACAAGGGTTATTTATGTGTTAGAAACCGTGGAAGTGCCTGAGAACAGTCACATAGGAATTAGGGCTTTTCCCCCAAAAAAGGTGACAGGATCAGTACCCTGTCCTGGTTTCAACTGAGATAGATTTAATTTTCTTTCTAGTAGCTGGTATAGTGCTGTGTTTTGGATTTAGGATGAGAATAATGATAATGTACTGATGGTTTCAGTTGTTGCTAGGTAGTTGTAGTGGCTATACTAAGTCTTGGACCCTTCAGCTTCCCATGCCCTGCCAGGGTCACCCTACCAGACGCTGGGAGAGCACAGCCACGACAGCTGATGCAGACTGGCCAAAGGGACATACCCCACCATAGAACATCATGCTCCATCCATAATACAGTGGAGAGGAAACAGTCCAGAAGGTTCCTGGAGTGTGTGGAAGATAATTTCTTTACACAGCTGGTGAGTAATCCAGATACAGAAGGTGCCCTGCTGGACCTGGTTTTTGTGAACAGAGGACTTGTAGGTGATGTGATGGTTGGAGGCCATCTTGGCAACACAAAATGATAGAGTGTTCAGTTCTCAGAGAAGTAAGGAGAGGTGTCAACAGAAGTGCTACCTTGACTGCTGGAGGGCAGACTTTGATGTGTTCAGGAAACTGGTTGGAGGCAGACCTGAAGGGCAAAGGAGTCCAGGAAGGCTGGATATTCTTCAGGAAGGAAAACTTAAAGGCACAGGAGCAGGTCATCCCCATGTGCCATAAGATGAGCCAGCGGGGAAGCAGATCAGCCTGACTGAACAGAAAGCTTTGGCTGGAACTCAGTGAAAAAAAGGAGAGTTTATGACCTGTGGAAGAAGGGGCAGGCAACTCAGGAGGACTACAAGGGTGTTGTAAGGTTATGCAGGGAGAAAATTAGAAGGGCCAAAGCCTAACTAGAACTTTCTCCGGCTATTGCTGTATAGGACAATAAAAATGTTTCTATAAATACATTAGCAATAAAAGGAGGGCTAAGGAGACTCTCCATCCATTATTGGATGCAGGGGGGAAACACAGT
>VXBL01006872.1:101071-147865 GCA_013400195.1 Aramus guarauna | reverse complement strand
TGCTGAGTTTAACGATGCATGGTAAAATTAAATAACATCACAAACTATGTAATGCAGTGAATCCAGATGTACTTGAGAGCCAAGTAAATATTCTACAGCTAACAGAGCTTGAACCCATGCTGCCTGTTAGGCCTTTTTCTAAAATGGTATATCAAGTAAAAATTTTAAAAAATCTTTCAGTTATTGCTGAGTCCTACTCACCGGTAAAAATCAATGTAATTAACCCATTACCATGCTGCTGCCATTAATTTAAGTGGCCCAGAGTAGTATATGGGGAAGTGATCGTTTAAAAGTGTTTGGAACATTATGGATACGCTGCAAGACCATTTATTTATCAGTACAGTACCCCTTATATTATTTTAATACTAACAAATTCTGTCAGTTAATAAAGATCATATAATGGTCTTTCAAACTCTTTAAGGTTTACATTTGATAGGAGATAATGGGGTTAGTAGCAAAATATTTTTATATATATTTTTATTTTATTTTAAGCACTATGAAGAAATATTAATTCACGTGGTCTTTCAGTGAAACCATAAATAATTTTTAATGACTTTGTAATAGAGTGGACAATATCTAGGATTTGTATGTTAATTTAAAAAAAATAAATGGTACAGGGTATAAAATTATATACGTATATATATGTATGTATGAATGTATATATACTTAGATTAAGAAACAAATGACTCACATTCCTGTAATATAAAGGTCCATTGCTAGTTTCAGAACTGACCTGTTTTCTCTGTACATAAGTAATCCCATAAGTATGAAATCTCACATCTGTACAGGATGAAATGTATTAATGAAAAAGGTTGGATCTTACTGCTGCTGGGAAGACTATAGATCTGATTCTTACAATAACTGTATGATCAGGGATGAGATAGATTTTTTCTTTTGTCTTTGCTCAAAGCCATAAATAAAATATATAAAAGATTATTAATAAATTGAAGAAAATATATAAATAAAACCATGATTTTTTTTTTTTTGTTCCAATATCATTATAACTGAGCAAGTTTTGCTTTACCGTGAAAGAAGAACTGTTTGCTTTTCTCTTTTCTTTGTTCTGAGCCCAGAATTGATATGCACTAAGTATTGGGAGGTGTGCAAAAAAACTGCCTGAGTAATTATGTGCACTGTAGGAAAAATGGATTAGAAGTTTGAGGATACTACCCGATTTATTCAATCAGTTCCTATCCATGTGAGTTCTTTACTACTTTATAGGTGACATTTTCCAGTGAAAAAAAATGTTTGGTTTTAAAAATAAGATGTTCAACTTTTAAACAAACCTGCAATTCAACTACTCTGGGAATATGCAGTGACATTAGTAATTTCTGCTATTCCAAAGTCCTCTATTCACATGAAAAAAAATGTTACAAGACAGGAACAGAGACAGTTTGTTTAGAAATCATGGGTGTGATCTACAAGCATTATCTGGTACAGCCTAGAACATGCTATAAGAATTGGGTATGCAAATTTATTTGCTTAGTGGATTTGGGCTTTCCCCTCCTTTCTTTTTTTTTTTTAAGCAGGGCAGAGTAGAGTGTTAAAATTGCCCTAGACCGTATCCTCTGAGAAATACATATTGTGAATCTTGAACCTATACATTTTTGCCTACAATCAGTACACAGTGCTCCTTTGAAAACTTATCAGTCTGAATAACCAACCTACTTGATTAGTGTAGTGGGTCATACAGGCAGATGGCGTAATTTCTGGTCCATGGTTACATTTCCCTCACCTCTGTGAAGACATGCAATAGCTTAATAAGCAGTATCTTAAGAACTTATGGTAGCACTGAATTTTTCAGGTCAAGATATGGGAACGTTAAAAAGAGAAACACAGTGATTGTAGACAAGCAGAGTATCCAACTAAATTAATTGATTTTAAACCTACCTGTGTATCTTCCATTTATATTTTAAAATACTACTACGTGTAAGTGTACCCAATTTAAAAAGATATATGTTGTAAGAATGAAAACCACATTTACCAGTTTCAGTAGATGACTTAAGATGTACACCATGGCTAAGGTAACCCTTGGCCTATGAACTAACAGATTCAAGCATACATTTGAACTGACACTAAACTTTGCCCCATTCTTGAAACTGTTCCAGTTATGTGATGTTACTTCACATGCTTGCAAAAGATACTACATTTTTTTACCATTCTCTAATTTTACATGTCAGATTTGCAGTACAGTTCTCCCTATGCTCTGCTTTGAAGACAGTATACAGTGCTGAGTTAGTTCTTGCTGAAAGGCCATTGGCAAATTTGGATCAAGTAGAACCTCAGACCAAAAGAGAAGGGAGGATGCCAAATGCCAGGTCTACAACCATTCCAAACTAGCCTGTGCACAAGAGGGCAGTACATACTTGAACCATCTGTCTGGAAAGTCAGCAGACACCTGCAGGGACTCTGATACTGAACCATGGGTCTCAACAAAACTGAGTTCCAATGTGAAAATGCATCTCCCATGTCAACTACTTCTAGACCCCACAAAGTTTACATAGACACAGGCAATAGTTCCTATAGCAAAGCTTCTTATCTAACTTTTATTGAATGACTACTCCACTCTTTATAGATTGCATATTGCACTCAACATCACAAAATCTGAGATGTTTTCTGTGTGGTTCACTGAGCATGACCATTACTCATGGATTTACTTACACCTTTTCTTCAGGGAGCAAAATGTGTGCAGTCTGTGTCCTGTTGTTACTGCAGTGTAGAGGTTTTAAATGGAGAGATCTGGTTTTGAAGAAAAGTTCCTGTGTATCAGATGGCAATAACTGCAGATGTCAGTCTTCATCATGGAAAGAGGCATTTGGGGGTTCTAGACCAGGCTCTTTTTTGAATTAGATTTTTTATTTCTCTAGAAAGTCAACATAAAAAGTGGATTTGCTGTGCTTGTTACAGCAGAGGTGTAGTCGGCATTGTTGAGGAGATGCCTGCAGTGTTTTATATTAATTATTTTTTTCTAAGTGCTGGGGGATTTATGTCCAATTATATCAGTTCCTCTAGTCCAGCCAAGAGACAGTGTGAACAATAACTCATGCCAGGTCATTGCCTACTGCAACAGGTAATCTAGGTAAGGAGAGAAGATGGACAATATTAGAGATACCCTTACAAAGAACCATAAGTATTCCTAAATATGACCTGGATTGATCAATTCACAACTGAATCCTCTCTGATAAAGTAGACTATATTGTCACAGCAAACTTTTTTTTTGGTTTTTTTTGGTTTTTTTTTAGTCTGCCAATCAATACCCTTTCTGCCTATGATTTGTCTTCATTCTTACTAAGTCGTCTTAGCAACAGAAATGTGTACCAATATTTGGAGGCAGCGCTGTATCTCAACTGCATTTCAGTTTAGGTGACACCTATATGTTGATATTAAAAAAAAGATTAAGAAATATTCTTTTAAAAAAAAAAAATTATAAAGGAAGTGTATTGTGTGCATTTTACCAACTGGTATTATGCTAATGCCTTCCTCCAGGAAGGGCTCAAGTAATTTTAATGATTCACTTGGACCTTTACTATTACGTCACAGATAATGGTGCCCTGGGGAGGAATGGTGAATGCTGCGGAAAAATCCAAGAGAATAGTTTGGACATCTTTCTTTTCTCCAGTAGCAAGAAGTTGTTCATAGATCCACCTCACAAATCAGATTCTAGATGGCAAAGCTCAAGGCTTTTGCTTTTGTTTGTGTGTGCTTTGCAAGACAAAACGATGGGGACACAATTCAGAACTTCTAGTCAAAATCTCATAACGCACATAGAGAAATAAACTTCCTTTATAGAGCTTATGATAATCTTGCATCAACTGACATGTAACAGCAGAAAGCAACCTTTTAGAGAGTGGAAAAAAATTCATTTGTTCACCTCTGTATACCTAACTGAAGATGGCATGTGCCCATAAACACTGTGTAGTCTACTGTGTGGCTTAGATCAAAGATAGCCTCTGAGCCAGTGAGAAACTACTTTTTTGGGCTTGTAATCTCCTGTTTTATTTTTATACATTTAAATCTCCCAGAATAACAAATCCAAATTTACCAAAAAGAAAGGATCTGTGACTTTTTGAATCCCTTAGGTTTTAATCCTCTATAAGTAAGCATTACAATTGTGTTTCTGGTTTCTATGAGAGCTGAATTAATCTGAATGAAAATGTCTCACATAAGACATCTCTCAGATTTGGAGTTTGAGCAGATGAGTACTTTCTAACCTTTCTTTTCTTTCTCTGGCCTATGATGGTCAAGTGTTCTGTGAAAGAGGCAACGTTTTTTACTGGTCTTTTGCCATTTATTTTACAGCTTGCCAAGAAAAAGAGAGTTGGCATTGTTAATAGCTGGCAAAAACTGACATATCTGGGGTGAACTTCCATAGTGTAGGCGGTGTTATTACAGAAGATAGCACTGAGCACAGAGCACCATATGTCATGGCCCCAGTTACGCTGGCTATTTCAAGTCCATGATTGTCAATGAGGTCACGTATTGTTTATTGCTGCACTCTTCTGGGTCACCTTTTGCTCTCTTATCCTGTCCCTAATAGTCCTGTGCAAGACAGATACTGAATATCTGGAACATACAGAAATCATTCTGTCTTCTAGAACAGTTTTTTCATAATTTCAGCTGTGATAGGTGATAAATACATTGTATCAAGTGGAATGATTGTTCTCTGGTTTTATTTCTTTTTTCCTCAGATGTTTGGGGGAGCTTCTCAGTATTAATGGGACATACTGATGTCATTGCCAAAGAGCAGTGAAAAGAGCAAAAGTGACAATAACAATGACTAGAAGAAAGGCAAAGAGAAATGCCAGTGGCAGAAAAAATTATTTCCTTGAAATAAGGCATTTGTGTTGAGATTCCCTGAAGGACATGCAAGGGATAGGGGAGGAAAGATGACAACATGTCATGTCCTATTTAAGGCTGCCAAGCAGCTCTGTCATGCGGGTAGTGATAAAACAGGAGGAGCAGGAGAAATCAGTCTCTCTTTTTTCTGTCATAAATACAAGACTTCTTTTAGGTAATTTATTTTATTTATTTTGAGAGCTGAAAGCACACAGAACCACTTTACTGATTGATTCGTTGGTATCAGAGCTGGGCCTGCTAGAAGAGTGTAAGAGAGAGCATCTGGAATATCACAGAACTGGTGGGTATTTTGAGCTTTTTTTGCCACTGATCCCATGTACCCTTTTAGCACTTTTTGTATATTGAAAAATGCTGTAGTAGTTTTTTGTCATGTTATAATAACATTGTACACTGTCTAACAATTACTTTTATGAACATTGGAAAATATGCACAAGATTTGTCAACATTGCTAATTAAAGTTCATAATAGGCTGAAGCAAGCTTACTATGAGTCAGTCCCAATAACTTAGATGGAAACCGCAAAAAGTACTACGGATCAGGACTTGGTGGAGGCTGCCACACAACATAACCAGCATGTAAGATTTCCAAAGATATTTCTTCAAAAGATTTGTTCTAACTTAGACCGAATCTTACCCTCCCACACATTCCCCTATCTTCCTTATTTTTTGTGGCAAATTTGCTATGGCTTATCTCTCATTTCTTTTTTTGCACATCCTGTAAGTCATTTGTTGGCTTCTGGGAATGAAGCCAGAACATCACTGTACTGGTGGTGAAAGGCAACAAATCATGACTGTACCCCACAAAACTATGATAAACCTGTCTTTGGCAGTCAGAAACTATAATCAGAAAAGGTTACTTGTTTGCTTCATACTGTGTCCTGCTAACATTAGGGGTAAACAGAGGCGTGTATTATTTTGAAATCCATCTAGCAGAAAATGTCCAGAATATGACTGAGTTCTATCTATTTGTACATTAAGTTTTTTTTAACACTACAGTTGGGGGAAGGTAAGGTCATTATAGATAGTAAATCTAGGATAAATAAATATACTACTTAGTGACTATGCTTACCACCCTACGACAAATGAATATTGGGAGGAAAAGAGGTGTAACTAATTTAACACTCATACAAATTGCATTTTGTGATGGAACATCTTATCTCAAGAAACATCATGTAAATTTGCTAAAAGTTTATTGGTACTAGCACTTTGAAGATATGCCCTTACAGCAAAATGATGGAAAGCCACTACCATGTAATGTCTTCTTTAACACCGATGGTGGGACAAAGTGCACTCTCAGCCAGTTTGCCAACACCCCCAATTGACAGAGGAGATAGTGGGGGGTGGGAGCAATTAATATGCTGGAGGACAAGAGTGTTCAATGGGGCCTCAACAAGCTGGAGAAATGGGCTGACATTAATCTCATGAAGGTCAACAAAAGCAAGTGCCAAGTCTTGCATCTAGCATAGAATAACCCTATTCAACATTACAGGCTGGGGGATGGCCATGTAGAAAACAACTGGGGAATCTGAGAGGCCTTGTGGACTACAAGGTGAACATGAGCTAAGTTTGTGCTCTGGCAGCAAAGGCAGTAATCAGCATGCTGGGCTATATTAGCAAGGCAGCAGCCAGAGGGTTGAGGGAAGTGATCCTTCCCCTCAATTCAGCACTTGTGGGACTGAATCAGGAGTATTGTATTCAGCTTTGGACTCCCCACATTGACCAACTGGAGCAAGTCCAGCAAAGGATCAGCAGTATACCCAGGGGGTGGAGCAAGTGAGGCACAAGGAGATGCTGAGAGAGCTGGGCTTGTTAGCTTTAAGATGAAGTGAGGGGGGCTTGGCGAGGTTGTGGATACCTGATTGGAGGATACATATGATGTGGAGCCAGACTCTTCTTCCTGGTGCACAGCAATAGGTTGAGAAGTGATGAATGTAAGTTGAAACATAGGAGGTACCAATCAGATATAAAGGAAAAATATATTTTACTAAACCAAAGACTGTAGGATTTCTGTCCTCGGAGGTGTTCAAGACTCAGCTGGGCATGGCCCTGAACAACCTGATCTAATTAGACCTGTATTGTGGTTTTACCCCAGCCAGCTGCTAAGCACCATGCAGCCACTTGGTCACTCCCCACCCCAGCAGGATGGGGCAGAAAATCGGAAGAGTGAAAGTGAGAAAACTCATGGGTTGAGATAAAGATAGTTTAATAAGTAAAGCAAAAGCTGCACATACAAGCAAAGCAAGACAAGGGATTCATTCACCACCTCCCATGGGCAGGCAGGTGTTCAGCCATCTCCGGGAAAGCAGGGCTCCATCACATGTAATGGTGACTTGGGAAGACAAATGCCATCACTCCAAACGTCCCCCCTCTTCCTCCTTCTTCCTCCAGCTTTGTAAGCTGAGCATGATGTCATGTGGTATGGGATATCCCTTTGGTCAGTTGGGGTCAGCTGTCCCGGCTGTGTCCCCTCCCAGCTACTTGTGCACCCCCAGCGCACTTGCTGGTGGGGTGGTGTGAGGAGCAGAAAAGGCCTTGGCTCTGTGTAAACACTGCTCAAAACCAACAAAAATATCTCCATATTATTAACACTGCTTCCAGCACAAATCCAGAACATAGCCCCACACTAGCTACTATGAAGAAAAGTAACTATCGTCTCAGCTGAAAGCAGGACAACCTGTTTTGAGCAGAGTGTTGTAGTGGATAGACCCCAGAGATCACTTCCAACCTAAATTATTCTATGATTGTATGATGGCAATATCACCATCTGTGCCCACCCCTCCTGCCTGCTTGGCACCAGCCACGTAGTCTGAAGAAGCTTGGATCCAATGGCCTATGTCACAAGTCACAGCCATCACTTCTTTGTTGTTAATATGGGGTCTTTTCCTGGCATGGAGGTTGCAGAGCAGCCCTTGTAGAAGGAGATTTAGGAGATGTGGAGTTTCATGAAATCACTCCTCTAGTTAAAAGAAAGGGATAAAGAGAAGGATGCAAAGGAGTAGAGACAAGGAAAAGGCAATAAAATGTCTCAGGTAATACAGTGTCCTTCCTGCTGGAAAATACTTAAGTAAAACTGCCAATTCTTTCCTCGGGTAGTGTTATTTCTGCATGCATTCAGGCTTCTTCTGTTCACTCAACTGACAAGTATCTTTACTATCTGTCGCACTTAACACTACGGTGCCAGCAGGCTGGGCTGCACTCCCTTCTGTCTCCTGCTAAAAACCAGAACAAAAACTGCCAGCAAACTTGTGGTTACACAGCCAAAACTCAGTATTCATTTGTGGCAGCAGTGCAACAGGCAAAATTAAAGCTGATATAAGCATCTTTCTCACGCTTCTGTGTGGATTATAGCCCAGCACCCTTATCTATAATACAGAAACCAGGGTATATCCATTTTGTATGCACTGTCACTGTTTGCACACAGGCTGAATGTGGCCATGCGTGTTCGCTCTGTATTGATGAGAATTAACTATTTTGTTCAGCTACAAATCAAACTGATTTTGTGTGTGTGCAATGATTGCTTTTGAACCAGTAATACTGAAAAATTAAAGGTAGAAAGGAGAGCTGATACCTGTTAAGGCTGTTATATGAGGAGACAAGTCTTCAGCTGGTTGTGTGTTTTTTCCAGATATGTCTGTATTGTGTTACAGCCATTGCTCTTCATTCAGGAAGTGACTTCAATTAGGCTTCAAAAAGCTGATTATCAACTTAGTTTCATGTTTGAGGATAAAAGGTGCTTTCTGGAGGAAAGCTGAGCAGTAGACAGGCCTTTCTGGCTTTGCTGGCATCCCAGAGTGGCATCCCAGAGGTTTCTACAGGCCAACGTAGTCCTAGTTACCGAGATTGTTTTCTCATTTCAGAAGAGAGAGTCATGGCATTTTGCAACATTTCCTTCCAGTCCTCAGACCTTGTAGCCAGAAGCATGTGGTAGTTAACAAAATTTGAGGTGGCTAAGAAGAACCCCAGAGAGGAACAGATGCCTGATGCAGTTGCAGATTGCTCTTGGTAGTTTCTTAATTAATTAAGAGATTAAATATTAACATGAAGCAGTGGTATACTGCAAGTTTACTATGTAAAATGCAAGTTTACTATGTATCTCAAGTTTGGTGGTGGAATCTCTATATCAAAGGAAGCTTTAGTCATTTTTAGGTACATGCCACAAAATTCAAGACTTTATGCTCAGTTACTGAGCAGATAACCACAGTAACTCTATGACCATTTTAACACTAGCCTTCAGCAAATCTAGGTGGCCAGGTGAGGTGCTCCACTATCATTCAGAGTCAGCTCTGAATCATTGTGCCATATCTAAAGATTTCTGCAAGCAGTCAGTATTACAAGAAACTTCTGCTACTTTCCTTTTGGCTTGCATATCATCCTCAGAAATATGGATTCAAATGAATCATCTTTCTGTGGATGATGCATAAGTGAAAAGAAACACAGCAGAAGTTTCTTATCCCAAGGGAAGCCTTCTGGCCATGTTTTTGGAAGAGAAAAAAACAACTTGTGCTTTGAACAAATGTGATTTACAGTCACTGAGACACGTAAGATGCAGAGCCTTACACAGCTGAGTTTTAACAGTCACTTTTTTAGAGTGGAACTACTTTTCCAAGAATGATGGGTGTTTGGACTGTGTGGAACCTGTATTTATCATAGGTCATAAAAAATTGCAAAGTGCTGCATTACACTCTCTGGCCCCAGGTAGGAATTCTTCATTTCATGTAATCCACAGTGGTCAGCTTGCTTTATCCTGAACAATAAAAAAATTATGAAAATCTGAAAATTAAAATATTACCATATGTATCTGCCACTCTCTTATTTAAGATTTCTTTTTCCATGCTCTCTTGGGCTGTCATCCTTGCATTAATTTCTTTCTCCATTGTGTAAGTTAGTAATAATGTCCTCTTTTATTGCTTTTAATTGCTTTTTTTGTTGAAAACCTGTGTGTTTTGTTATTCAGTTCTCTTTTTCTTAAGTTGATGATGATTTACTTTAATTTAGGCTACCCTTACAAGTGTAAAGATAATTTGCAAGACCTTGTAATTAATTAAAGTGTAAAGTCAATCTGGCAATTTTGTTCATTGCCATCAGGTTTACTGATTCTACTTATCCTTAAATACATTGCCAGAGCACTGATGCTGAAACAGAGACATCTTAATAGCTCTGCTGGCCCATGTGCAGACAATCAGAGTCTATACCCAAGTTCAAGAAGCAAAGCCAGTTGCGTTAACTGATGATGATGTGCAGGAAACTTTGACCTGTCATGTAAAAGCTGCCTTGCAACTTTGCTTCTCTAGTTTCTATCATATGCAATGTGACTGAAAAAAAGTCTTATGGATTATACTGACGTAGGGACCAAGACTATTGACTGAAATGTAAATGTGGTTTCACAGATAAATGCTCTAACTAGGAAAGATACGGTTTCAGTCTTACAGTCTGCAAAGTGTTCATCCTATGAATGAAAGGAGCAATTCAGCTAACAGTAAAGTTTTGCTGATCAATTTTTTGTCCAGGAGGGATCCTGTAGCTTAGGGACTCCATGTATCCTTGTTGCAGCTGTGTCAGCAGAATCCTGTAGTGCATGTTCAAGAAACAAATGTTACGTGCAACTTTAGTGACTGCATTTGAATTTGCAGAGTCAACCATTTGAACAAACTTTCCAGCAGAAAATATTTCCTGAGCTAATCTGTGATCTGAAGATGTGCACAGTCTGTTTCCAAAAAAGAGTCAAACTTTATTTTTCTCTGGCCTGGAAATCTGTTTTTTGTAAGAATCATATACAGCTTTGTAAAGAAAGAGAAATAATGATATAAAGCAAACTTGCAGTGTTTGTGATAGTGGTTGTGCTCATTCTAGGTGAAATAGAAGTCAAGCAAAGAATTAATTACATATCAGGCACAGTTCATATCGGTGACAGAATAGTTCAGTGTTGAAAAGGCGGCGTCAGCAAAGACCTGTTAGTGCAATGGAAACTGAGAAGTTGGGTGTGATTAGCTCAGAAAAGATTACTGTCCTTTCTCTTAATTGCCCTCTCTGTGAATTGCAGATGGATCATATCTTCAAAGTTTTTTGTACCATCATTAAAGTCTTGTTACAGGAGCAAGTGTGGACACTAGCTTTAGTGATATGACAGACAGCTTTTAGACTTGGAGTTTCTAAAACTGAAAAGAGCTGAGTTGAAATGAGATATTTGAACTTATTTTCTGTTCTTAGCATTTTTTTTTTCTGTAAAATAGTAACAGAAGAATGAAGTGGATTGAGAACTCTGTATGACTAAAACATATATCTTCTGATATAATTTCCATTTTGCCTCACTCATGAAAACTCCAGGAAGTTGTACAATTTTTCTTTTATTCATATCAGACTCACTCCTTTTTCACAATACATGTAACTGCTGCTTTAGGGAGCTTACAACACTGCCAAAAGCATGCACTGTGCACTGTGGCTTCTATAAGACATTTCTTTACACTGAGAAAACATTTTATTAGCAAATTAGCTGAAAATTAATCAGACTTCTTTTCAGGGATATACAGTCAACTGTCTTGAAATGCAGTTTTTAAAAAAACATACTGAAAAGTATAAGGTATGCATTACACAGCCCTCAAAATTTGAGGGGAAAAGCGCTGATGAGATACTTGCCTTTTCTTACATTCCAAGATGGAGTTGAAAGGGATCTTCCTTACTCATCAGATCTATTTTCTGCTGCATCTCTTTACTAGTTAGGGGATTTTACCTTAACTCATCCTATTGAAAGAACATTGTACAGCATCACATATCTGATGATTAAAACCCCACTCTGTCTAACATTCATCCCACAGTTCTTTCAGTTTGTATTTTGTAAATGTCCTCTTTGTCTTACAGGTAACGTTTAATATTTCCTAGCTAGTCAACATAACAAAAACATTAACAGTTTCTGATGAGTTCTAGGAATAATCTGTGGGACAAGGAAATGTCATTATCCTCAATTTACAGATGGGAAACAGAGTAACAGGACTAGAAATTATTGCCAGAGTCAGGAGTCAAACCATATCTTTGCTTTTAAGAGAGCCTCAGGTTCACTCTGCCTCAGCCAGTGCATGCAGCTTTTACCGTAAGTCTTTCTAACCCTTATCACACACCTCCCTTGAACGCAGGCCGTTCAAAAAAAGGTAAGTCCAAGTGGTGTAAATCCTGAATATTTTTCTGCCTATTGCAATGGTGATATATGAAGCCCCAGAGATGCAAAATANAAAAAAAAAAAATAATAATTTGAGGACTTGAATTTGAAGTCACCAGGCTATAATATAATATAATATAATATAATATAATATAACATAATGTATAAGAAAGAAGAACGCACTGCATGTACATAGATTATGAATAGTAATAAGGAAATAAATTTCAAGTGCCTGTTAGAGAATATCTACTTAAACGCAGCCAGAATTATCTTAATGGATGTGGCCGAACGCTCCTAATCAAACAGCATGCAGACAAAAGAATCACTCATAGGCTTGAACTGGTATGTCAAAACTATTAACAGCATTCAGGTATATGTTGCTTCCCTTCTGCATCTTGGTTTTTCAGTTCCCATTTTAGGTCACAGTCTGCAAATCTTTTTGGCAAAGACTAAGGTAAAAAGTATTATTTCAACCAGAGAATAAGTAGCTGCTCAGAAACTTGGTGAGTAATTACTTTAAAAAGTCCTCAACAAACAGAAACTACTATGCTCAGTTAAATCTTTTCCTATCTTGAATTTTCCTAGAGAATTACTGCCAACTGTATATGGTTTATATATATTAGGTTTATACCTAATTGGATCCCTTTTTAATTCAAACAATCTAAAAGGATGTGAAGCACATAGTTAATAGAAGTTCTGATAATTTTTTTGTACAAACAATTCCCAGTGGTTTTTGTTATAGTTGTCTCTTATGATATAATGTTATCAGTACTCACTGGTTTACTCTGAGTCTTCTGAAATTCCATACTTTTTTTAACAGTCCCAAAACTGGATTAATGAACATATTGGTATTTCAGCTTCACTAAAAGAAAGTTCACTAAATCTTACTGCTCTATAGCCAATCTGGAAATATGTTCAGGATGTGAGGTAAACAAAAAAAAGGAGCCCTGCATGTGTCACAGGCAGAGTCACACTATTATTTAGCTCTAATGAATGATTTTTAAAAGCCCGAGTTTGTAACTCTGAATGCAACAAAGGCAAAGCCTGACAGAGGCCCCAGCGCCCGGTCATTCCCTGGCTGCGCTGCAAGAATGGATGGATCACCAAAAGCCATTTTGGCTTTCACCTTGCCACCTGACTGCTTCATTTGGAGCAGCAGCCTGCCCCCAGCGTGGTGCATCCTGAGAATTACTGCCGGTGGGCTATTTTGCAGTACGCGAGAGTGCTAGTACTATCTGATTCTTTAAACACTGGCTATGGTCAGATAAAAGGTTGGTTACAATTTTATACTATCCAGGGCTCAGTAATCAACCAGTTCCTACTTTTGCACTGATTTGATTAAATGTCAATTGCTACGGTGAGAGAAAATCCAATGTTATTGATGGATGACAGAGAAACTCCTTAATTGCTTACTGTAGCAAATCTTCAGCTGATAAGATTGTAAATATATATCACATTTAAAATTCAAATCATTGTAATAGTCTAAGGAAACAACATTTGTGAAGAGTAAAAATGGCTTTTAAAGGTATTCAATACATTAATTTGATTTGTATTTACTTTTCAATGAGGTAAATTTGATACACTTGATAAATAAAAGGGGATTTTAATAGAATCCTAGTTTTCAGAGTTATTATATACGCATTGCACACATTATGAAACAATGAAAGTTTGTAAACCGCTACTATTATTTTGACATTATTTCCTTGAATGTTTTAAAGAAAAAAATCAATAATTTACAAGGCAATATTAAATATTCATTGATAGCTGTGTTCTAAGTTATTCATGGGAGGCAGGCCAGGCCTGCAAATGCTGTGCTCTGTTCTAATATATGAGTCTCATCAAGTGCTGATTGAACTGACAAGGCTAATTCTCCATTAATTCAGTTAATGCTAAACTGAGTCTACAAAAAGTGAGACGTGCTTATTTGCAATACAGGAAGAAAAGGATTTACATGACCTGCATTTCACAAGCTTTGGAAAAAGCCAAAATTATGTATTCACACATATACACACATATATGTATGCATGTATATATATGTAGCCACTCCTTACCTATTTCTCTAGACTCCTATTCCTCTGGTCTCCCTCAGAAAATACTTCCTTATTCCTAGAGATAAATGAGGTAAAGTTGTTAAGGACAAAGAAATTTGTTCCGTCATAGGTTTCAGACTAATTTTTTACTGCATTTTCTAGAAGCGTACAAACATTTCTGTCTCTGCTGTCTGTGGTTTAGGCTATGCCTGCGTTAGTATATTGGTTCAGAGCAGCTGTAGTTTTCAAGCAAATCCCCTGATCATCCTCCATGTTGGTTCTGGTTGCAGAAGGGTTCAGTTGCCTTTGCAAACTGAGCTCTGGGCCTCAGCAGCAGCTGTTTCAACCTACTGATCTGCTCCTATCATAGCAACTTTTTGGTATAGATACAGCCTTTGGGGTGAAAAAGTGTTGTGTGGCCTCTTTTGCCACAGAAATTGAGACTTGTGTTGAAGGAGTTTGTTTGTCCCCACTAGCCAGCTGCATTGATGGGTATGTATAATGAATATTAATATAGTAGAGAACCTGACCAAAGGCTAGATTATTACCACTTTGCTTTATATATTTAATACTTTGCCTTTCCTTGAGCATGAGATACAGCCTCCCTCCAGTACTGGGACCAATCCTGTTTAACATCTTCATTAATGACCTGGATGATAAGGCAGAGTGCACCCTCAGCAAATTTGTAGATGATACAAAGTTGGAAGGAGTGGCTAATACACCAGATGGTTGTGCCACTATTTGAAGGCATCTTAGGAGGCTGGAGATATCAACCAACAGNGAGGAATTAAAAAAGATGAAGCCACAGTCTTCTCAGTGGTGCCCAGTGACAGGACAAGAAGTGATAAGCACAAATTGAATTTCTATTTGAACATATGAAGGAAAGTTTTTTGCTGTGATGGTGATGAAACACTGGATCATGTTGCCCAGAGAGTGATGTGGACTTTCCACCCTTGGAGATAGTCAAAACCTGACTGGGCACAGCTCTGAGCNCTACTGATCTGCTCCTATCATAGCAACTTTTTGGTATAGATACAGCCTTTGGGGTGAAAAAGTGTTGTGTGGCCTCTTTTGCCACAGAAATTGAGACTTGTGTTGAAGGAGTTTGTTTGTCCCCACTAGCCAGCTGCATTGATGGGTATGTATAATGAATATTAATATAGTAGAGAACCTGACCAAAGGCTAGATTATTACCACTTTGCTTTATATATTTAATACTTTGCCTTTCCTTGAGCATGAGATACAGCCTCCCTCCAGTACTGGGACCAATCCTGTTTAACATCTTCATTAATGACCTGGATGATAAGGCAGAGTGCACCCTCAGCAAATTTGTAGATGATACAAAGTTGGAAGGAGTGGCTAATACACCAGATGGTTGTGCCACTATTTGAAGGCATCTTAGGAGGCTGGAGATATCAACCAACAGGAAACTCATGGAGTTCAACAAGAGGAAATACGAAGTCCTGCACCTTGGGAGGAATAACCCCTGGCTAGAAAGCACCTTTGCAGAGAAGGATCTGGAGGTCCTGGTAGACAATGTGATGGTCATAAGTGAGCAATAGGCCTCTGTGGCCAAGAAAGCCAATAACATCCTGGGATGCATTAGGATTGTTGCCAGCAGGTCGAGCAAGGTGATCCATCCCCTCTACTCGACACTGGTGAGACACATGTGGAGTGCTGGGCCCAGTCTGGGTTCCCAGTACAAGAGACATGTGGACTTAGTAGGAAAAATTGAGAGCTTGAAGCATCAGGGGTACCAGGAGAGACTGAGAGAGCTGAAATTGTTTATCTGGGAGAAGGAAAAGCTCAGAGGAAAACTTACCAATGTGTAAATGCATGATGATGGGAGGAATTAAAAAAGATGAAGCCACAGTCTTCTCAGTGGTGCCCAGTGACAGGACAAGAAGTGATAAGCACAAATTGAATTTCTATTTGAACATATGAAGGAAAGTTTTTTGCTGTGATGGTGATGAAACACTGGATCATGTTGCCCAGAGAGTGATGTGGACTTTCCACCCTTGGAGATAGTCAAAACCTGACTGGGCACAGCTCTGAGCAACCTGCCATAGGTGAGCCTGCTCTGTGCAAGGGGTTTAGACTAGGTGATCTCCAGAGCTGTTGAACCTCAGCTATTCTGCAAGACTGTGATCTTGGTGTGGAAAGGGTACTTCAGGCTTCCTCTCCTGGCTCTGGAGTTGAGATGCCATCCTTTTATGTTCAAGGGGGCCACTACTTTAATGACTATTTCATCATGAGCAGACATATCAAATCTATCTTCCCTTTCAGATGCTGCTCTAGTATTGCAACCATGGAAGAAAATACTTCTCTACCCGTACCTCGCTCACAATACATTGAAATTGTTCATCAACTTTTAATTCCAAAATTTTCCAGTAACAGCCTCTTCTGACTCAGAACATCACTTTTTAGTTTCAAGCTGTGAAACCTTTTTAGCTCTGGATTACATCTCTGTGTGTTTACATTCTTCCTGTGGTCTGTTGAGATTTACAAATGCTTTCCTAGTCATCCATCTCTGAAGAGCTGAAGGGGAGCGCTGGGAGAGCCACTCTCGGTTTGGGCAGTTGCCAAGGTGGAGGGAGACCCGAGAGATGCTGTTCCTGCAGAGACAGAATAGGCTGCGGCCATTTGAAAAGCAGCTGTTCGCGGTGGGGGTAACTGCCTTAATACTGGAGCAGAGGCTGCTGCAGAGTTCAGATCCTTATGAGGCCTTTCTGTAAAGTGTAATAGATTTTTCTTGATGGATTTTAAAGCCGCTGTGTAGGAAATAAGTTAAAGCACTATATTGACATGCTGAGAGCCTGCAAAGTGCCCCACTGTTCCTTGAAAGACAAATCAACACTTCAGGGAGCCAAACCCAAACGTTGCTTCCAGAGGCCACTGTATGCTTCCACCCTAACATCTGGAGACACTGAGTGACTGTGGCTTGGCAGAGGACTCCTACAATTAATTTATATTAATTTCAGATATTTCTAGGTTAAAGATGGGCAGTGCATGATTTTTCCTCAGAAATACCCACATTTTAGGAAATGCCCTGTCCCAAGACCGGGCTGTTTCTCTTAAGTCTGCTACCTGTGCCTCAGGCAGTGCCATACTCTTCATTTTGCTGCAACATTCAGCTCTCAGGTGGAAGCTGTTCTTGAGGACCTGTTTGAAAAGCGGAACACTATTCCCAGAAGTGCAAGTAGTGGAAACGTGCAGTAAAGGCATCAGTAGGCTGCATATTGGCTTTGCAGATGCAAATTAGTCACTGTTTTATGGACCACGTCTGCACTCAGGCTATGTCATGCAGACAGCAGTGCAAGCCTATGATGGAGGACCATCTCAATACTGCTGAGGCAACACAGGCATGGCCACAGCTACAAGTCACACCAGTGGGGTCAAGGCATGAACTTGACGTGTCAGCAGCTCTGTGCTAACTTAATCTCACCCTTTGGTGAAGTCGAAGGAATGTCTTCCTCCATGAAGAATGGGAGATTATCTCTCACCATAGAGTAGGAGTGTGCCCAAAGACATTGCTGAGACAGCACCAATTCACATCTAGTGACCACTCACGACAGCATGTTTGCGTTCTTGTTTCCAATATTGCTGCTTGCACCGCAGAGGCATACAGCTTAGAGTGTCCTGCTTGTTTCCATCATATGGTCCATTTGTGTGTGTGCGTATTCTTTAACCAAAGAAGCACTTTCTAATATTTTAGTTACATACAGCTTCACATGAAAATACTCTGTGCTCGCTTAACCCAGGTCTTTGCCACCAGTGTGCCTCAGTGTCGTATGGAGTCCTAGGCAAGTGTAGGAAAAGGAATTGAGGGCTGGCATATCAATGTCCCTGCTTCTGTAATTCATATCTAAATGCGTATATGGTGTTGCTATAAAATAATTAATAGTGAATCAAATTTAATAATTGTTTATAACTGTCATATTAACGAGCAGTTATGGAACTGTTACCTGTTGCACACTTAGCAGCATTTTCTAAAAGTCAGCATGCTGAGTTCCAAATTACTGAAAAACAATGTAGTCAAGTACATCAAAACCAGAAGTGGCTGCTTTAAAGGAAAAAGAAAAAAAAAAAAAAAAAAAAAAAAAAAAAAAGAAAAAAAAAAAAAAGGAAAAAAGACCTTTCTCAGCAAGTGAAGTAAATTTCTTTTAAAATCTAGCCAGGCAGACTCTGAACATCTGAGTCTATAAAGAGGGCTGTGTGATCTTATTCTAGTATGGTAAATTCATATATTTAAGTTAGAATAAAGGATATATGTCTACACTGGGATCCTAAGTGAGACTCTGGTGACTTTGCCACATACTAGTTTGGATAATATGTTACTCAGGTCTCAATTTCTTACAACAGAGGTTCATTTTTCATTGCAGTAACAATGGCTGTTTGATATCACTGTTTTTCAAAATCGATGTGCTTTATGAGAAAAAGGAATATATGCTCTTGGGAGCAGTATGGCTTTAGCTGAGGAAAGTTGATTAAAGAACAAGAAATTATTCAAAATGTTGGTAACAAGTAGACCTGTGGGATCCAGTGGGGAGTTTTCTGGGCAAAAATGAATTGCTAATGAATATTTTAAAATAAAATGTGACTGCTTTAAAGTTGGTGAAATCATAAATAAGACAACAAAAGAGAATGGCCTTCTTTAACATTAAGATGGCAAAACTGTAGCAGGCAACATGCAGGAGATTGCTTTCAGGCCAGTACTGGAGGGAGGCAGTGGGAAGGTAGTGAGTTACCAGCATTCCTGGCGGCAGAGATGCTGCTTGCCTTGGGCTTGGTCCACGGTCAAAGGGAAATTTCCACTGACTCCAATAGACTGCACATCCGGTCCCCTTTTAACAAGCTATTGGGTTTTTTAATACACCATATGGCTCTTAATAACCAGATCACTACTAATAAAGCTCAGAAATTATATTAGGAATTCAACCGCGAAATTAGATGCAACCAGCTAAGTCAGAAGTAGAGCAACAATTAACAAAATCCTGGTAAATGTGAATCTCGGAGAATCTTGTAATACCTTTACACACTGCCAAGAGCACAGGATCTTAATTTCTTATTATTAAATACCTCTTGTGGTAAACAATTAAACAGCACCAGCAATTCCTTTACTCCAGCTGTCATTCTGATGGCATGAATGCCTGGTCAACTGACATCTAATTTCAATGCCATCCAACTGTAAATAAATTGTGAAAGCTTTGCGTCTGTGCGGTATATAGTCATCTTTATGCAGGCACATATGCAGATTGTATGAATCTTGCCCCTTTAAAACTAATATGATTTCAGCCAGACAAAGAAGGTAGGGGAAAAAATAGCTTGCAAGAAATTTGAAATGATTTTTCAGTGTTTCTTTTCAGGGCAGTAATAACAGCTTAGAGTTCTGAGTGTCAGAGTGAGAATAATAAAGCTGATTCTCAGAATTCAGGCTTTTTGTTTGCTGCCTTTTTTTCCCCCATTTCACTCAGCTTAAACAAGGAAAACTGATTGGGCAGCTTTGTTATGTACAAATGCAAAACTACAGGAACAAGTAAACATTTTCTTTATTAATTTCTAATGTCCATTCAAGGTTGTCTATTAATTTTGTGTGAGGAATTGTTGAAACTTCAATTACCTTTGTTCCTTACTGAGCCATTAACATTCTCTGTGACAGTTAGAATTACAGGTTTTGAAACAAATGTTTGATTTCTATCATGTGTGATTGTTACACAGCTACAACTTTGTAGTCTCTTCTCATATCCAAATAGTTGCCCAACTTAAGAGATTCTGGTGTTTTTGCAATTACCCTCCCCCAGCAGTCTAGAATTCATATTTAAAACTCCAAAGAAATAAAAGTCTAAGTAATGAAAAAACTATTTACAGGAGGTGAATTGGTCAAATTCAGATTCTGTGTCCCTATCAGAAATATTTCACTTGCATTTTTTAATATCCCTTGTCCTTATATACACTTGGAAACCATGCCTTGGATAGGCTGAGAAAGTGTGATATTCATTGGCATTCATTTCATTAGCCATGTAAATCACTTTAGATGACATATTTTGGCAGTGTCTTTTGAAAAATGCTGCTGATTAGCTGTGAAAGAAGCAAGCACTTTGGACTCACTATAGACTACCAAATTTTTAGGCTGTCCTTCACAGTATTCACCTTGACACGGCTCCCTGGTACAATACATGTGAAGAGTTAGGTGCCTTCAAACAGGCTCGTGACTGAGCAGGGGGAGGCCTGACCCAGAAATAAAATTTCAAGGAGAAAAAAGAGCCAAAGCTCTCCTCGGAGGAAGCGATGCTGAGCCATGTACTTCTTTCTAGGCCAAAGAGAAGCATTTTCCTCCATCCAGGATTCAGAACTGAGAACCCTCATCTGGTGCCTAAACAAAGCCAGGCCTTCATTTCTGGCTGAAAGCTAAGGATTTTTGCCAGATAAATGAATAAAATATCATCGGGGATATAAAGGACTGCAGCTGAAATACCCACTCTCTAACTGTGCAGCGATGCGACAGAGATGTCCTCAGTGCCTCTGTCACCAGGGTATGGCATGAGGAGATTTTCTTAACGCTTCCAGTTGAAACTGGTCCAGTGTGTTTATCTCACAGCCTGCTCGATAAGACATTTTCCAAGGAGGTACACGGTCTGGATTAAAATTTCTGCTCAAAGCAAGCACAGAGACTTCCCACATCCCAGGTATGCAACCACACTGCAGACTTCTCAGGGCTTTAGTGTGAATTAGATGCTCAGCCCAGCTGTTGGGTTACAGTTCATATTAGGTACGGGCTTTCCCATCACCAGGAATTCATTCATTCATGGGGGAAGAATGTAGGTGAAGAAGAGTCTAGAAACAGTAGGCACCTGTTTAATAGCTATGGGGTCATGGTTTAATAGCAGGACTGCTGGGAATACTGTCAAATTTTGTGTGTGGGACCTGGGCACTTATAGCCCCCCTAAGGAACTAACTGCATCTTCTTAATTCACAGCTCAGAAGTCAGAATGAATTTTAACACATTCTTTTTCTTCTGCATAAATCATTACATTTATTCTGTACTTCTTTGTATTGTCCATCTATGTGTGCAGCAGTATCTCTCAGTGGATGTCAGGGTCTTCAATACTGCTTCTTTTTTCATTTTCTGTTTTTCATGTCCCATTTTCTGTGGCAAAAATGCATTTTAATGTGCTGATGCTGCAAATACTTAACCCAAAGTGATATTTGTCCAAAAAAAAAAAAAAAAAAAAGGGGCATTTTTTTCTGGTTTGAAGGCTTCAATTAAGTGCATTGAAGGTAAATTATTACTTCATCAGGCATTCAAAGACATTGCTCTCCTTGTCTATGTAACATAATGTGCTTGAACAATACCTGCACTCTTCTATTAGCACATAGCTGAGACAGTGTTGCTGGTTGCTCATGATTCGGGAGAATTTACAGATTTCAATGATGAAAAAGCTATATCCATACTGTTTGGGTTTTTTTTTTTCTATTTTCTGTAAGTCCTTGATAATTTCCTGCTCATTTATGATGTGCTGGCTTTTTACAGCACCATTTTTATTTTTTTTTTTGGTCAGGTTTTGTGTGTTCTGCATGAACATGCTGTGCGTGGAAAGTTTTCCAGTTTTTAATAATATCCAGTATTAAAAGTTGATTGCTGTGTTATCACATTATTTACTTTTGATACCCCTGAAACTATAGAAGCCAACATCTTCTTTAAGATGTATATATTTCAAATTCATATACATAAAAATAGCTTGTCTCTCTTTAGTTGTTATTTTGCTGAATGCTGTGCATGAAAGCATTTCTTTCAATTACACTGATTTAACTAGTGCTCCAAATAAGGCAAACTACAGGAGAGTAGAGCGTCATACTTTTCGTTTCTTTCCTTGACTGGTTTGATGGTTTCATTTCACCATAGACCAACATATTTAAAGCACGTGTTTCAACCTTCTAGCAGCTAGTAAGCTATTGAAAGCTGTAAGCTTTTCAGTCAGTGAAATGATTCTTTACAGTAGGGAATGGTGCTGTTTGTTACTGTAAAAGCATACCTACAGAGCAGTCCTTCCTGCAAGACATTTCACGCCACAAGATTTCTAGCTGAAAGGTAGGCAATGCCTATTACTGAATCACATTTGGAGACTTACTCCAGGTGAGCATCTAAGAGTATGCTGTGTAATGCCTTCATCAGTCTGAAGCACCATTTCCCAAGCAGTGAGACACACTTCACTGATAATGTGTCCCAACATAAAGTACAGTTCAGTTAGGTGGCTTGGTTTGGGCTTTATAACAGTGCTGAAGCAGCTGAGGGTGGAGCGAGGTTGGTCTTGCTTGCTTGAGGCAGCTTTGGGGTTGTGAGGACATGACTGCAATGCTACATAAGACAATCCAGCAGCCAGAAGCTCTGAATGAATGACCTTTGTGTGGGCTGGTATAGACAGCAGCATGCAGGGAGGCAGAAGCATGCACGCTGCCGTGGCACCCCGGGCTGGCCAGGACCCAGAGTGCAGGGGGTGAATGTCAGCTGTACTGGCAGGGTGCAGGGGCTTGGGCTGGGAAATCTGTCTGTTAGCCAGTGCTGGTCATTCGCACACTGCAGCTAGCACCTGTAAGGCCATCTCATGAGTTTGCAGTGCTCAGTTTATCAGCTTCCACCTCCCAGAGTTTCTGGGGACTATAGTCCACGGGCTGTGCTAAGTGCCAGTAACAGGACCCTAAATTCTTTAGGGACAAGCTCTGTTGAAGATTAAATAGTGATCTGACACTCTCTGTTATTCTTGCTCCCCTACGCATGCAAGAAGTATCTATTTATCTTTCAGGGACATTTTCTAAGTTTTGAGGAAAACTTAGCACTTATACAATGCTTAATGGTGTTGATTCTTGAAAACATATTCTAATTCACATCTCTTCTCTGCAGCCCTGATTTTTTTCTTACCCTTCATGCATAAACATATATCAACTTTTTACTCTCAGTTATTTTTCTTCAGATTTTTCCACCATCTTGACAGAACAATTTGTTCAGTAAGAGAAAGAACATACTGTCATATATATACACAAATCATTTGAATAAAACGACACATTCCTACTGATAGTATTTATGACTCATTTTATCCAGTTCTTCCTGATGTTTTATAAAAAGCTCATCTATTCATGACACGTCCACAGAAAATGGGCATGCACTTTCAAATGTGTATGTAAAAAGCTTTGCAAGATTTTCTTGAAATGTCTAGTTCCTAGTCTTACCTATAAAATCTTACATCATTACATCAGAGAAAAAACATAGTAAATGTAGATGGCAAGTATTTACTAGAAAGTAAAAATAGCCAACAAAGTGACCTTTTATTATTATTATTATGAAGTTTCCTTTGAATTTTCTTGATCTTTTCTTGATTATTTTTCCAGAATTTTTCCTGATTTGCTACCAGCAGAACTGATGTGACCAAAGGTAGCTTACATAGCTTTAACTCTCTAACAGATCAGTGTCTGTTCTAAGTCCACATGAACTTAACAGACTGCTATAGGTCCTAACATATTTTTCAAGTTGACTGAAGAAGTGATGACCACATGAAAAGTCAAGGAGCTACACTTCTGTATTTCCTTGCTTCAGATGTAATCTTAGATATATAACTCCTGTGTTTACACAATTTTGAATTAAGTGAGAATTACGTCTACCTGAAGCAGGACAGCATCCAATCTAATTGAGGGAGTTGTCTTGGGAATATTAAAGTCATCATCCTTATTTTCTTATACAGTAACACTCTAGCCATGTCATTAAATTGTTCACAATTAATGACAACAAGAAGATTAATTGGTATAGTGAAAGAAGGAAAAGCAAATGTCACTCTTACCTTCAAAAAGGGCAGGAAAGAGAATCCAGGGAACTACAAGCCCCTCATTCTCACCTTGATACCTGGGGAGGTGGTGGAGCAGCTAATCTGGGAAACCACTGTGAGGCACATGAAGGACTTGAAGTTATCGAGAGTAATTAACATGGATTCATGAAGACGAAGTCATGCTTGACTTACCTGACAACCTATGATGAAATGACTGACTGTACATATGGGCAGAGTAGTGGACATTGTCTACCTGGATTCCCAGAGTACCATCACAAGGTGAACACATATATTTTCACAATGTTTTATAATATCAATCTCTAACAGTAGCTTCAACTACATTTATAAAACCAAATTACAGCTCATTAGAGTCAGATGAAAAGTAAGAATAGAATTTGGATGTCTTTTCAAGAGGAAAAAGACTCTTCGCTTTTAAATTCCATTGTTGAACACATGATGTTTCATATACAGTCCTAAAAAATCAAAGGGATTAGTAGTTTTCAGGAAAGTTACAAGAAAATACCACAACTAATATTTTTTATTTTGATTTTAATTATCTAGTGTTGGTTATCTCAGTAAAAATTGCACCTCTGTCTTAGCCAACAAGAGGTTCAAGATAAAGTGGTACCTTAAGTGCCTTAAGTGAAGTTAAAACATAATTTCAGCATAAAAAGTGAAATGTCTCAAAATGATCTGAAAAGTTCTCCTTTCCTTACCTGGATTAATGAAGAATTATGATAGAGGTAATGTGCAGTATTACATGTAGTTAACTCACTCTTCTAAGAGAAATGAGGAAAGACCAGGAAATGGGAAAACATGCCTCCTCTCAAGCTTTGTGAATCTTTGCCATTAATAGGTTTTCCCTTCTCAGGGCTGTGCTTTACTAAACATGAACTATGTGTTTCACAGGTTCTGCATATTTTGTTCTTTATGGATAACACATTTAGGCTACTGCAATCTACCACTCTCTGACAGAAATGGCATAAGATACGTTTTCTTCAATGTGCAAAATAGTTTTTCTTTTGTTCATGAACAAACTCCTTATCTGTCAACCTAGCTACAATAAAATCATGTACAAAGTAATCAACAGAATAGAAGGGTTTATTTCTTCTGCAGTAATGTTCTGCCTGTTGAAATGTCTACTTCTTTTTAGGAATATATATAATAAAAAGAAAAGTCTTGTCTTAGTACAGTCTAAAAATAGAATTTGGTTTCAGTGATTAAATGGTTTACTGATATAAATAATATTTTATCTATGTTTGTTTACCTTGTGTTGAATCCAGTTAACAGATTCCGAAACTTACAACATTAAAAAAAATCATATTTTTATACTTTAATTATACAATATTTCATTTCCTGTGTGTGTTCTAATATTTCTAAATATTTCATAGAATCATAGAATGGTTTGGATTGGGAGGGACCTCAAAGACCATCTAGTTCCAACCCCCCTGCCATGGGCAGGGACACCCTCCACTAGACCAGGTTGCCCAAAGCCCCATCCAACCTGGCCTTGAACACTTCCAGGGATGGGACATCCACAGCTTCTCTGGGCAACCTGTTCCAGTGCCTCACCACTCTAACAGTAAAGAATTTCTTNACCTGCTGGCCACGCTGTTTTTGATGCAGTGCAGGACACGGTTCGCTTTCTGGGCTGCAAGCACACATTGCCGCCTCATGTTGAGGTTTCCAAGTTCTCTATTTCCAAAGATACATCTTTTGATCTTGATATTTTTGGCTTCCAGTTGCATCTTCACTTCTTTGACTGTAATTTGCCTCTGTACCTATTCAGACAAGGTAAGTTTTGTGCATATCGCTTGATTTAACAACGCAGAAATGGGCAAGCTGCTTGTTGCATTGATACTGAAGTGATTTTACACAGAGGCGTGACCAATGTATGCACACAAATCTTGCTCACTAGGTAAATCAACATAGGGGCAGGCTATCGGGTTCGTGACTTTTTCCCTGTTTGTCTCCCGTGTTTACTGGATTTGTGTGTGTTTCCTCCTGTTTGCTCTATTAGTCTGCTTCTTACTGCGAAGCTAATCTCTACCTCCAGACATGCCAAGGGGAGAGGTAAGCAGCCTGACAAACCCCTCCTATGGAGCATGTTTACAACTGATCAGCAGTGATGGAAGCCATTTGGTGACACTGTTATTATACGTCCTAATGACCTCCTCTCCCCTCTGTTGTTTATATTACATCTCTCCTTTCCAATGGCTTCGACAAACTTTAGGAATTTATCACGTAAGAGAATTAGGATGAACCTGAGCCAAGCATGTTGGTGGGGACAGGAGAGGCGGGGAAGAGACAGTTACTCCAAGGGCTGCTCTACCCCGTAACGATTCCTTCAATTTGTTCTCACTCTTACTAAAGACAAGATTTTTTAATGACTGGGGAGTTTGTAGCAGAATGATGTCTAAAAGCCTACATCAAAAATCTGTTCTTTGTCTTCTTCATTTGGTGTTGCTAAATACATTTTAGTCTTAAAAACTGTCTGTGGTGAAAGACATGAACAGCTCAGCTGATCTTCAGCTTCACTGAGGAGATTCCTGTAAACATCTGATTTAGCCACACTCAGGTTTCTCTACTTAAAATAGAACATAAATATGATAAGTTAATAACTAGATGTCCTTATCCAGGAAGCACTCAGAAACATGAACAATTTCAGTGCAAGTGCTTAAAGAGATTGGGGTTAAAGCCACATTTTTTACGTATCAGATGATCTGGCTCAAGAAAGAAGATGAACTAAAATAGTAACAGTATTGAGGACTAAGTCTGGCTTAGTAATTACTTCTATCTTTCTATAAGAATTTACAGGGCATGTATCCTCTCCCATCTCCTGCAGTGACGGGCATTAATAAAAAAGCTCCAGAGAGCTTTTGGAAGCTTTCACAATACTATTCAACCCTCAAATCAGCCACTCAAATAATCTTTTCCTATAGCATCTGGTTAATCCATAAGGTTAACAAAACAGTTAAATTTGTTTGAACAAGTGACTCCATGGAATTTTACTAAAACAACTCCAATTTTGAGCCTTTGCATTTTTCATCCCTGCAGCCTGGAAAGTATTGTAAATGTTGATATACTTAAAAAAAAAAAAAAATTATGATAAAAAGAGTTATAAGGTAGTTAACAATTTTTTTATCCAACTTCGGCATGCACCTGCTTTTGATTTTGTACTAAGAGTCAGCAGAAAAACCCTCCAACACTGCAAATATATTTTAGCACGTAGAACGACACATCTGGGACAGCACACACCAGTGTAAAGTATCAAATGCTGTGAGACTCCCAAACAGCAGTACTTGCAAAACTAGAAATAGAAATAGGCTAAGATCATTAAATGGCTAAATTCTCCTAAAATAGTTACATAGGTAAGGAAACATTACTTTTTTGCTCACTGGGCACTTATTCATTAGTTTATTATGCTTTTAAAAGTACATTCATTAATCTTTCCCTAGCATTTCTGGGAATGAGTTGGGGTTTTTGTCTCTAAACTGAAGATTGTACTTATTAGGGAAAAAAAAAATCAAAATATGGTGGGTTTTTTTTCTATTGCTAAGTCTAAATCATTCCTCTTAAATCTTACCATGTGCTTTGGCCTTGTATGTATGACCCTGTGCTGGTCACATATATACCCTAAAGGGAATGCTCAGTTATTAGGTGGTGCAACATGGCATTGAAAAACATCAAGCCTTCTTACTAGAGGTTGTACTACGTATTTAATCCACACATAATCCAGCTAGCATTAGCACTATTTCTAATTAATTGAAATTAAATGCACAGATGCAAGAAAAGATTCCTGCTGCTTAAACACATGGTAACACAAATATGTTCATAGACTGAGAAAAGCATGCAGATTAATGATTACCTTCAATTTTAGAAGGTCATGGTACACTATGCCCTCCGCCTCTCTGGACGTCCAAAGAAGGATGCAGAATGGGTGTGTTTTCACTTTCCTGAAGGGCCATGCAGGAAATACGAGTCCCCTAGCTGGTGCAACATTCTGCTTTGAAGTAAACCTCCGTTAAACACAGAGACAAGAGATGACCAGCTGTACAATCTTTTTTCTTGGAGAATGTTCAGTGTAACCATTGGGACTATAGCAGCAGTAACAACAGGAAGTTTGTTGATGCTGCAGTCGTTTCAGAGGACTAAAGAATAATCGTATGTTTTTGCCTCCCCTTATTCTCTGGTAGCTGTAGTGGGACCATTTTTTGCCCCCCAAATGGAGAATCTGCATGCCTGACCCCCATCCAATTTCCAGAAATAACTTTGGTAGGCTGCTAGTTACTTATCATCACATACAAGCACAGACATCAAGCACTCAAATCTTGTAAGTCAAAAAAGCCTGACTTAAAATTAGAGATGGTATAATTATGAGGTTTACAAAAGTAAGTAACTCCTTTACCCAGAATTCATGAGCAATTCTGCAAATTATCATGAAGGATTAGTTGTATTTCAATGTGCTTGGAGTATTCAATGTGCTTGGTATTTCAACAGTGGCCTGCTCCACCTGAGCTGTGCTAGATGGATTAATCCATTCACTTGGTTAACCTCCCCACTGAAATTTTTAAAAATGCAAACAAGAAATCCCTTGCACATAATTTAAGCTAATACCTTCTCCTTGTGAAGGGGCACAAGCACGGAAGTGGGCAGTTTGAATTAAATGAACTGTGTTAGTCTCACTGACTTGGACTACCAACACATTGTACATATAATCCCCAGGTTATGTCTAGACCAGGAAACACATTATCCATTAAAGTATGTTAGCTCACACATTTCACCAAATATATTTTTCAGAAGGATTTTATACCGAGCATGTTTAACACAACCTATGTGGCCTTTATAATAAGCTGCATTCAGAGACATTTCTCTCTCACTTGTTGAATAGTCTCTGCCTTGCCTGTAGTACATTGTTCCTGATTTCATTCTCTCTTACTTGGCTAGGACTTAATTGGTACAATTGCACTATGGTCCTGCATTGAGGCAAACCTACAAGAAAGTTTATAAAGGGATAAATGGGTCTGCAACAAAGATTACTAATGGAAAAGCCCATTAGCTCAAGATGGTTAAAGCAGTGAAGAAACCACTCTGCTTCCACTTCATTTGCCTTTACTGACAAATTATAAGTTGTGTCAATTATATAGAGCAAATATTTTTTACTTTTAAAAATCTGCTCTGTGCTGCAGTATCTGGTTTAAGGTTATGCTACTGACATCCTTCCAAATACATATGTAGTTATTGTAGGCAGAAAAGCCAAATTCATAACATTTTGTTTGAGCAGCAGTCATTGCAACATTGCTGTTATGTATTCTGGAAGTCTTTTAAGCTCTTCGTATACTAAATGGAGTTTCAGTGAGCTGGAACCACACAATGAATCTTATTACAATTCAATCAGTATTGCTTCTAGCTTTTTTATATCTAGCAGGGTTAAAAGTATATACTGAATGTGAACACAAATGTTTCTTTAAATTATTTTCCAAATTAAACTTTCATTTCTATTTTTCACAAGTAAAGCAGAAATATTCTTGCAAACGGTCCCCGCCGTTTGCACTTAGCATGGATATCATGTAGTGTAGCATGAATTCTGCACTTCACGCAAAGCTCTCTTTAGCATGTGAGATGCAAGACCCAGGGCTGCACAGAGAACACAGACCGCAGCTTTCTGACTGGCCAAAGACGATGACTGGTGTCGAAGAGAGAGTGAAATAGATTGCTTCTTACGCCAGAATCAGTGAGTCTTCAAGTCACCATTCATGTTTTGGTCTGCTGAGGGCATTGAATTATAAAAGCACTGACTGTGGTGATATTATCTGCTTCTGAAGATACCTGCTCATACTTCCATTCTAGTACCTTACAGTAGGACAAGGTGTCTTTGATTTCAATTCTGGAGAGAGCAGCAAAAAGTCTTTTTTGAGCAATTGTACTGGAATTTGCAATGTTGCGGATTCAAGATCTGTGTTAAATTTTGCCTTTGTAACTTTGATGATTTCATTTTCTGATTTATTTGGAGATATTTAGTCACAATGGGTCTTTGAGCTAAACTGAGAAGCTGAGCTTCAAATGCAGCTTATTTCACCATACTTCATGAATTCATTTATTTAATTTACCACTTCCTTCTCCCTTTTGCTAACATCGCCAAAGTACACCTGAGCAAAGGTGGCATCTGTTTTCTACTGAGTGCTCATTTTTTCCAGAGGAGCTAGAGATGAAAAATATACATGAGAGAGACATTTTAATTGGTTTTATTTAAAGAAAAAGATCACTTGTCTCTGATTTCTAGCATTTTCTCCAGTTTCTTAGTGCACACTAGTAGTCAGAAAAGTGTGGGCAAAATGCTGCCACCATGTGGCTTTGTATTTATGGTCTCGTATTTTTTTCATGTGTCTCAGTAAGTTTGGAGCAGTAGCTCCTAATGTGAGTGAGTGTTGTTATGAGTTAGGTCAGCAATCTCATCACCTTCTTGAAAGATGCGACAGACATTGCACACTAAATAAGGAAATAAATTGCCCTCTCTCTAGCCACTGAAGAAACTATGAATATGCAAACAACAAAAACTAGACTATGTAAACACGGGCACTGCCCAAGGCTTCCTTCTAAGCCTAAGAGCTTTGACTGAAAAAAAATATGCAAAGAGTAAGGGGTTGATTTGCTCACAGATGTATGTCTGGTTGCGCAGAGGGAAAAGTGGCAAATCACTACAGAAAAAAAATTACAAAAAGGCAGCCAAGAAAATGCGAAGCAGGAGATTAGAAAGTGTCTCTGGGAGAAGGCAGAGAGGTAGAGCTTTTGTCTGAATGCTAGCTGGAAGGCCTTTTGCATCATTTAGCAAAGCAGTGCCTTCCACAGCTCAATCCCTGCCATTTTCTAAGAGCCGTAGGGCTGGGAAAACAGCACAGGACGGAGCTGCAGGTGTCTTGATCTGGTCTCCCACTCCAAGTCGAGATCAGCTCTTCCTAAAGCACTCCTTACAGACGTTTATTTTCACAGGGTCTTAAAAAACATCTGGAAATAGAGTTTCCCCAGTGTCTGTCTGCCAAGCAGTCAGTTTCCAAAACTATAATACCTAACTGTCTGTGCTTCTTTGTAATATCCAACCTAAACTTCCTTTGGTGTAATTTAAAACTGTTGTCCTATTCCCAAGAAATGTAGAATATTCATTCCCTTAGTTTCATTCTCACCTTTTTTTTGATTATGTCTTCTTTTCCCAAAATACTCCAACATCCTCCGTCTTGTCTTGTAGGTCATGTTGTGTAAACTTTTTTACTCTCCTTTTGTAGAATTATGGTCCCTTTGCAGGCAGGATGTTATGTATAGTCAGTGTAAATAGACAGTTTTGTTTTAATATCTGATGTCCACATCAATATTTACTCCTAACATATCCGAGGGACCAAATATTGGTATTCTATTTGCCCTTGAGCCAACATTCTCCCTTAGCCAACATTTTCTAGAGGGTGCAGTTTGTGGCGAATTTAGAGTTATTCACAGCAGATGCAGAAATGTATGATATAAAAGACTGAGTAAGCATTCATGACTCAAAAGACGTTTTAATCTCCAATGCAAGTCAACGTGCAGATCCAATAGGTTTCTGTTCACACTGGGAAGCCTGGAAGAACTGAAAATATCAGTAATGTATTGAATTTCCAGTGCATTTATACTATAGCCAATCTATTATCTAGTTGAGAGGAATTTTGATATTGCTTAATCCTTTGGCAGTTTTTTTAATTTTTATAAAAGTTCAACATTTGTTTTTTTCATCTGTCTCTCAGTGTAAGACTCCCTTGTAATTGTCAGTCGGTTGAGACTGGGAAACCCAGATTAGAGAGAAAGAGAGAAAGAGAGAAAGAGAGAAAGAGAGAAAGAAAGAGAGAAAGAGAGAAAGAGAGAAAGAAAGAGAGAAAGAGAGAAAGAGAGAAAGAGAGAAAGAGAGAAAGAGAGAAAGAGAGAAAGAAGAAAGAAAGAAAAAAAGAAAGAAAGAAAGAAAGAGAAAGAAAATAAAGTCCTCTTCTACATTTTCCTTAAAATCTTAAGCATAATCAAGAATATAATGTGTTGCACTGTCTTATTCATTCTGTAAGTATAGAAGCTTGAAAATATTACTGCAAAGTAAGCTCTGATGTGAGTTTTTAATAATCTATTCCACATCAGTGGGCTATGTTCACTCTCTTCCCTCTTTGTCAAATGTAAAGTCTCCTCCCACTCAATAAATGAGAACTCAGGTACCTTGTACTTAGGGAAGCTGCGTGTGTGCATGTGTGCTTACCAAGTGGTGTGTGGATTTAATGCTGTACCTTTGCCAGTAATTTATAATTCTATCTTGCATTTGCATTCAGCACTTGATTCATTATCTTTTCGAGTAAATGGATCTACCTCACTGGGTCCTAGCCTTGACCTTGTGTGCACTACAGTTACATATCTTTCTTCTTGTGATTCTCTCAAGCCAGCATGGATGATAGCCAGGCGGCTTCAAAACTATATACATGTTTTCCTTTAGAGCCCTAAATGTAATCTCTGACTAAACTTTCCAGTTTTCTATTTAGATTCTATGATAATAAATTGATGTGTATGAGACTGCTTTGGGAGGCTGTAGAATTTCTGTCACTGGAGGTATTTAAGGACAAGTTAGAGAAACATCTGTCAGGACTGGTTACATATAGTTGATGTAACCTGAAGGTAAAATAGGTGACCTTCTTAGTTCATTTTTCTCTCTTTTTCCTTTTATTTTATAATTGGCCACTGAGAATACAGTTGGAAAGTCAGTGACTTTATTCTTCAGTATGAACTGTTCTTCCTCTACTAAACTAAAATGCCATTGTTCATTTGTTAGTTTTTCTGTATAGGTAATTTGGAGTGTCAGGATATTTTGTTCCAGCAGTTTTCAACTGAAAACTTCACCTGGGATTTTTTTTGTCACAGGCAAGATTTTCCAAGGTGGTTTCCAGCCCTCATGTAGTATGAGCAGAGCCAGTTTCTACATGTTATTCCTTTGCAAAACACTACATAAAAGGACGTAATTTCCATGCTTCTACATTACCCTGCTAGATCTCTTCTACATTACAAAAGTGGAAATAAAATTAGAAGAAAAAAGCAATTAAAGCAAACTGAACACTACTTCAGCACAGGCTTAATACCAAAGCAGAAAGTACATGCAAATAACCTAAAGTAAAAATCACTGCTGCCTTCAGTACACCAAAGAGAGTTTATTTTTATGTATGCAAACTTGACTTGCTGTTTGTACACCAGCTTTAGGGTTATCTGAGATCAAAGTAACATGTAATTTAAGGAGACTTCACTGTCTTTGCCTCAAACCTAGGTTTTTACAAATTAACAACTAGAACAAGGAAGAAGACTACCCCTTGGTAAGGATTTCAGGACTGGAAAATGTGCATTAAGTATTTGACTGGGATATTATGAAAGACCTTTTAAACTAACGTCATTTTTTATTCATACCATTATAATATTCAGGAACATTCAGTGGATTTTTCGCAGATAAGGCACAAATGCTCTGATAAGTCCAACTGATATCCTGAAAATATCTTGAGCTACCATTTATAAAGTAGTTCTTATACAAGGACTGGGCATCTTGTTACTACAAACAAATTAAATTAATGTGACTATAGCCGAGGATTTTAGGGAAAATTTTGCTCTTTGTGATGAGTCCCTAATTTATTTACCTACAATTTTCCTATTAACTGAGCACATTGAAACCACCAATTGCTTTCAGTCTCTTGAAGTCAGACTTTCCTACTATATTTATACTAGAAAAAAGGTCACTTTTTAAATGGAGAAAGCTGAGCCTTCCTGCTGAAAAGCTTTGTATTGAATGTTTCAAAACAAATCTCCTCTGCCTGCTGTCTGTTCCTTTTCCCTTGATGCTAACCAAATACCTTTCCCTGGCTTCCTTGTTTGCCTGAAACTGCACAGTTTTCTCTGGATTCCCAGGGAAAGGTGGCATCTGGAGTGCTTTGGGTTTTGTTTTATGTTTCCCCCCTCCCCTCTCAGCTCTTCCCAGCACCAAACCACTTCCCACCAGTTTCTGTGCTCCTGCCCAGCACAAAGCCCTCAGGAACAGCTGAATAGGCAGCCTCGTGCCCCCCTAATACTAATAACTAATGAAACAGAAGTGATACATTACGTTTGTTTGTGGGTTTTGTTGTTGGTTTTTGTTTGTTTGTTTGGGTTTTAGTTAGGTTTTGTTTGTTTTGTTTTGTTTTGTTTTGTTTGTTTGTTTGTTTGTTTCCAGACAGTTTCACTTATATTCCCATTTATGTGGCTTCTAGTATTGCAGAACAGAAGGTAAGAAAGATGCTTCTCCTTAAAGGACATCCCAGGTTTTCCTTAAAGGTGAATCAATAAGTATTTGCAGTGACTGCTTTGTGATTCAACACACTTCTAGTTTAAAGAGAAATATAAATTCAAATCAAAAAGTCTTTTTAAAGGGTCATTTGCTTGTCATAAGAATTATCATTTCCTGCTACATGATAAAGTGTAGGAAATTTTTCAAGTTTCATATAAAGAAGCACATCAAGTATCAAGTGGCAAGTATGGAATTAGAAATAAGAAGACAATCTCAACATTGGAAGTTTTTGTGTCCTATTCACACCAGATCAAGTAATCATTCATTCCAGTGTTATCAAAAGAAATACATTTAATAATCTGCCAGAATTTCATGCAAGTTTGTGTAGTCTACTACTTTGTGTAGTCTACTGCATGCCAATTAAAAATATAACTCCTGATGGCCCTGATAATCTTTAACAGAACTAAGAAAACTCTCTTAACCAAGAAAAATAAGCATCTCCAGAGTCTTGCTAAAGTAAGTGCCTAAAATAGATAGGATGAATCACTGCTTGGATGTGAGTGTTTTTCTCTGTTGATGAGGAAGGGAGCTTAAACCAACTGCATAGGTTTAGGCATCTTTAGGAATTTCATGTTAATTGAGATGAATTGTATTCTAGATTTTCCCATCAAACAAAGACACAATTTCAGGTTTGATTTTTCTGGGTGGAATGTTACTGTTGTTCTTAACCTAAGGATGTCTGAGATGAAGGGCTGAAAATCACACCAGAACTGACATTAGAACAGTGTAAACACAAAGCAAAAAATAAACACAAAGCAATTTTTTTTTTTTTTTTGCAAACCCATGTTTTCAGATAGAAAAAAATCAGTGTGAAAGTGTACAATGTGAAACAAAGGAGAGAAGGCACAGCAGACATTCTAAATGTATGCATTTCCTCTCCAACTTGTCTTGATTCATTTTATGTATGAGCCATCCATGAGTTGGAGACATCAGAAAAAGCCAGACAAACAAATAAAACCACCTCTTAACAAAATATAAAATGATCCCAGAGATCAACAATATGTTTCCACAGGACACAGAAGGAGATACAAGAAGCTTGTGGCTCCAAGTTTTGGGCTGGAAAAATTGGCAATTGCTAAAAGTATCTTGGGATTCTGGGATCACATCTTAATAACTTGTCTATTTTGGTTGCTGGGATTTTTTTTATCATTCATAGGTCAAGTACTCAGAAATCAGCCCAGTGTGCTTGCCATTGATCTTAGAAAAATCTGGCCAATTAGCCAGAATCTTTGTGGAAGCATATTTTAATACATTTTCAATATTAACATCCATGCCCCTGGGTAGGAAGGCAGATATGAGAACACCAGAGGCAAGGGTAGATAAAGGTCAGCATTTTTAAGTTCTGTAATGAATTCTGGACCTTGTACCCAGAAATCTTTAACCAAGGGGCAATCATAAATTAAGGGAGTTAAAACTTGACCATAACTTCAGCCCAACAAAAAGGCTTTTTATAACTTGATTAATTTTTAGGAAATGCAGAGACTGTTACATAATAGCAGACCAAGATGTTAAAAGAAATTTTTCCCACACCAATTTTGCTATAGTCCAGCAATCTGATAGCTTTGATTCCAATCATCAGTCTAAAACTCCCTTATAAAGTGGTATAATTTATAGGCCTTTGAGCAGTTATGTGAATATGGCAAAACTATATGAATTAATTGTTGCATTTTCTTCCTACTCTGGGAAAAAAACAAAACAAAACAAAACAAAAAAACCCCACAAAAAACCAGCTCCACCCAACAAACATTTTAGATGTATACTTATTGAAAGAGTACCAGAAGAATGTAAAAATTGAGATTTTCTAACCAAGGGAACATACTGTCCAAGGATTAGAGGCAGAACATTCAGAAAGATCCAAAATTTGCCTTTGACAAAGTAATTAAATCTGTCAAGCATGGGGATTTGCTTCATCTGGTCTGATGTTTATAGGGACAGATAGTGTTTCTGCAGTTTGGACATGAGAGACAACATAAAATGAGAAAGAATAGAGACCTGGGGGAGAAAGTTGTATACTATTCAAACTCAGAATCAACAAAACCACTACAAGAAGTTATTCATGCTGTAGCATAAAATGCAAGATAAAATGATGCCCAGAAGCACTACTACTGTACAACGGTTTATCTACCACAGTACTTGCTAAAACAGTCACAATATATTCAAATGGAGAACTAGGCTTTGGTCCTTGGGCACTGGTATAAATAATTTTCATGTCTTTGCATATAGGACGTCAGAATTAGCTAGATAAGAAACACTTATCTTTGTAGCTAAGAGAGACTTAACCAAGAAAGAAAACCCTCCAAGGAATTTAATGCTTGTTTGTTTTCAGATGCAATTACAAGTTTTGCAGATTGGGTGCAGTCCTGGGAAAGATTTGCTTGATCTTGATACACTTTCTGGAGCTGCTGACAAATATGCAGCAAGACAAAGCCAATGGTTTGCATGTGTGGTGGGGAAGAGATCACAGTGTTTCCTCCAACTGCCTGGTAGGGCAGGCAGAGAGCAACAGGTCCTCCAAGGTGTGGCTCAGCTGTTCGGTCAAAGGCTGGGAAGGTTCCCAGGAAGACACAGAGCAGTTGCATAGCCAAGTGTCGGATGAGATGGAAAGCAGAAATCTCAAGGAGTCCATGGAAAACTGTGCTGATTTTTCTGAGCTGTCAGTTGCTCAGGAAGGAAGGGAGCTATGCCTGCAATAAATCCTTTCATTTTCATCTATTCAACCCTGATCTTTTTTGTTTAAGGAGTTAGTTACTCTAGAGTGAGTTCTGAAAAATCTCTAGACTTATTGATTCAAAAGTCTTGGGAGGTTTAGGGTGTATTCCCTTAGGGAAAATGATGCAGGCAAGTGTGCAGACTCTGCCTGCACAGAATCCCATCACAGCATTCCAATCAGTTTAAAGCAGAAAAACCAAAACCTACCTTTCCAATACTGAAGGGAAAGGAGATTGTGATTGCCCAAACTGCTATTGAGAATAAGGCACAGCAAAAAATTATTAAGATTATTTGGACAGTATAATCATAGCCTTTACTGTCTTTCTGAGAGACAGCTGCCAGGCCTAGCTGGGATTTTGCTTAAACACACCTGTGTGGTGCTATATAAAGTATAACAAAGAGATGTTTAATGAACCAAGATTATTTGGGGGCAGTAAAATGCAAAAGATGGTGAAGATGGCTTATGCAGGTCTCAAATATGCTGGAATATTGAGAAATCCTCACAAAACCTAACCCTACTTTAAAATCAGTGATGATTTCATGCACAAGGCTGGTTCAGCTAGAATCAAATAAAGTATTTGTTGAAGACATTTGTATAATTTCTCTAATTTTTATTGACTGGGTAGTACACAACAGCTTACTGTAGCTATTATACCTAGTTTCATAAGGTAACCCTTTAATTTTGATGTTTGACACTAAACAACATGCATTACTTTTAGCTGCTCATGTTAAGACTGGATGTAAATATATATTGCAAGACCCAGCTATGCCAAGTGATCCAAGAGCCTTGTGGAAAACAATAATGATGCCCCTGCCACTGTGTCAGCATGTGACCCTGTCTCCCAACTTTTTCCTCTCTTTTCTATCAAAAATTGACGATAAGACTTGCTGTCACCACTGTTAATAGGAGATCCACTGAGGACTTGCTCATGTAAAAGAAAACTGGAAACATTCTAATTTATTGCCTGTAGCTGACACAGCTTCCTAAAAGAACACACACTACACATATTTCTGTCAGAGAAAAGGATGGCACCAGCCCCCTCTGATAACAAAAACAAAAGTCTTTCTTTCCACACAAGGACAAATGGAAAAAAGGGCAACATTTTCTCTCAGTGCAGTAATAGCAGAAGAACAGAGAGAGGCCTGAGTTGTCTGTATTACTTGCCAAGGTTGAAGCCAGAAGCAGCTCCAGCATCTTGAAGTAGCTGAGCCTGAGGGAATGCCATCACCAGAGTTGGTGGCCCAATGGCTCCTGATGTGCTGACAACCTCGGAAAGCCTTGCTGCACCACGGGACAACACAGACACTTAATAAGGGCTCCCCCTTCTTGTACTCAAAGTTAGCAATAGGTACCCAATTTTAAATTCTTTATTTTGCTAGTTGTGTTTTAGTTATGCTAAGCTAGGAAAAACTGATAGAGGAAATGGCATACTCGAGAAGTTCTGGTATGAGCTATTTGGTACTGAGGTCGTGAACAGCACAGAATACAAATCCACAGTTTTTTAAGAACATCTTAAAGATATGCTTATATCTTTATATTAGATATATCTTATATCTTTCATATAACCTCTTTAAGGTAACACTGTGGAAACATAGACTGCATCCAGGGCTGATGCAGTACATTGCTGATGAGTGCACTGAAACCTAACTTGTGTCAGCACAGCTGCACTTGTGAGATAATTAGGCAGGATGCAGTAGTCTGCAAACTGAACGGAGCCAGGGCAAGGGTTCAAGCTCTGGCCTCCAGTTATCCATTTGGCTTAATAGTCTTGATGAGGTGAACAGGTCAGAGACTGTTCTCATTAGTCAGTGCGGACGAGGATGATCTGTACAGGGATGCACAAGGTGTGCCAGGACACTCACCCTTGGGCTGACCACCTTCCCTGGTGAGGTTATCTACCTTGTGTCTACTGTCCCCATGACTATGCAGCCAAGAGATCACTGCTAAAAAGTTGATATACCATTCTAAAAAGGTCTGTAACTCTCCAAAAGGATGTTGGTGCTGGCTGCTGCCTGGTTCCAACACTTCTCACCCAGGATCTTCCTTCTTCCCACAGATCCCCAGCAATTAATGAATTTAGACTCATCCTTGTGCTCTTTTATCCACGTTTATTGACCCCATAAATCTCACTGTCTCATCAGATTTATGTTATCATATTTGTTACTGTAATGAGTCAAGGATGACGACTCTTAGATTGCATATATTAACTGCCAGATAAAACATTTAAGCAATTTTCTTAATGAGACTCTTGCTTTGAGGCCAGGGTAACAATGGAAGTGCAAGCTTTGCCAAAACACACTCTAAAGCTACATTATTACACAATGGTGATAAAGCATTTATGGAATGATTTTAAATGATGACGATCATCATCATCTACTTTGTTCAACACATTTATTAGAAATACTATTCAACTATTAACTTGGACAGAAAGATAAAGACTCATTTAAACATTAAAATGTTGGAATGAGGCCATAATGACCGAGGAGCAAGCAAAATCCTATACCTGCTCAAACTGTGGTGATGAGAAATATCTGAACCACAGTGTTATTAAGATATCAAATCGGTGATTAGTTTTCAGCCGTGCTTTCATTTATTATGTATAAATGAGCATGCTTTATATTTATCTTTATTCATGAAGACTAGGGGCAATCATCTGGAAATAGTAATTTTTTCCTTGGATTGTTTACCAAGTTTTAAGTAATTAGAATCTAATGTAGGGTTATCTGTTTCCTCCAATTTCCTGCTGCTTAGTACCATCTACTAGGTAGTAGAATATGTAATTATTACTAGAGAGTGCTTGAATGACTTCTGGTAATTGGAATTTCAGTAAACCTTGCCAGGTCATCTAGCAATATTAGGAAGACATCTGAGTCATCTCTGTCTTGACAATCAGCTGACTTTTTTCAGATGGTGAAGTCACTAGATGAGTTAACATGTTTTTTTCATGCAGTGGTAAGGATATTTTATTTGGAATGCTTGAGGTGCTTACTGTTTCATGCTCCTATGACTGTTAATGCATACAAAAGTCCCATAAACCCTGTGGGAGGCTTGAAAATATTTGGTTATTTCTACTTTACCTATCTTTTCTGGAGTGTGTACAAGTGTAAGTTACAGTGTAAAAGAAACCTTTATACAAACACAGTTATTAAGACAAATAACTCTTTTTTTCAGGTTGCTGTTAAAACAAGCACACCTCTACCCTTACGTGGCCTAAGGGACCCTCACTTGGGGCATTATGTGGCTCCCTGTTAGCACAGCCCCGTCTCAGTTCTGCTGCACACCTTTACAGCTCATGGCTTGCCATGGGTGGTAGCTCAGGCTCCCTGGCTGACTCCCACGGTCCTGACATCACGTACCCCCTCCAAACTCCAAATGCAACTGTTTGGTGAGATACCGAGGCCCATGGGGAAACTAGTGTGGAAGTGCTTTCCATTTGTTCCTACAGAGAACAAATTCCTATCTGTATTAAGGGTATGTCTACACATCAAAATAGAGGTATAGTTGTGGTGGGTTTAGCCTTTATAGCACGGAGATAGTATGCCTTCAGTGTGACACAGTCTCTGGGGACCATGGCTACATGTTCCTATGCCCAAGTCTGGGTCCAGAACCATACTGGGATCATTATCTCACCTTACCAAGACTAAAATTAGCTCCATTATTTTAACTCAGTTTGAATGCCACAGTCTTACCTTCATTTTGTGACCTACAAAAGGGGGAAGAAAAAGTCTTTGTGCCATTCATTCATATCTATTTCCAGTAATTCTGATTCACTTTTAGCTTTATCAAAAGTGTAACGGCAATTAAAAAAGAAAAGGTATTTGAAAAGGGACACCTTTCAACATTTATCTTAATCTCCACATTCTGCTGCTATGGTCTGAGATTTCTATACTTTTTGTTTCCAATCACTTAGACTACTGCCTGTGGATGGCAGCTAAGAAAAGCCACAGTGGTAACTGTTTCAGCAATACAGAAGCCACATGAATCCTAAAGAAACCTCAAGTTTAATGTATTATCCATTTTCTGATCCATTTGTTTGTCTGCTGTGTTCTTGTATGTATCCTATATATGCAGTATGTATGCCAAAATATGTCAAAGTTAATAATTAGTAAGTTAATAATTATTAAATAGTTAATAATTAGTAAGAGTTGACTCAAATATATAACACTTTTTTATACTGTAGAAACTTGGCATTTATATATAGAGAGGATATTTGTAAAAAACACAGTAAGGATGGATAATTTGATTTTTAATGTTTCCTGCCAATGAAAGCGCCGTGCTAAACTTCCTATGATCTGAGAGTGACTACAGATAGTGTAGATATTTATCTTTTCAATTAAGCCAATTATTTTTAAAGGTAATTGACTAATTGCACCTAAATTCTATTTTAATGTTATTTCATGACTTATTTCAGCTGTTTAGGATAATGCGAGTATCTTGGTCAGCATAATATGTAGGCCTATTACAGCATACAAACAAAATCAGTTCTCCTTTGGAAGTGTTTTTTCTTATTAGTGTTGCATAGATGCCAAGTGGTTGCTTACGACAACATTTGGCAGCATGAGGGAGAAGATCTTAGGATCTGATCTTTGTCTTCTAAGAGATTTGCTTTCCTCTTCCCCTCTGGTCAGTAGTTTGATCTCCTAGGACAGCTGGAACAGCAAGCCTGGAAAGTATGGCATTGATAGTAGAGAGAAAATGATAATAAACAGAATTCAGAGTGAAAAGAGTGGGGTTTATGTCCTTGGATCAAGTGGATAATTAAAGCCAGATGCTGCAAATACGTGAAAATTTAAGTGTTGGCTTCAGTTAAATATGATGAGATATTCTCAGAAGGAAAAAAAATACTGCTTATTGTTTCTAGAGCTGTTTTTTCAAGCCACATCCTTTCATTAAGGCACTGAAGTCCAAACCATTACTACTGAGCTGTTATCAAGGCTTAGCCCTTAAATTTTCTACCCCATGTAATATGCTCAACTGGAAACAAACCAGGCCCCTGAAAGCACTGGGTAAGAGCTGGGACTCCCGATTCATTCAGAAGTTGGAGTTATCAAAAATCAAATCAAAAGGAAAAAGGAAAGAGAATATCTGCCTCTCTGAGCCATTACTCCTACTGAGTGAGCTTTGTTAGCATGAACCGTCATTGGGCTTTCAGGCACAGTTAAACAGGACAAAGTGGTGGATATTTGGGCAGGTAAAAGATGTACATGTCTTTGTCTCTTGCTGGAACTTACATCTGTAACGTAACAGGTTTTGATCACATGCTCCTAATTTGTGATTTATGCAAGACAGCTATTTTGAGTTTGCTTCAGTATTTCCTAACAATAGTGCTTAAGCTAAATGATGAATGTTCACAGTTATTTTGCATCTGGATCAGCTCCTCAGTCCAATTCACCCCATAAACGTACAAATGCTTGTGCAAGGATTACACAGAGATGGAAAAGGGGTCAGAGAAGCAGAGGGAAAGTGCACCAATTAAAACCTGTACTGCTATCGGGGAGTTTGAGAAATTTGCTTTGGGGTTTTGACAAGACGCACTTCTTATCTATGCTTGCACTTTGTTTTCCAGTGCTCACTGATAGAAATATAGAATGTAACTATATTCTATACAGGAATCCAATATGAAGGTTAGGTGGCAGAGGCATTTAGTTTCCAAAGTCACATTCACATCTCATGTTGTCTGAATTCAAACAGAAGGTTAAGGCAAAATTAATGTAAATGCCTAGCCGTATCTCCAGACCTGATATATGTCACTGAATTGCTCTTCTTGTAGCAGCAAAGTGTTAATTCTCATTATCTGTTTCATCACTATGATTAGTGATCTTATTGCTAGTTTTCATTTGACTATTTAAATTAAATCCTGATGTATTGATGTTGTGAGGGCTAATATCTGCTGTTGAATCAGTGGTAGAGTCACAACAACAGAGAAGATTTCTAGTCTTTAAACCTTCTTTATGTCAGAAACACAAGTAGTAAGGAGCAACCTAAGATGAAAATGAGAACAATTTTGCTTAGAATTTAATTTAATTAATTTACTCTTTTAGAATTTAAGCAGAACTTTGTGAGTCTACAGGTGAGTCCTGGCAAACTTGAGAGAGAGAGCATGGCCTTGTGGCCACAGACAACGAGTAACTGTGCCTGTCAGGGATGCAAGGAGGGATTGCACAGCAAAAGCTAGGTGTGGCACCCTTAAAAACTACAGTACTTGACTATACATTTATACATTGTCCTACAGATGCAAATACATTATATGGACATGTGATACATGACCCAAGAAGGATTGGCAAACTTCAGAGGCCTGGGTTAGAGCCACTTAAATCTACTTTTAGCATTTTAATCCTAATTAATCAAGAGGCAGATGAAGACATGGAGCAAGAGCATTTAAAATACCTCATAAAAATACTTCATGAAGATCTCATAAAGCATTTAATATTATAAATGCCTTTTCTGGAACTTTCTATCTCAAGAAAATTATCTGAATTTGAATGCGGCTGATAACATCGTTGTGAGTAATGAATCAAGAATGCTTAATGTCTTTATCAGGTACCTACAAAAATGGCTTTCCATGAGCTTCATTGGCCATGATGGAAAAATGGTATCAGCTAAATATTTATCTAATCAGACACATGCACGATGAAACACTGAAGATCTTTAACTTATTTTTTTATTAGATGATGTGTCTACAGGGTATGGTGCTTTCAAGTCTGAAAGCCAAGCTGGTTTAGTACAGTGCAGTAGATGTACTAATTAGCAGCCATCACACAGTTGAACAAGCACTGTTGTTTTCAGACTAGGTAGCAGGCAAAGTCCATTTTGGGTTTCTTCTGATACTCATCCTGGCTCAGGCACAATCCCTTCCTGCCTGGAACTACTCTGTGAGTACAGATGGGGCACATGAGCATGAACACTCAAGAGTACATTTTGTCCCATAGAAAGAGCAACCTAAATCTTCAAGGTTACCACTTTTTCAGCACCAAATTTGCCGTGTTCAGTCAGCCTTCCTAGAAATGGGATACATAATGTGATTGTTCTGTGAAATATAAAATGGGATCTTTTATGCATCATTCTGACCTTTCTAACAATTGTTAGCAAACCGAAAATGCTCTGGTGGGCACTTATTAAGTGGAGGGTAAAGATATGGAATTTAGGGGGAAGGATAAGCTGCATCCTGTAAATCTGATTTTTTGTTTCCTATCCCCCTGCAACTTTCAGTAGAATAACTGGCAAGCTTTCAAAAAGTGCTAACAGCTATTGAAAGGAAAGATCTTTCTGGATATGGCATGATGAATTGGAAAAAAACATATGACAGGAATAAAAGATCCTTGCTTTTGTCGTGAGTGGAAAGGTTCTGGGACTGAAAAATCAGATCCTTACCTGGTGCCTGTCAGGCAAATTCCAATATCTTCAGCACACCTATAGCAATTAATGCCAGCTTCTTATCAGCAATTAACGTTATTCTTATTATTTGACAAATACAAACCACAAAAGAATAAGAAAAGAAAGACAAAACACCCCCCACAAACACTTCTGATTATACTACAGGTCTAAGATCATGTTTTTTGATGGCCTAGAGTAAATTTTTTTGCATGTAAAAACTGCACAGTTAGGACTCAGACTAGTTTTCACTATCCTACAGAAATCCAACACTCTTTTCCACAACAGTTTCGTCTTTCATAGGACTAAAGGAATCACTGGCAGAGATGTGAGTTGGTTACTTTCAGTGTGATTAATTAAAACACTATTAATATTTAAGGAATTTATTTTGTAATAGTCTGTATCAAATACATAGAAATACAGTGAATGGATAGTAATTAATCTCATAGTTGGTTTGAGCAACAAAATCAGGGAAAAGATTATCTTAGCAGTCTACTCTGTTGGTATATGAGATATTGTGCAGAAATAAAAGGAAAACTTCAACTCTATTGAAGCCAGGGGTTCAGGTCAGAGAGAATGAAGTCTGAGAGCAAACGGTGTTAGACATTTATCTTTTGGGTGGTGAGGGACCACCACATCACTGGTTCTGAGTTCAATCTCTATCTCAGATAGAAGATCAAACTATGAAGCACAAATAACACCTGAGTTTGACTTCTTATTCCTAAGGATACTTTCATAAGATAGTGGTGAAGAATAACTACACGCTGCACAAATGATCCTTGTGACCCAGCCTACATTTCTCAAAGCTTTGTATCAAGCTTTTATTGAGCTTCCTCCTTTGAAGTGGTCTGTATTTCCTGAAATACAGGTGGATAGATGGGCTTTCTCCAGCTAATTAAAATGAGAGTCTCAGCTAGTCTCTCCTCTTTTTTTCCTTTCCTTTTTCTAATTCAAGTAAAACCACTTCTGTTTAGCCACACAGCGTTGACATTTTCCCAGTCCAAGTTTCATATAAGGGCTTTTAAATCTCTGGACAACCCAGGCAGATTTAAGACAAAGGCATTAAGTGAGATGAAGCTTTGTCTGTCCATCTGAGTTTAAAATCAGCCTAGTTCCAGGAGCCAAAATATTATTTCCAGAAAGCTGAACACATGCCAACATCTGCTGAGGTTCCTTGCCCAGCAACAGGCTTTATTTAACATAAGAATCTCCACTTTTGCACTGAAAATAAGCTTTGCATCTAGCACAATAAATGATTCTTACTGTTGTCTCCCTGGAGAACTCAGAGGAAGAAGCAGCCTTGAACTGGTGAAGTTTGCAGTCCTGAGGGATATGGGTCAAGCGAAGAGTAAAGTCAGGACACTGAATTTTAGGAAAGCAAACCTCCAGCTGTTGAAGGATTTAGTCAATAGAACCCCCTAGGAAACTACCCTCAGGGACAAGGGAGCAGAACAGAGCTAGCAGATTTTTAAGGATGCTTTCCATAGAGAGCAAGAGGTCTCGATCACCCGGTGTAAGAAATCAGGAAAGGAAGGCAAGAAACTGGCATGGCTAAGTCAAGACCTGCTGGTCAAAATAAAGGTCAAGAAGGAAATGCACAGGCAGTGGAAGCAGGAGCAGGTATCCTAGGAAGAGTATAGGAACATTATCCAGTTGTGTAGGGATGGGGTCAGGAAGGCCAAGGCACGGCTGGAGCTGAACTTGAAAAGGGACACAAAGAATGAGAAGGGCTTCTGTAGGCATGTCAGCCAGAAGAGGAAAGTCAAAGAAAGCATACTCCCCTTAATGACCAAGACTGGCAAACTGATAACAACAGACGAGAAAAATGCTGAGATACTCAACAACTTTTTTGCCTCAGTTTTCACTGGCAATCTCTTTTCCCACACTTCTTAAATGAATGGATCCCAAGACAGGAACTAGGGAAGCAAAATCTCTTCCACTGTAAGAGAAGATCAAGTTTGAGACTCGTGAGGCATAGGTACCCCAGAAGTCTATGGGACCTGATGAGATATATCCCAGAATCCTGAGGGAATTGGCTGATGTAGTTGCCAAGCCACTCTCCATGATATTTGAAAAGTCATGGCAGTTAGGTGAAGTCCACAGTGACTGTAGAAAGGGAAACATTGCACATGTGTTTACAAAGGGTAGAAAGGAGGGCCCTGGAAACTACCAACCTTTCAGCCTTCCCTCTGTGCCTGGGAAGATCATGGAACAGATCCTCCTAGAAGCTATGCTGAAGGCACATGGAGGACAGGCAGGTAATTCAAAACAGCCAGCATGGCTTCACCAAGCGTAAGTCCTGCCTGACCACCCTAGTGGCCTTCTGTGGTGGAATGACTACATCAGTGGACAAGGGAAGAGCTACAGATGTCGTCTATCTGGACTTTTGTAAGGTCTTTGACACAATCCCCCACAACATCCTGTTGTCTAAATTGGGGACAGATGGATTTGATGTGTGGACTGTTCAGCAGATGAGGAATTGGTTGGATGGTCACATCCAGAGAGT
>VXBL01006872.1:36599-90609 GCA_013400195.1 Aramus guarauna | reverse complement strand
GAGAGCGGAGCAGAAGGGCAGAATCACCTCCCTCGACCTGCTGGTCACACTTGTTTTGATGCAGCCCAGGATATAGTTGGCTTTCTGGGCTGCGAACACACATTGCTGGCTCATGCTGAGCTTTTCATCAACCAACACCCCCAAGTCCTTCTCCTCGGGGCTGTTGTCAATCCATTCTCCACCCAGCCTGTAGTTGTTCTTGAGATTGCCCTGGACCTTGCACTTGGCCTTATTGAACTTCATGCAGTTCTCACAGGCCCACCTCTCAGGCATGTCAAGGTCCCTCTGGATGGCATCCCTTCCCTCCAGCATGTCAACCACACCACTCAGCTTGATGTTGTTGGCAAACTTGCTGAGGGTGCACTTGATCCCACTGTCCATGTCTCTGATAAAGATGTTGTAAACAGTGCTGGTCCCAGTACAGACCCCTGAGGAACGGCATTCATCACTGGTCTCCATCTTTTTGAATGATTAATTAGTAAAGAATATCTAACTTAGTCCTTTGCTGATATTCTCTTCAACTTCATAGTTTTTGAACGTTGCATTTCTTCATTCATCCATGCTGTAGACACATCATTAGTTTCCTGTAACCCATGTTTTACATCTCTAGGTAACATTGCCACAGATTATACACTATATTGAGAAATTTATGCTGAGTGATGCTCTGGCTCTCACTTGCTTATCCACCCTTGTAGTTTCCAGAAGTAACCAAGAGGGATGGTTCACAGAGTTTAAAACATTAGAAACTGCTTTTAAATTTGGATCAATAACTTTATGGGAAAGAAATTGCTCCTTCATCTCAATTAACCTCCAATATAAGAGATGTTCCTGAGAATTTTGCTCAAATAATTTGTGGCAGCTCTGACAGTAAGATTCCCAGCTATCATCTCCGTCATAGGAACAATAGAAACACATTTCTATGCTCTTACTTTTGTTCTATTGTTATTCTGTCACATAGATCTATTTAATATATTTTATTTGCAGCTGACAGCTCAACACAAAAGAGGAAAAAAACCCACCAGAATTGAGTAACTTGAAGTTTCTAAGACACAGAGAAAGAGAGGATGAAATAAACCTACAGTGCTGGTGCTTCCACAGCTCTCATTTAGAACATATGTGAGGCAAAATCAAATCTCTCCATATTTCAAAGGAACAAGGAGTAAAGTCAGATGTTTAATGAGTGAGGTAATCTGACGTACAGATGGCAAGAGACACTGGGGGAACTATTAAACACTAAGGTAATGCAGTCATGAAATGGGTTAACACAGTTCTACAACATTTTAGAAAAGATGCTCTGCTCCACTCCGTGATTTTCACTTTTTGAACCCAGGAAATGAAAGTCTAAGAAGGGATGTAAGTATAAATACGTCAGTACTGTTATTACTGGAGAGGATAAAGAGCTATTAAAGTTAAAAGGCAATACTGGCACAATTACAAATGGTTATACACTTGAGCTGAATATATCTAGTCTGAGAATTAGAAAAGGTTTTCTAACCATTAGTTAGCACTGGAAACGCAAGCTAAAGCTAGTTTTTACAAGGAACTCTAATGAATGTATTTCTGGAATTATACATTACAACTGCCTACCATGAAAGAGGATTGGACTTTGTGATGTAAGGTACACGCTTTGCATCCTTGAGTCTTAATTCCAAGAGAAATAGCAGATACTCGCTGTCACCAGGTGAGAAGTCCAGAACTCTAGATAGGCAAATCCTATCTCCTATTTTACTCTATTCTTTCCCAGCTAAATTCTGGAATATGGTGAAACCATGCCATTGTTACTAATTTTTCAGGTAAATTCTTAAAATTCAAGTCCTCTGGAATCCTGTAATCCTTTCTCAGTGCTAGGATGTCATCTCCAGTGCATGTTCTGCCATGAATCAACAGTGTGCCCTTATAGTGACAGAGGCTATCTGCATATGTGGTTGCATTTACAAAAATGACATCATCAGGTGACATACAAGGAAGTGCAGGGGGGGCTGGAGGGGGAGCTTCATTGCAGCCTCCCATGATCTGGTGGGAAATTACAGAGAAAGCAGAGGCAGACTCATCTCAGGGGTGTGGAGCGAAAGGGCAAGGAGCACGCAGCAAAGCTGCAGAAAGACTTTGACAGTGGGTTTGGTTAAACACAGCAACAGATTTCCCAGGGAGGTTCTGGAATCTCCATCCTTTGAGATTTTCAAAACTAAGCTGAACAAAGGCACAAGCAACCTTCTCTAATTTTGGTATTATCTCCACTTTGAGTAGAAGTTAGACGTTCCTTTCAGACTACATTTTTCTGATTCTCACTGAGAATTGTTCCCAAATTAATTTCTACTGATTTTTTCAATTACAGATGTGCATCAGTTTTCTGATGCCCAACTTAAAATGCATGAAGTTATTTCCAGATACACATTTAAAATGCCACTTTCGCAAAGCTTGCCTTCTGCCCATTAGGTCTAATAATTTTTTATCTGCTGAGTAAACATCTTACAGATAATTCAGCTAAGAGGCATGCATTAGAAGAACTTTGTGGCTGAGTTTGCTGAGTCTACACAAAATAAGCTTCTAGCTGATTTTAAGATTTGTTTATCTTCTTAGATGATGTTCAGAGTGCCTTTAAAAGTTACAGAAATGCTCAGTTTCCACATTGCTAGTTGGATGGAAGGCAGCTGACAAAATATTTTAAAAACTAGTAACTTATTACAGGTCACTGTTTGTTAATTCATTTCAGTGTTAGATATTATGATATATGAAAAAAACATGAATTAACTTTTGACAAAAAAGGAACCTAGCTGGTTCCTTTTCTATGATGGGAGGTTATGTCACTAACAGCTAGTTTTCTAGGAGTATTTTGCTAAAAATCTTCAATAAAACTTAAGAAAAAATCCACATTGCTCCTTTGCCTGCATTCCTCTTGCATCATAGCAAACTTATTTTCATTAATTACTCTTGTGACTCATAATGATACTTCTGAATACATATTGTTTCATTTGGAGTTTAAGACTGCACAAAATGCTAGACATTAAGAAAAAAGTGTGAAAAAGGAGTATGTACAGATTCTCCAAAATCTTGTCGCTACCTACAATTACTGAGTTGTTTGTACTATAAGTACTATTAATATGTTACAATAACTTTTATTTTTTCTCTAGAAAAATCTACAGCCTATTGACATCATCACCCACTAGCTTTTCTGGAAGTCAAAATCAGATTTTGACTGTGGTGAGTACCATATCCTAGTGATTTCACATTATTTCATGTACATAACCTTGAACATACACAAGTTACTTTGAATTGCCTCAACATGATTTATCACTTGCTTTTCTCTTCTTAATTACTCTGAACAATGTACACCTAGCAAATGGGTACATCATTAGATTTCTTTTCTGTCTTCTTAACTCACAAAATGAAATGTCCTGCATCAAAGTACAATCACTCTGCATTATTGAACATCAAAGAGTGTATTGCACTAGGTCCATCCCCTTTTCAAACCTGGTTCCTTCTCAATTTCAACAAAGTTACTAAAATGACAAATCTTGTATGTAACCAGCTTCTCTCCAAAGCTAGCAAAAATCAGAGAAACATATATGTACTTACAGCTCCTTCAGAAGGGAGAACTACTCACTCCCTACATAAAGTGAGTCTTAATCAGCTGAAAAATGTTTGCTAGCAAAAGTTTCCTTGCCACCTACTCAGACTTAGAATCTGTGCCATTGTCTGAAGCTTGACACTGTTGTTACTTTGTAAGTATAAAATTTCAGATATGTTTAAAGAAATGAAATTAAGGAAGACATTCAATTATATTGAATGTTACTGAGAGTATCTCAATGCAATCAAAGAAAATTGAAAGCAGATTTGGTCTCCACTCTGTATGACAGGACTAGTAATGGAAGCTAAAGCAGTAAATGGATTAAGATTCTGGAAATGGGAGAATATAATTTTCTGAACTTAGTAGCCTGGCTCTGCTTTCACAGTCAAGGTGAATTTCTGCTGAGCCTGCATTCAGTTCACTTAGGAGTGTTTAGGATACATATTTCATGTCACTCTCCTGCAGCTGGCTTGGATGTTTAAATGAACTTTAATGCAAAAAGGCATTTCAGACTATTTGCAAAATGCAAAAAATAAAGCACCTGACAATCATAACAATGGAACAAGTTCTGCTAATTTAACTTGAAGCCGAATGAACTAAACATACACAAAACTGTGGTTTATGTGGTGTTTCAATTTTGGTTTTCCAGGCTCAAAAATAGATAAAAAGCTAATAGCATGGAGCTTGTATATTAACAACTACAAAGTTCTTTGAGTAATGTCATAGAAACATAGAATCATAGAATCACAGAATCATTTTGGTTGGAAAGTCAAGTCCAACTGTTAACCTAATACTGTCAAGTCTACCACTAAACTATATCCCTAAGTGCGACATCTATATGTCTTTAAAGTACCTCCAGGGATAGTGACTCAAACACTTCCTTGAACAGATGGTTCCAATGCTTGATAATCCTTTCAGTGAAGGATTTTTTTCCTTATATCCAATCTAAAGTCCCCTGGTACAACTTGAGGCCATTTCCTTTCTCTCTTTCATTTGTTTCTTGGGAGAAGAGGCCAGCACCCACCTGGCTATAACCTTCTTTCAGATAGTTGTAGAGGGCAACAAGGTGTCCCCTGAGCTTCCTTTTTTCAGGCTAAACAACCCCAGTTCCCTCAGCTGCTCCTCACAGGACTTGTGCTCCAGCTTCATTGCTCTTCTTTGGACACACTCCAGCACTTCAATGTCTTTCTTATAGTGAAGGGTCCAACACTGAACATAGTATTTGAGGTGTGGCCTCATCAGTGCTAAGTACAGGGGGATGATCATGTCCTGCTGGCCACACTAGTTCTGATACAAGCCAGGATGCTGTTGGCCTTCTTGGCCACCTGGGCACACTGCTGACTCATGTTCAGCTGGCTGTCGACCAGCACCCCAGGTCCTTTTCCACTGGGCAGCTTTCCAGCCACTCTTCCCCAAGCCTGTAACGTTGCATGGGGTTGTTGTGACCCAAGTGCAGGACCCAGCACTGAGGTTTGTTGAACCTCATGCATCTGGCTTCAGCCCATCAATCCAGCCTGTCCAGATCCCTCTGTAGAGCCTTTCTACCATCAAGCAGATTGACACTGCCACCCATCTTGGTGTTATCTGTAAAATTACTGAGGGTGCACTCAATCTCATCCAGATCATTGATAAAGATATGCTGTTTAATAACAGAAGCAGCCTCAGTACTGAGATCTGGGGAACACCACCTGTGACCTGCTGCTAACTGGATTTAACTCCATTCACAACTCTTTGTGCTTGGCCATCCAGATGTTTTTTTACCTAGCGAAGTGTACATTGGTTCAAGCCATATGATAATGAGCTAAAAGAAGTACATGCTAAACATATATGACTATAGTACTCTACTTACCACCCAAATCATGTTAAATGTCACCCCAGGGATGGGATATCTAAGACTGGGATATAAAGGATATTAAGAAAGTTACCCTCAGTGGGGAGGGAAGAAGTTGAAGACCCCGAAGAGGCAGTCAATGGGCTGTGCTACTTCTTGTCCACCCAAGACAGGGACACCTTCTTGGTAAGCATTGCGACTTCACCTTTTTGGTGAAGAATACCCATTTTTCTGGCATTATAATAATATATTAGCACTAATGCAACAACTGCCTTTATCAATGGCAGTTCTGAACTCTTTATATCTGTCACTTTAATAAACTTTTTATCTGTTTCAACTTTGCGAAACTGTCTCAGTGAAAGTCCTTTAGGGGACTCTGACAGTCAAACATTGATTCTGATATGTGGCTATATAAAATCCTTTAGACATAAACTGTTGACCAAGTCTGGGACTAAGACTGGACCTAGTCACACCTAGGGTCTTCTCTGAGAAATGGTTTAGAAAGCAAGGGGGTCCTTTCTGAACCTTGTGACTCGACAGGAGGGCCTGCCTCACCCACACATCAGACTCACACCCTTTACGTGACACTGACTAATAGTTACCTGCACATAAGGGTTACCTACACATAAGTGTTACCTATATCAGCTAGACATTCACTCCATCAGAGGGGTAATAAACTGCACATTTTCATATGCAAAAAAAGACTTAAATTGAAACTAGTCTAAAATAGAAGGAATTGAATCATAGAATCATAGAATCATAGAATGGTTTTGGTTGTAAGGGACCTCAAAGATCATCTAGTTCCAGCCCCCCTGCCATGGCCAGGGACACCCTCCACTAGACCAGGTTGCCCAAAGCCCCATCCAACCTGGCCTTGAACACTTCCAGGGAGGGGGCATCCACAGCTTCTCTGGGCAACCTGTTCCAGTGCCTCACCACTCTAACAGTAAAGAATTTCTTTCTAACATCTAATCTAAATCTACCCTCCTTCAGCTTAAACCCATTACCCCTTGTCCTATCACTACAATCCCTGATAAACAGTCCCTCTCCAGCTTTCCTGTAGGTGCCTTCAGGTACTGCAAAGCTGCAATTAGATCTCCCCGGAGTCTCCTCTTCTCCTGGCTGAACAATCCCAACTGTCTCAGCCTGTCCTCATAGGAGAGGTGCTCCAGCCCTCTGAATCATGCAGTTAAAGGAACTTAATGGATAAGCAGTTGAAGGAACATAGTAATAATACATTTTTAATCAATAAATGAAAGTGAAATATAAATACTACATTCTTATTGAATAAGAACTTAACTCAGAAATTCACTTTTCTCAGTAAATTCCCAAAGTACTAGAAAGTTTATGTACAAGCTTACATTAAACAATTAACCACATAATAGACTGAACACGTATTATAAAGCAAATTATAAAAAAACTACCCAACAAACAACGAAAAACAAAACAAATAAAACAGCATTGATATGCAGAAAGTGTATGCTATTCTCTGAATAATCTTTGTGAAAACTAATCCACCAATTCAAGGCGGTTCCCAAACATGTTAAAACACCTTGTGTCTGCACTGGCTGGTCTGATAAATTCCAAGTCAGTCCCTCTGCCTACTCGTGATCCTTCCTGAGGAAGGACTCTGCTCTGAGCAACATGATCTCTCATGCAGTCTATTATCATGCCCACACCATGTTGGAACAAGACTCTCATTCTGATTTGAATTCCTAATAAGATTATATTTTCACAACTGTGATGGTGCATCCACATTGTCCAGACCCTCCATCTGTGCATTAGACTATGTCCCCAGTGTCAAGGAATTCCTGTCTCCTCCACAAACCAACATATTGTATTTATCATGCCATCATTTGGAGGGCACTCTGTTTCCATTGCAGGTATTTGCTGTTCTTTGTTATGGTCTTCTCCTTTTCCAGAATTAACTTCTCTGTCTTTAGATCTGGAATTCCAAAATTAGGAAGTCTATTATCCCATATGGTAAATATCTTGACTAAAACAGCAGACTGTGATTTTAAAAAGCTGTCATGGTTTTCATGTCACTCAAACAACAGCTTAGTATTTTACAGCACTCAAGATTCATTCACCATGAAAATCAAATCTGCTAACACACACTCAAGTTTTAACTCAAGACCAAACCAGGAATGAACTCCTGCTTTGTGAAGATCAGGTCTGTGCCCCTGGTTGCCAATCACAATTCAATATGCTTAATATGTACCCTAATTTTCCATTTGGCTACTCAAGAATATCCAAGTTAACCTACTCGGATTTTGACAGCTCAGTATGCACTGTCACATCAAATCATGTATCAATTCTTCTAGCCTATTTTATAAGTTATATAGTGGGATTGTTAAGGGCAAACAGAAAACACACCTAATAGGTAAAGCTAGGAATTTATTGCTAGAATAAATGAAATCTTAACAATGTAATCAACCAGATATTATTACTGAAGACTTCTTTTTAATGGAAAAATAAGTTAAAATAAAAAAAACCCCTCTGTTACAGAATACAAGTTTCAAAACAATACAATTAAAATTAGCATACAAAATACATATAACTACTTCCTGGTGTCTGTGCCTTTCTTTCACGTTATGCATCCCCTTTCATTGCCTCTTGGAGTCCTCGTCCATTTGGTGGTGGTGTGTAGAACTGTAGAACTATGTCCTTTGCCAGGAGGTGTGTGCCGTTGATATTGATGGTCCCCTCTTCCTCAGTCTATGATCTACCTAGGGTAACTCTTACCTTTGCTAACATGTTTTTTATAACTTGCTCTTTCTTCATGTTACTTCCAATTTATTATATATGGTGGTTTTTATGTAGCTGCTTGTATTCATTCTTTGTTCTGTTTCTCCTAACCCTATTTTGATGACTGGTGAGATGTGGCAGCCAAGAGGTCTCCAGTGCCAGCTTATGCCCCATGTCTGTGTGTTACATCCTCTGCCCCCACTTCTCAAGGCCTCAGCTACCATACCATGCCTGTGTTTCTCCACACTATGTCTTTATATCAGGTCCATAAATCTCTCATTCTATGTAGAATATGATCTTTTATACTGTCTATATAAAAACATGGCTACACCATGTGTAGAAATATAAAGTGAGTTAAACATATGCATTAGACAAATTGCAGTTACAGCTAAATCAAGTATAAGCAGAGCTCCAGGCACGTCAAGACAAGTTCAGGTGAAGCAAGCATCACAAATCTCAGTGGTGAGGCCTTGGAGATTCGATACAAAGCTTCTGTCTGTTACCAGCAGTGCTTCTACTGCAATTACTGTGCTACAGGATCAACTGACAAAATCAGAAACCCTAGCACTATACATATGTGTGTGGTGTGTGTGTATAAAGCACTACTATCTCTGTTTCAGAACCTTGTAGATAATGGGATTATATTTGCTCTATTTTCTGTATGGCTAAAGTCCTTGCTATAAACACAAATGCAGCAGCTTGATACCCACAGCCAGCTTTACTCTAACTTTTGGTCTTTGTATAACACTAATAAAGCTATAAAAGAGATCATGCTGCAGTTTATGAGCTGGGAAAGAAATATCCTACTACAGAGTAGGATCACACCTTGCTTACCTGACCAAAACGGGATGCCATTTGTGAAATAATTATTGGGTGAGGCCATGCAGGGTCAATCTGAAACAGTATTTGATGATAAGTCCCAGCAGGATTATCACAGCCAGTATCAAAGCTAGTTCATATTTAGTAGGGACAGTTACACAACCAACCCTTGGCAATAGTTCAGTCCTTTAATATGGTTTATGCATGGACACTCACAAAAATTGTATGGATTGGTTCAACATTACTGAGTTTCTGTCTGGTCACTTCTTTAAAATAAGAGAGGCCTCAGACTCATTCCACTTGATTTATTCTGAAATAAACTAAAGCCCCCTCATATGTGTAAGAAAATGCTGCACAGGCAACTTAGTATTGCTTTAACCTTTTTTCCACATCTTTTGTAAATTGTAACTGGCTTTCTCACATATTTCAGTGTTGACAACCCATAGGTCATTACAGCATTCCTGACTTCCTTTAAACTCGGAAGCTGTTATAAATACATTAGTGACTCAGCAAGATCATTGTCTTCACCTTGTTGGATCATCACAAGTTGTTTATACATTAAGTACAAAAACAATGGAATGTGCAACTAATCCCAATTTTCCCAGCGTAACTGTCAGCAACACATTGTCTAACAGTAACCCAGATTTTGTTAAGAGATTGCTTCTGCTGAGTTATTCAGCAGTCAAGCATTAGGTATGCAATTGTCATAGTAAGTAAAGCACAGCTTTACAGAGCTAATGAGTGGTAGCTTGAGGCTGTGGATTCCAGAACTTTTTAGGACTGAGGATTTGATAACATAGTGCCACTCATTTTTTGAACATAAAAATACCTTTTTTACCCCTTCCCCTTCCCCCCGCCCCCCTGCAGCTGTATGCCCACTGCAGTAATAAATGACACAATAATTTCTTGATGGCAGTAGTAGAAACTGCATATATGCAATTGTGAATCAAGTACTATGTAGGTAATCTCCTTTACATCTACAGCTGAATTTATTTAGATGGGCCAGGTATTCTGAATGAATACTAACCCTTTCATCAGGGTACTTATGCCATTAGCTACGTTTATAAGGATAGACACAAACATTGACTTAAAGCACAGTAAAAGCAGACAATTAAGACATTCAAACCGGACTAGTGACTACATAGATCTGAAATAGCCATAAGTGCTCAGTTTGAAAAAGAAGCTGAGTTAAGTACTATACTGCCATAGATAGCAGCTCTTAAGCACTCATTTATCTTGGCCAATTAAACGATTCACTGGGGACTAGGGAGGCACTAATGACTAAAATATCCATAGGGGAATACAGTAGAGACTTGTTATGGTAAACTGTGTAGCTCAGCAGATTTGGGCTTACATACTTTCTTACCTACACCTTCTGTAACACCTCCACCAAAACCATCTTAGACTTCAGTGCTGCACAATAATGGGACTTCTGTCAGATTATGCAGATGATTGTGCTAAAGTCAAGAAAGACATTTTCAAGCACATGAGATTTTATGTAAATCAAGAGTCTTCTGCCAAGCTATATCAGCAATTACAGCTGTTTCTACACCAGTGGCATGGTTTAACCATCAATAATGAAAGGGCACAGGTTATGAATACTTTACACAAGCAGCAGAAAAATAATTATTAGGTGTAATGTCTGCTGCAGTCCACATGGGAATGTGCTACTGCTCACGGGCATTCAGTACTTTCCTCCGCTGAAAATTCAACAGCAAAAAGGGAATATTTAAGGGATGATAGTATTCATGCTGACTAATATTACAGAACTTGGAACACTAGGCTTGAGTCACAGGTGTATGGGCAAGATGCTAGCATAAGTACTCTGAAACCCTCTCTGAACTTTTCTTCTTCTTGGGGAGATTAACAAGAGCAGCCTCCCTTCTTTAGTGCCAAAAGACAGGAAGAGTGAATTCCCAGAGTATTGCACAGTATATTTAGGATCTCTACACTCTTCATTGCTGTTCCGCAGTGTCTCTCCTTTCCCTTTTCATATGGAATATCGCATCTGTGAAGAAATGAAATTTTCCATAGTCTTTCCACAGCACGGCAAAGCTTTGCAGAGTAGCGAGATAGTTTTTTCAGTTCCTTATTTCAGTTGCCCATCTTCCTATAGTGCAGAAGTCCAGGATCTCTGGTTCAGACAAGGTCTCATTTCAGCAAGCTGGGGTGTCAACATCGTGATAGCAGCAGATGTAAACCACCTTGCATAACTCTAACAAAATGATAATTAGCCAGATCAAATAAGCATAAGCAAATCTGCCTGCATAAGGTCTTGCAAGAACACTTTATACCGTAAAATATCAGCAGAGACTGCACTCATGGTGAGCTGTAATCATGCAGACCTGAGCCAAATTTTATCATTTTCCTCCTGCTGGCCATACAAAATATGTTCTGAATGAGAAAAAGTTGAAAACAGCTGCCTCAGCTGTGCAGACAGCAGACAGCTTGTTAGGAATACCACAAGATAATGCTCACACATGGTCTGTTAAATGCTGAGGAAGACTGGAGCTAAGCCACATTTTTGAACTAAAGTTTAAAGACACTGTACTAATATTTCTTCTAAAGTAATAACTCAAGTAAAAACACCTGCTAGCTTTGCCTAAGAATCTTTAACATAGCAGAAGTGGACCTAAACTGGAGGAAAGAGAGGAAAAGGACAGAAAAAAAGCAGAATTATTTTTTCAGTGATACTGAGGCTTAAAATGAAAATAAATTCCTCGAAAGTGTTTGTCCTCTGCAGTGAAGGACATAGAAAATTACTCTCTTGTATTAAAATTATTCTTTTTTGGTCATCTTTCACTTCATTCTAGTCACCCATTTATATTATGTTTACAAACATATTTATTCACAGAAGCAAAATTTTCACCTACCGTACAGTGCCCTTCTGTGAGAAAACTTTGTCTGCAAAGTGCAAATTACACAACATCATCAAACTTACTAAGACACATGGAAAATTGTCTATAGTGACTATTAGGAGAATGGACTCATCTCCTCACTAGACATTACCAGGTACACAATTTTATTCCGAAGAAAGAAATTTTCAGGTGGTGTTACAGATAACGTTTTTCCCATCCTGTAATATGCCAAGTTGAGAAAGGCATCCCACAGATGTGAGAAGCAGAAGTGCAATCTTCTCCGGAGATCAAAAAGGGCCCTGTAATAAAAAGGGATCTGAAACTCTAGGGACAGAGACTCCACATCAGACTGTGGGGTGAGGAAGTCCAACTGAGCCCACCTGGCCAGGGCTCGACGTCAGATTGTTCTGTTCATCTCTGCCATTTCTCTGCCCAAGCAGTGGTTTCAGGTGGTCAAATCATGGAGAGACAGGGAACAGAAAGGGGGAGAGATGACAGATATGTCACAGGGAAGGATGAAGAGAGGTCTTTGGGGAAGATAATGCACACAGAGGAGCAGACTAGGCATGTTCAACACTATTTTCTGTTTTATAGAATTTAAAAAGAAAAATGGAATTTTCAAAATTCTGATTTTGTTTACTATTCAAATGTACCTTCAGTGTAGGTATGCCACCTCATGCCCATATACTGATACTTGCTGCCCTTTTCAAACATGTCTTTTCCTTGTGTTCTCAGATTTTGCAAATATTTATACTCTGATTTTTACAACACACCTAAGTAGAAAGTGTGTGAGCAGTGCTTGGAGTGCAGATGCTGTCTTTACCTGCCATATCTCTCCTTAGGGACTGAGAACTTTCATCTACAAAAATAAATCTTATCTAAAAGAGATATCTAGACTAAAAGAAACACCACGCACAGCAAACATCATCTGAATACCTTACAAAACCAGTGAAGACAGCTGCTTCAGCTCAGTTCTGTATGAAAAAGCCATTTTCAGATCTTTCTAAAGAAAAAGTGTCATCACTGATCATCTTGGGCAAATAATGCAGGTTCAGCATATACCAAGCCTATGAATCACTACCTTCTCTTTCTCCTAGATTCCTTTGTAAAGTTGTGGATGCCCCCTCCCTGGAAGTGTTCAAGGCCAGGTTGGATGGGGCTTTGGGCAACCTGGTCTAGTGGAGGGTGCCCCTGCCCATGGCAGGAGTGTGGAACTAGGTGATCTTTGAGGGCCCTTCCAACCCAAACCATTCTACAAGTCTATGATTCTTTCTGCCATTCCAGATACTTTTTATCTCTGCTTTCCAATTAGGGTTGGGTGGTTTGGGGTTTTTTTTGTTTTGTTGTGGTTTTTTTTTTTGGTTTTTTTTTTTGTTTGTTTGTTTTTTTTTTTTCTGGCTATGAGAGTACACAGAAGGCCTGGAGAACAGATGCATTCTTTGAGAGATGTAATACTGTAAATGAGAAGACACTGTAATGATGCTTAATCTGCATCTTTCAAAAATAACTATTCAGCAAAAACACAAAACTTCACATTGTAGTTGATTGAAACCATCCCCAATTTTTCTGGAAGAGTTTTAAAACTCTTTGACTTTTATCCTTGAAACATAAATTATTGGAGTCACATGTTTCTCTGTGATATAACAGATCTATAGAATATAAAAAAATTGAAGTTATATAAAATATACATTAAAAATGTTATACTCTTGATAAATATTACCAGTTGTGATTCCCACAAAAAGAGGTTTTAAGATAGCAAAAATAGTTCAGGTTAATTTTTGAAAATTGTTCAAAGGAGAGACATATTTTTTCTTTGTCAAAAAAGAAAAGAATGAAATTGGAGGGATAAAAGATTTTTATTTAGCAATCTTTTAAATTCCTGACAATATGCAATTTTGGCAAAGTGTATCACTTGCCAATATGCAGTCAAATGACTGTTTATATTAACTAAACTGCATTTTTAACAAAAATAAGGGAAAGAAAAATGACCTGTTCAATTTTACTTCAAATGGAGCCAGAATTCACTGTAAAGCACAAGCCTTGGCATTCAACATTTAATTTCTTTCTATCAAAATATATGTTTTTAAGAAATTGAGCTTACATGGGTTTCATATATAACTTACACTCTCAAAGAAAAGCTATTTTATTATTACAATCACATTAAATATATGTGATGTGGTTTAACCTGGCAGGCAGCTAAAAGCTAAACATGACACAGCCATTCATTCACTCCCCCCACACACCCCATGGTGGGATGGGGGAGAAAATTGGGCAGGGGAGAGGGGAAGGTAAAACTCATGGGTTGTAATAAAGACAGTTTGATAGGACAGAAAAGGAAGGGATAATAACAACAACAACAACAACAACAACAACAACAACAATAATAATAATAATAATAAAATATACTAAACAAGTGATGTACAACGCAATTGTTCAGCACGTGTTGACCAATGGCCCAGGAGTCCCCCGGCAGGCACCATCCCCTCCTCCCCCAGCCAACTCCCCCCAGTTTTACATCAGCATGATGTCATGTGGTATGGAATATTGCTTTGGCCAGTTTGGGTCAGCTGTCCTGGCTGTGTCCCCTCCCAGCTTCTTGTGCACCCCCAGCCTTCTTGCTGGCAAGGCAGTATGAGAAGTTGAAAAGTCCTCAACTCTGTGTAAGCACTGTTCAGCATCAACTAAAATAGTGTGTCATCAACATTATCCTCATCCTAAATCCAAAACACAGCACTATACCAGCTACTAGGAAGAAAGTTAACTCTATCCCAGCTGAAACCAGGACAATGGTCTAAAGAAAAAGATTTAAGTGAAATGGAAATGGAAACAAATATAAATATGAAGTGAAATGAAAATGCTACTTGAATATATTTGTTAAGTGAAGTCTGCAAGTGTCATCACTGTAGTATCTATAAAAAATACAGTGAAAACTGAAAAATCAGGGAGTTGAAGATTCATCCCTTCAGTCAAATAAATCAGAAGGTGAATTAACATCTCTTCTGGGAGGTGCTGGGCTCTTTTTAAAAATATGATCTACCATTAAGTGACAGACACTTTCAAAAAGTCTAAGACTAGAAAGATTTCTGTGACGAGGTACTAAAACCAGAGGTATACAGATTTAGCCCTAGCAAATTCAAACTGCTCAGCCAGCTTTTCAGATGAATTCATTCTGCAGACTTACAGAAGTGGCTAAAAATATTCAGGATTACACTAGCTAAGAATTGGTGTCTTACATGTATGCAACATTTCTAATAGGCTTAAATTCACATCAGCCACCTGTTTAAAAAGTACAGATGGAGGAAGAAATCAACAGTAAACAACCCAACAGAATAATCTTGCTGTTAAAAGAGCAGAGTGCTGTCCTGAATGGCAATTGTGTATAGCTGTTGGTAGGATGATTAGTGGTTCTGTTAGCACCTTTAAGATAATCGTACTCACACATGCAAGTTACATTCTCCTCAGGATTTATGTTACTTAACAGAAAAGCTGAACCCAATCAAGCTTTTAAACCTTATTTTTTGGATCTGCCTCATTACACCACCTGGGATGGGAACGCGTTGAGCTGCTCTGATCTGCACTGACCCCCCATCAGTTACCATCTCCGCAGCCCCGAGCATTGCTGTGGCCTCGCACAGAGATGCTGGTGCTTGTACAGGAGCTTTGTGCAGGTACCAGGGTCTTCACAGTCACACCTGCTGCAGGCAGCAAATTGAATTAACTTGCTCCTGAGCACATCCAAAATGCTGACACTCACCCTAATACTACTGACTGGTACATTGCACGGTTTCTAAATCTCAGGGAGGGGAGAGGTGTCATCATTTCTCACCAGATTTCTTATCTAAATCTATGCTTTTTCACAACTGTATATAACAACTTTCACATTATCATTGTGCAGCTTCTGGCTCACAGCTGAACCAGAAGCAATAACCAGGATACAATAGATAATTGCTGTAATCTCATTGTTTAAAATGAGTAGTAGTTTTCTCTGTTCTGGACAGGACCCTAGTGCCCTAGCCGAGCCTAATCCTGATGGAAGGGAGGACCATCTTTTCCGTCTTAGATTCACTTTGCAGAAGCAGTTGGAAAGAGTAATGCAAGCCACTGTAGAGACCTTCTGTGAATCCAACACTGGGATTACATGTCATCAGTGGAACGTGCCAATAACATTCACACAAGTGGGAAATGAATTAAGGAAAACTATAATTATGATCCATCACTCTAGTAATATATTATTTATGAGCACTATGTGGGTAATGTTACAGACTGACCCAGTAAGTACTCTCAGGGAATTCCTCTGAAAATGGAATCCCATAGAGCTCATCTACAACATGATATTTTGTTTTACACGTTCTGGAGAAATACAGCAGGAAATTTAGTAATAAAATTTAGCAAAGGATTTTAGCACACATTTACTCTAAAGAAAAAAAGACAAGGGTTACAAATATTCTGCAATGCTCCTGTCTCTCATCTAGTCTCATCCTGTTATGTGAGGGGAGACTTTTCGGCATTTTGATCTAGATGGAGTCCCACTGTCGCTTTTCTTTCCAGCTTCTCTCAGTGTGGTTCCTCTGAAACACAATATCCTTTTGACTAGATGCTCAGATATCAAACCTGTTTTTCGTCTTCCTGGGCTATTCTATGGAGACGCTGTTATTTCATAGGGAATTCTAAGAATTTGAGAGTCAATCAGAGTCAATATTTCTGCTTTTATCTCGGAAAGGTTTTAGAGATCAACATTCAATAATCACAGAAAAGTGGCCTCAAAAGAGTCACAAGAATAGCAGTTTTAGAATCAATGCATCATTTCTGACAGATGCTGATTTTTTTCACAGAAATTTCCAGCCTTCTCAAGATTGCTCCCTTCCTCATTTCAGCAGCCTCTTACAGAAAAATAGTAATGTGTAAGTACCTTCTACTCTTGATCTTGATGTCCTAACTCTTACAATCCTAACCCACTCGGTCTTTGCTGACAGCTCACACTTTGCAGAGTGCCCATTTTCCTCCATGTCCTCCCCCAGGGAAACCTTGATGGCAGCCACAACACAGGATGTGGCATATCCTGAGCCACTGAACCCTCTCTGCAGGAGCTGCATCATATTTCCCATATACCTTGGAAACATATTTTAAGGGTGCCTGAATCATCCCCTGGGGATCTGATCTCTCCCCACTGGTCTGTAGATGGCTACAGTTAGGTGAATCACATCTCCTTTGCTCTTAACTACTTCATGGAGCTCTTCCCCTTGGCATTTGCAGATGAAAGCATTAAGTTTGTAACAGACATTTTATTAAGTCCCAAACTCTTTTGCTTTGTCCTATAAAGTCAAATCCTGTTTCTAGTGGTAACATCTGCAAAGTCTTTCAGGGACTTTTAAAATTATTATTATTATGATATTCACATTTTCTTTTGTCTTTTTCTGTCTTCCCTTTTTTTTTTTTTTCTTAGAAAAGGAATCCTCCTAAATCTCTGTAAATCTCTACGATTTTCATTTGCACATTGCTACTTTTCAAGCAGTTAAAAAATGTAAATGTTAGATAAGTTCAGTCCCATGAGCCTTTCTCATGTTTCACTAGTAACCTCTTTCTTTCGCTTTCGGCACAAACAATTGCTCTCTCTGCTCTAGGCCATCCTTTATCATCTGTACAATTCATCCACTAATCCTCATCTTCTCCCTTTTCAATAATGATTGTCACATCAAATGCATTATTAAAATCCAGATAGATTACATCGAGTTCATTTCCCTTGTGTAACATGGTCCTATTTTATCAAAGAAAATTATCAGATGTGTCTAGTGTTATCTGTCTTTGATAACTACAACATGGTGTTCACAGACTGATCCAGATATACCTTGCTCATATGCACTATCAATTTATATTTCTTTCCCAAGTGGATCCCACCACTATAAGATCATTTCACCCCTACAAATGTCACTTGTTCTTACAGTGATCCACATCCATGAAATTGCTTTTAGAGAGACTGAATTCCAAGTTAATAATAACAACTTTATTTATAGGTTCTTGTGTTCCAGAGCACTTTGAAGACCTCATGTAAAGGCAAAGATGGCACTAATCCCAGCAATGTAAAAAGCCAGTGGTATGTTCACTGGGGAAACTGAATTAAAAAGAGCTATGCTTGTGATCGTCATGCCAGATAGATTTCATTCATAATTGTTATTTTGGTAGAGGCATCTCTCTGCTAAATGGTCTTTCCCCTTCCATACAAATATCAAGTTTTACAGTTCTTGAAGGGAAATTTGACATGCAATTATTCCAGTGATGTCTCCCCTGGTCCCACTCTTATACATTTCAGTCAGCACCAGCAGCAAAAGAGAAATGCTCCAAGAAAAAGATAAATGAAATATCACCTTTGAAGCAATACAGGATTTGTCATGCCAAATCAGTATATTCATTCTCTACAGTAAGTGCAGGATCCCATTTTCAGCTGACAGAGTATTCCTAATGCTTCAGAGTAGGGGCAAAAATAAAAACAGTAAAACAGCTAATACACCTGACTGCTTAGGAAAGTTCTTTCCTGATGTTCACAGTGGGTATTGTGGAGGGCCCATGAAATATGCTTACATCAAGTTCAATGGAGCTGGTGCCTAAGTGCATGCAAGATTAAGGTCACACTAAATATAGCTGTACTAAGAACATTGTCTCTGGGAACCAACAAATTCATACTGGAGAAGATAAAATCAGCCAGATTTGTGGCTCATAGATGAGAGAAAGGAATTAAAACCACTTTTCAAATTTTCATCAGTTCATATGCCCAAAATCAGAGACTTGGCCATTGTCCCATGAGTATCCACTGTGAAAAATTGCAAAGATTTTAAAAAACTGCAGCTTCACTGAACTCTCCTCTAACTCTCCTCCCTCCATTCTCTTTCTCTTTATGGTTTTCTTCTTTCTTATGTCACACCTACTTCACTAATCATAGGGAACGTTTTTTCATCTGTCAGAGTACTCCATCTGGGTCTGTGTGATGCCTTTACTTTTCCCTTTCCATTACTGAATTGGAGAAGTAGTTCAGAACTGAAAATAGAAATGAGAAAGAAAAAGAGTTAGAGAAAATTATGATCTGTAGTGCAATCATCATATATATTATTACATTAAAGCAACTCCTGTGATGACAATGGAGATGATTCTAATATTGTATCAAATTTTTTCTTTTCACTTTTAGCTGGCTAATTATTTTTTTTCTTTTAGTTGAGAGAAGGGGCATATTGCTAGCAAGGAAAAAGTAGGCAATCATGGCACAGAAACTTGAAGCGACTTGTTGAAATTTACACAAAAAGTGTGAAAAGGAGATCAAGAAGAATATCACATCCCATGTGTCTTGAGTAACACCTAAGACTCTTAATGATATGAACGTACCAGAAGCTGTGACAGTGTATGCATTTAAGAAAGGCAGAATTTGTCCCATCATGTTGTCTGGAGAAAATTGTGAAACCCTGCAATGTGCTTTAATTTATTCTCCTGTGTACAAACTCATTGTGTATGCAAAAACAGACACTGTGGTGATTAGATTTAATAGGATTAGGACTCCCTGATGCCTTACTTGTACAGTCATTGTTCAATTTCTTATAGAAGTATTTTAATTTCATTTCATTGTGAAACTCAAACTTCATTACCTCTTCAGCTCATTTATAATTTAATTCATTACACATTATTTATTTTCTCTTCTAATAATTACACCTCTACTTCACCTTTCTAACACATGATCTCTCTTATTGTACAATATTCTCTGTAACAGGCTTGGTATTATTTGTGGGTTGCTGATTTTCTGGTTGCAATTCTCTCCTTAGTCCTAGACACTACAAGAACCGTTTTCCCTGTAACAGAAATGCATCTGTGTATACAGGCAGTTGCTTTTCTTAAGCCATTCCCTGCAGAGCAAAATTCAATCTCCCCTTTTGTTCAAGCATGACTTCACTAGAGAGAATAAACAGACTAAAGGGAACCGCTGTCAGGTAGCAAACCCCATTTTCATCTTGGTATCCCTGCTGCTCAGTTTTTGACCAGGAAACTATTCTCATTTCTATTCTATACACAAGGTGATGATTTAACTTCCCCAATGATCAAACAAAGGTCACTGGATCATTTGTTAGTGCATGAGGAGGGACACATTTCTGGCACATGCTGCCTGACTGTTGCAATCTGTAAGTTTTTGTTAACTGGGGCTGGCCAGAAAGGGTATCACTGTGCTAAAGCCATGCTGCTGGTGGTGGTGTTACTGAGCTTGCTCTGAAAGAAGAGTTGCTTATCCGCAAAGGTAACTAAGGAGACTCTGGAGGGCAGGGAAATGTTGGGGAAGAAAGGGGGAAAGTGGCTGCAGCGTGTTTGGGAGGCTGGGATCACAGTGCCCCCCTCCACCACACCAACTATAGATGTATAACTACAACTCTCCTCATGTGATTTGCTTCTTCAAATCATAATGCTTGATGAATGTGCAATTGCTGCAAGAAGATTGCACACTTTTCAGAGTAGAGCTCATTCTTGCTTTATATCCCATGCAAGTTGTGTTGGCATTGAATAAATAATACATTAGGCACGGTAGAAAAGGATCACATGCATCACAGCATACACTACGTTCAAGAATTTAATGTACAATGCTTTACAACTATTCTCATAGTGATGGCACTATATTAAAGCATCTTTGTAATATGAAATCTCACTGCTATTCTATCCTACTTTTAATGGGAACTGTGAGGTTTGTTGTTAGTATATGTACATCTTCTGTAATGTGCAGCATAGATCTGCATTTTTTTCTATATCCTGAGCCCCTTCTTGCCCCTAATAATTGCCCACATAGCTCCTGTGTATGTGGTTTATAACTAAAGTAGGGCAAAAGCTAGTTTATCCATTCTAAAAAGAACACACTCAGCTTGGTGTGCTCAAATAAGAAATCCAAACTACAGTGATTTTAGCCACAATCCAGCCCCACCTAGAATGAATTGTGAGAAAAATCTAAATTAAAGCACATTCAGATGACAATCAGTTTTAAAAGAATCTACTCTGTACATGGGCTAGGGAGTTAAATAGAGTGTGCTTATAAGTAAACTAATACAATCACTGTTGTCTTTTCTTCTTAAAGCAAGAAAAAAACCCCCAAACAAAACCCACAGAAAACAACCCATAGATATGTTCTTTTACACCTTCTTAATGCTAAAGCAATGGCTCAAAAGTTTAATTTGTAACGTGGTTTTGGGTTGAGTGCAACTCCAGTGTGTCACCCAAAGCACTAGAGATAAAAACTTGTATTTCAGAAAAATAAAAGACATTATTTTCTCCCCTAAAGATCAAGGCAGAGATTAACAGTTAGGGGTCACATCTGCCACTGCAGTTTCATCTTACCCCATATTAAAGATAAATTGATAATGTAGGTAAAAGATAAGAAATACTGCCACTCTGCCTGGCTTGTAATACCTGATCTTTCACATGGTGAAATTAATACATTTTCACCATGTCATCTCCACACTATTCTTTACAGAGTCAGTCAGTCAGTTATTAAAATCTCCAAAGTAACTATAAGAATGAGAAATGTATGTTGTACATTGCCAGGGTACTCTGTGGCCACTTCTACATGATTCAATTTACAGAATATATTGATTTTTGTAATATTTCAGTAATAAAATAAGTTTCCAGTTGGAGTGGGATATTTGGAGGTACATGTTTTTTGTGTTGCATACAGCGTGGAGTATAAATGATCAGCTTCAGTGCAGAAACATTTCTCCTGCTTCTAAAGCCTGACAGGTGATAAAGAATAATGCAGTTGAGTATAATTTGTTTGGAATTAATTACTTTAGTATAAATAACTTTTTAACTCTATTTTAATAATTCATTATGTGTGTTCTGGTAACGTTCAAGTAACTATGTAAAAACAATCTTCTATATCGGTATAGTTAGCACTAATAAAATGACGAAAATGCCTCTAAGTTGAAGAAATTGAGAAGTGTGTACAAATGCAATACTACGACATGCTTCCATGGAGGCAAGAGAAGCAGAAGATATATCTTGGACAGCAATTTCATGGACAGCAGTAAATATTAGTCACTGAAGGAGTAGAAAAATCACCACATACTAACTGAAATAACTTCATGGACTTTGTAATCATTCTTTAAAACTTGTTACATTGCTTCACAGAGCATCTCAGTCTTAATTTTTCACATACTATCTCTAATCACTTTAGTTACAGCTTTCTAAAGGGCTGAAATCATATGAAGTATGCTTATCACCTTTGAAATATCTCAGATCAAGTATTACTGCTGCATTTCCTGCTCACAATTATGTAAATTAAAAAATCTTATGAAACTGTTATAGGAATTATATAGGCCTAATTTTTTTAAACTGTACCTTTGTTCTTTGAAGATTACTATTCTATTGAAGATAAAAGTGTTTGAGGATACATTATAATGCTAGTGATAAGTAGATATATTTGTGATTTCTTGTAGGTGAATATTCTGATTACAACTCTGAATCACTAGCCACTATGGCATTAGATGCCCTTGATGGAGTATATCTATTCCCTCAAAATTTTTATGCATTTTAAAATGCTGTTTAGTTAATAGAGCTAAATTTAGCACTTGTGGTAAGTAAAAATTGTATAAATAATTTCCTGGTTTGGGTTCTTTTGTCTGAATCCAGAAGCATACAATAAAGAGTACTTTGACTTATACCTACAGCTTTGAACTTCGAAGGGAACATAATTTGGGAATGAGCAAACCTGTGTTTTATTCCTGGTATTACCGTCACTGACAGGCTGGGTACTGTTTTGACAAGTCACTGATTCAATGATTAGCTTTTGGCCTGAGATTATATAGGTAATAGCAAATGACATTATTATAAAAACAAAACAAAAAAATAGTTACCAGGTTACAAATCATTTAAGCTTGATTAAGATAAAAGGACTGTGGGAGAGGAAAACACAGTGGATCCATGGTAACACAGAACATTAATATAGGGAAAAGTGATCTTTAATCACAGAGGTCATTTGGAAAGCCATTTGCACCTCCACTCAGTAAACATTTAGTCCTTTGCTTTGTTAACTCACCTCACCTTCTCTTACTTTGACATCTTTACCATTCAATGCTAGTATTCAGGTAAACCAAAAAATATTAGATTAGAGATATATGTTTGTCCATGGTTTTTGGTGAAGACTGATGCAAATAAATCAGTTAGATTAATAGAACAGTTTATTTGAAAACAGAAGAGACTAAATCCATTTATATAGCCTCTCCTTTACAGAATCAAGAAAGGACATTGTGCTGTAGTTTCTTTGTGAAATCTGTAAATTCCACATGAGTATTTGCATACTTAAAAGTTATCTCGTCTTGATTTAAAGACCTCAAAAGACTGGAAATCCAGCATTCCTAAAGAGGTTATTTTAATTATTCATTATCCTCATTGTTAAAAACAACAACAACAACAAAAACCAAAAAACCAACCAACCCTGCACCTTATTTCTATTGTAAATTAATCTAACTTCAGTGTCCAGGAAACCTTTTCTTCTGATAAAATAAAGACCTGTCTGCTATCAAAAAAGTTTTTTCTACATCGGAAAATTCCCACCCAATCAGTTTCCTTTTGATGACTAGACTAAATTTCTTTCCCGTGTTACTGAAAAACTAGTTTTAACATCTTAGATCATTTTTGTTGCTGTTCCTGAAATGTTTGAAGCCTATGAGCATCCTTTTTGCAGTTTGATGATGACAAGTAGACACCAAACCAAAGACAAATGTAGCTGCATATCCATAGCTAATATTGCCTTGGTATTTCCACACTGATATATTCTAGGAGTATCTTTAATCTTTTATTCAGTGTCAAAAAAAATTTTACTTTTGGTTAGATTGAAAGCACCTTACACACCCATTGAACAAGCTGGGAGCTTTCAGATCCTCAAAGCTGAGCTACTGCCTGAGTGATAAGCACCTACTTTTTCATAGAGAGCTCCAGCTCTTTTTCAGGTAGATGCAAAATGAATCTTAGTCTAAGTCATTTTGGTTTTATGACTGTTCAGCAATTAGGACATAGTCCACTACTACAACCTGTAGGAAGGCATAAACTAGCCATATGTTGATTTTTCTTTCCTGCAGAAACTATTTGGTAGTCTTAAAACACATTTGGCTGAGCTCAGCCAAATAAAGAGATACTACTTTCCCTGCTGCAAAGTACCTTTTACCCAGGTTCAGCAGTAAAAGTTGCAGAGTCAGGTTCTACCTTCACCAGTTTAAACTGAAACCCACTTCTCCTGTCACTTACAGTTTTTCTTTGTTCCAGAGCTGATCCAACTTTGCTTAAAATAAGTGTCCATTAAGAAGAATATATGGTATAAGGAACATTAATGACAGTTATCCTTATACAAACATATAACATTTAAGAATACAAAATTTCTTTTTCTGCACAAAGGCATATCTTACCTACTGTGAGAAAAAAGCTCTATCCTACCTCCAGACTCTGTTTCTGTGGCATTTATTTATTCCACATAACAGCTTCAACAGACGTATTTGAAACTAAGAAACATCTAGAGTTTGTCTTCTCCCACCACCCCACCTCCCTTCCTTCCAGCACTGTATAATATTCTGTAGATGGTGGTACTCTTCTAAGACTTCCTCTCATTGGAGGACAGAACTGAACCTGAGCCTGCCATGTAATACAGTGATTGCTTTAGTAATGGTGCTTCTTTTTCCATTTGTATCTCCTAGATGAATGCATATGTCTTTAAATTCCAAAAAAGAAGATGGGGAAAAAGGATTCAGAGAAGCTGTGGGATTTCCATCCTTGGACAAATTCAAAATTCAGCTTGACAAGGTCCTAAGCAACCTCATCTAATCTCGGAGTTGAATATATCTTCAATACTGGCCCTGCTTTGAAGAAGAGACAGAACCAGATATTCTTCAGAGGTCCATTCCAACCTAAATAATCTTATGGTTCTACACTGTCTTCACTTCTACAAAGTCATGCCTAAATCTCGTAGGTCATTAAATAATTGCTGGGAGCCTAAAAGCTAGGTGCTAAACCACTTTGCAGTAACATAGACTTTCTCGTGGATCTATTTATTTATTTACTACAATTGGAAAGGCTTTTTCAGCTTTTTAACTAAGCTCCAATCCCTATAAGTACAGCATAGGTTTTCATAGTCTAAAGGTAGGACATTATTTTTGTTTGCTATTGAAATATATTTTGTTGCTCTACTATGGTTGTATTCTCCTTAATTGCTTTCTTTTCTACTCTGTATCTTTTCAAAAACAAAAGTGAAAATTAAAAAAATCTTCTGTCCTAGTATGAAGCAATATGAACATGTGAATCCTTACCAAAAATTTGAAAAAATAGACACATCATCTTTTTTATTCTCTGTCATGATTATACAGATTTGGGGTATGTGATTGTTTTTGTTGAAGGTATACAATCACTTTTCTCACTTGTCAGTAGAACAATGTCATTAAAATTGGCAATGATGCCTCATTCTCCCAGGAAACACAGCACATTTGCGAAATGTGATTACTTCACATGAATCTGTCATTTCACACATTTGAGAGAAACATAATTATTGCTTAATGTGTGATTCTGTTTCAATTTACATCACCCTAAAAAAGGAAAGAAGTGTTAAATCCTACTATTATTTACTCAGAATTGATTTTAGTCAGGTTTGTTGGGGCTCTTTTTCTTAAAACTGGATATATTTCAATGATTTATGTAGAATTTTAGCTGTATCATATTCAATACCCTTCCCACTTCATATTCATACCCTTCCCACTTCTGTGAAAACTGCTCCCTTCCTGTTTAAATAGAAATGAATTTTCATGTGTTTTGAAGAGCTGGCAAATACATACTGTAGCCTTACTGCATATTGCCAAATATCCTAACGTATTAATTTGGTGTCTTCTCTTAAACTGTGTGTCAAATTGAACACCAGTTTTGAATTCTCCATAAGATCAAATCCCCAGTTTATGTGAACGAATACCTCAAAACCACCAGACCACACTGGTTTATGCCAGAGGAAGATCTCATCCATCAAACAGAACAAACCAAGGAATGTCCATTCCAGGAAGACAGTTTACCTAAACATCCCAACTTTTCACCCCTTTTCATCAAATGCAGTATTTACAGCTATGAAGAATTAGTTTAATATCCTGCTGTGATAGTTTGCTCAGATTACATGTAGTTTCTGGTACTGAGGTGGGGTCAACCAATGCGAATATACATAGCCTTGGGTGCAGGAATCAAGAAGACTGACCTGCATTTTCTTTACAAACTATGAGTTTGTAAATATGAGGCTATGCATAGTTTGAATAAGCTCCTCCTTGTTAGACAGAGCTTTCAGGAAACTTGGTTTGGACCAAGGCAATGTGCAGTCACTTTTCACTGTCAAATCAACTCCACAGAGGTATATCTGAAATTATTTTACATGTTCTTAAATCATATTGTAGCTGTCAACACTATATACATTCTCAGTACTACATAAAGTACTTGTATTATTAGACTTTATATAACCATTGCTGCTTTGCCACTTTTCAGTTTTGTTATTTCTAAAAAGTCTGCAATCAGGTGCTTTAGAATATTAGACTTCATAGATTTCACATGTACTGAACTTATTTGATGTGACAATTTGGGGGAAGAAAAGAACTTTACCAGGTAGGCTGAAAGGCTGACTCTGCCAATATAAACTGTTAGAGAAAACATCAGCTTGTAGGCTTGTAGTTTTCTGAATCTGTAATAGTACATTGCTTTCTTTTAAAATTATATTTTCAGAGAATGTTTGATTTTCTTCTGAGAATAATCTTTCTGGAGTTAAAAATTACTTCTTTTAGGTTTTGACCATAATATAATTTTTTTCCTCATTTTCTCTGTGGTTAGGTAGCCCACTGTCAGGATAATTTCTCTGTGTTCTTTTCATTCCTGTAGAGATAACAGGGCAAAATGTAAGAATGTAAAATACAGCATCATTGTGCTGCTAGGACATTTCATTATTAATCCCATTATTCAGAAGACTACAATTCAGGTACAAAAAAAAATCACTTCAGGCTGGCTGTTGGTATGGATATAGTTTGGTTCTAAGCATATTATAGATAAATCTTTTGGTTTTCCTCCCACCAGACTGATATATCTTTAGGCTTCCTACAGTAGAATCAATATTGTACTAGGCTGCCTCAAATATTTCCAGTTTAAATAAAAATGGTACCCCTACAGTCTATCGTATCAATTGTTTATGTTGAATGATTGATGAAATCGCTACACTTACAAGAACAAATCTTTTGCAGATTGTTCTCATGTTGGTCTGGACTGAAGAAAAATCCTGTCCCATCTTTCTCACTCTTTTTCTTTTTCCTAGGGCTGAGTGGCTTTAGTCTCTCTGCTACCATCCCATGTACCTCTGTGCCACACTAGTGCACAGCTACTGACGTAATCTTTCACCAGGTCACGGAGGGAAGTACTGACCTAGATTCAAACCAGGATCACAACAAAATTCACTAATCAGAGATGGTCCTATGCCACATTCATTCATGCTTTGAAAAAATTGGTATGAAAATCTGGAAAGGGGCCTGAAAAAGAGAAAGTTGATGGAGGGGTCTAGCAACTGCTTTTGGTTACCTAAGACACTTCTCAGAGGTGCAGTCAACGATGAGAGTCTACCAGCACAGGTTGCAGCAAGAGAAGCTCACTGTCCAGGGGGTCTGCTGAGTCTCCACCCTTGGGAATGTTCAAAACACAGCTGAGCAAGTTTCTGAGTGACCTAATGCAACTTCACAGCTGGCTCTGCTTCAGAGAGGAGGCAGGATTGGCCAACTTTCACTGCTTCCTTCCAGCATAAATTATGTCTTGATTCTGTTCCATGATGCTGAAGTTCATCAAGTTATCAAAAGTTTGTATTACCTTTTCAAAACAAATACACTGCTTGAACAATTAAAACAATTTCTTATACATTACCCCAAGAAAATTTGTAATACAAGACATTTTAATTTTGCAAGAAAAAATATAACTTCAATATACTGGTTAATTTTCTGCCAATATTACATTCCTCTTAATTCTGATATTTAACACAGTATCTTCAATCCAGTAGGAAAAAAATGTTTCTATTGTAAAAAAGATTCAGGTTTCCACAAAAATAATTCCCAAAAAGAAAAAGTCTGAAAAATATAGAACATAAGGCAACATAATCATAACATAAACCGCAATGTAAACTATATATCGGGAACTAATGTCTGACCAATGAAAATACACCTTTTCTTTTGGTATCTCATGTTTTCAATATTTATTTTCTGTAACTAGCAGAAATTTCTACAACCCAGTTGTGTAAAAAAGCTTATTACTGGACTTTAGTTTCATTTTTAAGTAGGCAGGAAGTATGTTCTGACATTTTCAAAACATTTATCGATTTACAAAAAGGCTGATAAGAAATTTATCCGAAATGGTGACTTCCTAGAAAATATGTTTGTTGTGATCCGTCTCTTTTCCCGATGAAAAAAAATTCCAAAATGTTAAATAGTTACCAACCAGCTCTACTGAGAACCCTATAAAAACTGAGCTGTTGCCACGTAGGCAATAAATGCAGATTTATAACAGCCTGCTGCCGCAGAAATTCCCCTTAACCCTCTTACACATATCTAGGCTACGTGAAAGTCACTTGTGTCTCCCCTCCACTTTCCCTCTTCTCCTTTGTCCTTCAACGTGCAGTCACTCACAACCTAGAAGAAAGAAACAATGGAAAAGTAGCTCCAATTTCTGCAGCCTTTTGAATTTTATCTCTACTGGTGGTCTTTAAGAGGTGAGATCCTAAGGACAAAACTATTGTTGTTTACTTCTAACAGAATTAATTTTGCATATTTTTCCTCATAATAACAGGCATAGAAACGTAATTTCCAATTATGCTTTGTGAGGAAATGAAATAGAATAAATGAAGACATAAAAAGATAATAATTAGTAAGTAGATAAGAGTGAATAATTCACATTTCACAAATGTCCCTCTTTCTGATGGATAGTCTTCTTATCAGGTCCATATTTGCTTCTAAGCCTGGTACTATCTGACTTCTATTACTGCAAATTATTGCTGGGAATATTGAATTGTGGAATTAAGTTGCTAGACAAATGATTTAAACTTGGAGAATTGCTTTCACGTCAATTAAAACTGCTTGCACAATCATTTTATCCTCATTTTACCTCCTTATCCTGTTTGTCGTACATATGAATGTTTGCAGCGCTGCATTTGCCAGCAGACCTAGGCAGGATCAGCTCTGGCTTGTGCCATAAAGGCAGCACAGGAAAGCATGCCTGCTCATGGAAAGAGTCTTAAAAAGGAGCTCATGATGTCATGGCCTGATGCTTCAAGAACCAGCAACTTTTACCTATGACAGTTATTCACCTGCGTAAAAGCTTGCAGAAACCAAGTATCAACAGCTAAGTATCAAGACTGGACAATATACAGATGTGGAGATGCATCAAAAATACCAGCAGAACGGTTTTGCCAAGCACCTTACAGCTAGATGCATAACCAAACTAGAGCCTCAGAGATTTGCACCAGAAAAAGGAAGACAGAATCTCTCCTAAAATGTAATACATTTAGTTTTAAACAGCTAAAACAGGTGAGTATTTTGGCATGTATGTTGTAGTCCTGGCTGGATCAAGGAAAAGCACAGCAACAGAGAGAGAGGAATAGATTTGTATATGTAATAGTCTGCATCATTGGCTAGCTGCATCTTCCAGTGATAACAGAGCTCTTCCAGGGCTACTGGAATAGTAGCAAATACTTGAGACCTCTTTATGGCACAGGTTGCTCAAATGTTTTATCATAACAACAAATGCTGAAATTTGTTGCTGATATGCATCTAATATGTGAAATCTTTGGGACAGATGAGGTGAAAGAAGCTGTATAAATGAAGTCAAGTTTCAGATAGATTTTTCTTCTTCTGTTGAAAGCAGATCATATTCCTGATCTATGAACATAAATACAGGAGGAATAAAAAGGTACTTTTATATGTTAAAGACATTTTCTTTTTTATTATTATTATTTAAGACAAATATAAATTCAGTACGAGATTTAAGACTTAGAGGTAATTTAAGATGTCTAGCTGTCTTTAGAAGAAATGGTTACTTGAGTCTTATCTTACTCTGCTTCAAGTTATTGGAATTTGTCAGAAGGTGAGAGAAGCGGAAAAGACAGGCTATTTCAATGCAGTGTAATTTTCTTCCTCTCTTGTTAAATTGTGAAGATAAAATTAACACGTACACACAAAAACTGTGAGTTTTTATCTGAATTCCTGCTATCCTGCGTTGTAGCAACTTAAAAGGACCTGTCAGTGGAACTAATGGAAAAGAAAAAATTGCAGCATAGACTCCAGTCAGTGAAAATGAAGAAATAACAGAACTACGTTAGCGAACTTCACATTAAATAGTACAAAAATAATCAGCCAACATGAAAATCAGCACCTCCATACAGGTGTTAAGATCCTTTGGATTTCATGTTAGTGTGGTGAACAAAAAAATGGACAGAATATGATTGTAGGTGAATTTCTGTGCATATATTGATACACACGTTGAGAGGCTGCAAAAAAATCAGAAAGCAGAAGCACTGGGACAGGCTGCCCAGAGAGGCTGTGGAGTCTCCTTCTCTGGAGATATTCAAAACCCGCCTGGACGTGTTCCTATGTGACATGCTTTAGGTGATCCTGCTCTAGCAGAGGGTTGGGCTAGATGATCTCTAGAGGTCCCTTCTAGCCCCCCACCAATCTGCAATTCTGCGATTCTGTAACTCTCTCCTCCTAAGTGAAGTCTCCCATCCTTGGAGAAATGGGAATGTATATATTTGCATTTCATTATTAATCCCTCTTCGTAAAGAAACAACTGAAAAGATTGCATTTTAGCTCATTGTTCAGGCTAATAAAAAACAACAACAAGCAACCAACCAAACAACCATAGCACCAAAACCCAACCAACCAACCAACCAAACAAACAAACAAACAAAAACAACCTACAAACAAATAAAAGACAAAACAAAACAGAGAAGTATCATCACTGTAACTAAATACTTAAAAGGTCCTTTTGTGTGCCTTATGATGGAAACACAACTTGTACCAAACTGCAGGAGAGAGAAGCTTTATGACAGGATTACACAATTCAAAAGCTGAATCTCAATGTATAATTCTTATTTACAGCCATGCTAGTTTCCAGCAAAATAATTATTTGTCTTCTTTTGAAGCAGAGCAGAACTTGGTGATAGACACGTCTGAAGACAGAATTGCAGACCTGAACTATCATCCAGGAGTTAATCTTAGCTTGAAAACATCATTCTGCCAGGGTTTTAACATAATTCAGATAAGTTTACACATCAGTAGGTACCATTACTTGTCCTCCCACTTCCCAACACCCCAAGACACGGAAAGGTGAACATAGTACAATATAAAGCTTTTATGCCTCTTGAATTTCTCAGAAGATGTTTCAAGAGCAATGGAAAGATCCAAGAGGCATCAAACCCTACTAATTGCAATAAATCCTTTCAAGCCAGGATACTTGCTTTTTCTGCTATGTCTATCACTACCTCAGTATGTATTCCTGATTAGGTACAGGTTTCTGCCAGAAAATCAATCCCAGAAGTATTTACCAGCTGTGTGCCTCACCATTGTATTTTCATGAGAGATAAGGTATCAAATTCAAAGCACTACGTATATGATATTTTAAAGAGATTTAAGCTCCTAGTTCTTACTAATATCAATGGGCATGGATGACCTAAGTATCTTTTAAAATCTGACCACTTGTATTGGCTTTTCTTTTTTTTCCTCTGAGCTTTCTGATGAACATAAATTTAAAAAAAAAAAAAAAAGTTAAAAAGAGCATACATTTCTTTTGCAAACTCATTTTCATTTACAAACCAGTTTGAAATAATCCTTTGACCATTCCTCTACACAATAATTTTTCCTGAAAGCCATATTAGATCGGCAGCAGAAAATGATACATAAACTTTCAGGACAATTACTAAGCCTGAAAATTCCTGAACTGAGTACTGCAGTTTCCTTGACAGATCACCCACAAAATTCACCACAAGATTTTTCCAATCTTTCTGCTTTCTCACAGATTTTGTAGTGTGATGACACTGTCTTTCCTATTAAGACAGCTCTCATTTTGGTGTAAATATCAACAGGTTTGTGTGTGTCAGCTAAGAAAAGTTAGCTGAATTTCAGGGTGACTGCTAAAATGTTCCTCTTTTTTATTACCCCCAAATAAATGTAAGTCTCAATTTTATTAAGAACCTAACATTCTTTTGGATTCTTTCTGCTAGTAAAATGACAGCAACATTTGATTGACAGTAGTGCACTGGAACATATTTTATCCGCTCAAGGAAGTAAGAAGCTTAACAAAATTATTTTTTGTTGACAAAAGGAAAGTAGACTTTTGAGAAAATTAATTCTGTCATTGGAATAAAGTAGACTTTTAAAAAAATTCCTTCTGTCTACCACAGGAAAAAAAAAAAAGTATTTTGTCCTCAGAATTCATCATTTGTCCAATTTCCTCATCACTTCATCTGGCAGATTTTCCCTGACTGTTTATTTCACCCTGTATACCCTTCTAAGTCACTAAAAAGTCAGACTGTTATTTACATGAAGGAATACAGTGAATAAGACTTCCTGGACACCTTAAATTTGGCAAGTGAAATTTCTTTGGTTATTCATGTTTTGTTATAGGAGATCAAACACTGTTCTACATCATATGAGGACACACGTTTCCTGAAAAACCTTCAAAACTCTGACACTGAAATATTGTTATCCAGCCATAGAGTAATTTGCACTGTTTCTTTCTCTGTATGCTTATGCAGTTGCATACAACAAAAGAAAATCAAACATCAATGTTTTGCAGGTAAAGTGTCCTTTCCTTGTAATGATATCTTGGGCAATATTATAATCACAGAAGGAACAGGAATGCATTCATTTGTATTCTTCTCTATCTTATACTAATTCTCCATAAATTATTACTGTTTCTCAACAATGGCAAGCCAAAGAGATTTTTCAAGCAATCTTCTGTACTATTAATTGCTTATTATTCAGCCTTGAATTCAGTTCTTCACGTGGACCTTACCTCTAGAAAACCAAGCCTTCTATCTCCAATAGAAGATACTTGATAGAATCAGCAGGAATTTAGAAGTTTTGAATATTTTAATTCACTGAAAACTCTTTCTCAGTTTTTATTTTTCCATAATTGTAGTGTTATATTTCAGGTTCTTCTGACATATACTTAGTTAAAAACAGCAATGTAGAACTGATGAAAAGTGAAAGGAACTCTGAAAATTACAGACAGCTGACGTCCACATAACTAGGCCAGCCAAGCTGGAAGGCAGAGATGGTTCTGAACATGACCCTATCTGTAAGCATGCCCCAAGATCTTTTATTTGTATTAAAGTACAGTTTGCATAAGGGTACAATTTCATTTTACCTATAAAACACCAAAAATCAAATATCCCTTTACCTGATGCCAGAGTTTCATCTGAATTCCCCTCATGCTGTACAGTTCACTGAATCACTATGAATACTGTTGAGGTATTTTTTACCTCATTTTGCCTTCCACCAAGATTTGTCTTTGAGCTTTAATGGTTCCATGAGTTTCATGCTTAGTCAATCATCTAAAAAATCCCTGTGAACACAACTAATTCAAATAAGATTTCCATTGCAATTTCAGTTCTTTTATTTAAGTAGAGCTCCCACCTCTACATTGCCTATATGACAGTTAGTAAGAAAGATGCATTATACTTTTCTGTATTAGATATGTAATATGAATTCTCCTGGAGTATATATTTAGGACAATTTATGAGAAAAATCAAGGCATATTATGGTATTTTTGTACACAGAATACATGTAGTCCTAGCCAGTTCCCTGTAAGATTATTTGTTAATCTAATAAGGTCGCTTAGGAGCATTAGCAAGTGCCAAAGGTCTGATATAGTACAGTAAATCAGGTTACACTTCACGGGATCATTAAAACAAAGACACTACAGTGGGAATCACATCCACTAAATATTTACAGCCAAATACAAATATTATTCAGTATACTATATCAGATGAAAAAATATCACTATCCTAAAGAAAAAGATGCACTCTACAGTGCTCAGATATAACACATAAAGATACACTCTATATCTCTATCTCTAGTATATTATTATATCCAGAGTAACTGAGGCAAGGAACCTCCATTCCCAAAAGTCCATTGCAAAGCATCAAGCAAGGAGTTCAGTCAACATGGAAGCATTTTCAGGACCCGTATAAGAATGAGTCTATTGCTGTGAGCACAAACATAGCAGTGAAATATTTGTGTTACCATCAAATCCAAAATGAAAAAGTGGAATACCAGTTCAATATTGTTTACAACACCAAAGATTACCATTAAACGTACTTAATCTGTGCCAACCTTTTTCACACGACTAATTCTCTCTCAAATGAGTAGAAATACTGAAATGAAATACTAATTAAACCACTGAGATATGCTTCACAGAGATAATTTCTTTTATGAGTCCTCTTCCTGGATATTCAACAATTCTTACCAGGAGTGGAGAGCTCTCAGCCATCCCTAATGGTGAAATGTCTAAAAACTCCGAAAGTTTTTCCCCACTGAATTCATCAGTATAGTCTGAGTTTTATTTTAACAATAGGAATTAGATTATCCAATATAACAAAGCAATGTTGATGACATCTATAGTAAAGATATAAGAACACAAGAACAAAATTTTTCCTAAGAGAAATGTACAATATAAATAATGAAGAACAAAAGCAGTGGGATTCATCTCGCTTCACTCCTGCTATCCAAAGGCCACATGAGGTGTTAATTCCAACAGTTTTCCATATCTATTTAACAAGGGAATGAAGTGCTACTGAAACTGATCATCTCCATTGACAAGAGCACCTTAATGCTGTGAGCCTAGATCAGATACCTGACTTTTGGCCAACTATAGTAAGGTGAGATGACCTTTATCCTAAGTTTCTAGAGAAAATTCACCAGATGTGTTTCCTGAAGAAATCTAAAACATATAGAAGTCATGGAACCTACATGCACAATTTTTTAAGATGTGTTTGAGATAACCTGTCGTTCCTCACTGGAACTGCATAGAAAACTAGGAAACCCAGATATTAAATACATAAAAAGTCTTTGCATAACAGACCACATATTCTGCAGCTGAACATGAATTTCTCTTGTAAATCTATATTAACATCAACACATAGATGCAAATCACATCTTCAAAATTAACGTCTCTAGGCCAAGGTAGAGTTTTCTCTAGTATTTTTTTCAGTGAAATGAACAATTTCTGTACTATATTGGCCTGAGAAATAGAGGCACTCATCAGAACTGAAAAAGTTATCTGCTTTGGTTAGATTGTCATTTGGTACTTGACAGTAAAATCATAAAAGCAGGAATGGCACAAAAGATACTTCTACTTAGATTCTGTTGACTAAAATTAATTTTCATCTTATAGTTTGAACTGGTTGTATTGTTATGAAACATTGTTTCTAACAGTCTTGGTGTAATACGGCTGGAGACTTGAAGTTATATAACAGCAAAAGTGAAACTCCAGCTCCTTTGCTTTCAGATACAGGACTCAAAATAAAAATTGATTAGTATGAACTGTCATCAAATGGAAGAAGACCTCCAAAAAGCTTGTAAATGAACAACATACTCAGGATTGCTGTACTTAAGGGATTTGTCTCTCCTTTTTCAGAAGTTTGAAAACCACTAAGAATGACAGCACACACTCGCGCATCCCCTGTTCCTAAAGCTCACACACACTGTGCCCCTGGGAACACTAGCCAGAGTTGTACACCTAGAAGAGAGGCTGGGAAGAGGAGTGAGATCATAAGCAAGATTTTTGAAATTCCCTTATAATTAAATGAAATATATTCAACAAATATAATTTTGTAATCAAAAAGGTTTCATTTCAGTAATTGCAAATAAATAGTTTCTACAAGAGCTTCAATATTTTTATTTTTCACCCTGAAATGGAATGAAATAAATGTCAGAGTAACAACACATCAACTCTTGATCAACACATTTTAGAAGAATCAACACATTTGAAAAATGGCCCTTCCTCTATAGAAACGTAGTAGTAAGCTTATGCGCCATGTTGGTTACAGACACTTCTGTGTATGCTGTACTTTATAAGATTTCTGTAAGAAATCTTCCCTATAAAGACTACAAAGCCATTAAAATTATATGATAAATGAAGATGATAAGTTTATCAAAATTGTTTTACAATCTGACATCTTTGTCTACACAGTTGTGATTACATTTAGCATTATATCAGTTTTGTTAAGCCAAAAAAATCCGTATGCAAATTAGCCTTGATCTAACACTGTGAATTAACATTTTGTTTGTCTTTTACTGAACTGAATATTTGTAAAAGATAATATGAAAAATGAAATATTTCTTTACTATAACTTTTACACAGGGAAAACTAATAGGTGAAGTTATGTCTCTAGAAAAGCTATCATTGCATTAATATAATTTATTGGAGTTATATTACTTTCCAAAACCTCTGATGAAACCAGTGAGTTTATCAGATGTGTTTATAAGACCCCTTTAAACATGTAGCATGTTATTGCTATAATATTAAGCCAATTGAGTGATTTATCTTTTAAAGAAAAACTGGATAGGACCATAATAACTGAGGGGTGAAAAGCAGTATTAAAAGCAATTTATTTAACTGTCTTAGTATTCCTAACTGCATCTTCTGACTCAGATTTGTGCTGTAGACTTGCAAAGAAATGCTATTTTTAGTTCTATTAAAAATTAAGTAAATTTAAGGAAAAATAAAATTTTATATATTCACTGAAAGAACTCACTTCAAACAGTNNNGGGTGGGGGGTGGGGAAGTAATAATTTTAAAAAATTCCAAGCACTGTTATGGTTTTAAACATGCATTAGAATAATTCCATAACTTGAAGAGCTTTCCAAGTATAACATCTATTTTGAGGAATTTAAATAGCCTAGAAATTTTCTAGCTTATTGTCTTCATTTCCATTCTGCATTGTACACCAGAGCATTATTTGGCCCGCCCACACAAATACATAAAGACTGATTTAATAATGTTTGTTGTTCCAGGGCTGGTGTGCCTTCCCAAGCTATTGAAGAGTATTTCAAATGCATAATTGAATAGATACAATCTCTTCCACTCACAAAACTCATAGCTCACTTCCTGCAAGGGAATTATTCATGTGAGTGTCGGGGCACATTTCAGCAAAAGCTGCAGAGTCACTGCCCTCATACCTGAAAGAGGAGACATCTAAACAAATTGCCATGTTCCTGGGATCTAGAAGTTTTCAAAATTCTCAGGCAGAATAAAATAATGCTGCATTTTTTTGATTAACACTAAATAACTGAGTGTGGCTGATTAATCTTCATGTATAAATATATGTTTCATTGACAACTAGACTCTAAATCTGCAATACTTTATTATGATTACTATTCTTTTCTTGGAAAATGTTCACTGGAGACAGTGTATGTGTTAAAGGCTTGTCATAGCTTTTTTCAAAACTCATAAAAAGTGTCACTGGTTCTCTTCTATAATTTTCAAGCACCTAAAATATACTACCAAGACTATCCTGACTCTCCTGCATGTTAGTTTAAACCATGATCTTCTCAGTTTTATTTTTCCAGGAAGAATAATTACCTTACAGGTCACAATGAACATAAATATGATAAGCTGGTGGTCAGGTGCCAGAATTGTAAGACATTTACAATCCGATGCAGAACAGTTTAGTAATAGTAGAATTACTTTTCAGTAAACTAGTAGCTTAACAGTAGTTAACAGAGTGAAAGCAAAGAAGCAAAGAAGTTAATACAGCTCTCTATGCCTTTATATTTACTTTAACTGTATTTATTTAATAAAGGAACCATTCTTGAATTATGTGTGAAGGCTAATTTGCTGTCAAGATAGAGTAATGTTAAGCTAGAAGTATCCCTAGATGATGTTATTTGGTTCATTCATACAGGCAAGGTAAGACCAGCCATACCGATATATCTCTCAGTATTTACTTGTGTACCATAGCTACGAAGGCTTCTACAGATAAACCCTCATTAGTCTCCCCAAATGAGTCTGTACAGAGGTTGGACTTCTTTCTCGTGATGAAGTTTTTCCCAACAGCTTGTCTGAATCTTCATTGCTGCAACAAAATTCTACTATTTCTCTTACAAAGTTGAGAATCCTTTCAAGTACACTTCTTCCACCTTTTCTTCTTTAGCCTAAACAATCTTAAATCTTTGAATCTTGTCTGTAGGAAATATTTTCTGGATGCTTAGGAGTTGTGTCCTACTGAAATGTTTTAAGTTGGTCCACGTCTCCCTCAGAGTGAAGTAACTGACTCTAGACTAATGCTTTACTCATTTTGCATACGACAAGGTTATATAGCTTATCTCAAATTATTCTTCATTCAGTTTTTCAGGATGATGTTTGCCTACTAAGACATCAGAGCTGCCTCATGTTCAGTTTATGACCCAGACCCCTCTGAATCCCTAGGCAGCTACAGTGCCGATACTATCTCCTATAGCTGCATAGCTGATTATCCCTGCCAAGGCCAGGACTCAACATTTGTCCATGTCAAATGCTAATTTATCTTTTCCAGATTATTTCTCCAATTTCTCCACATCATGTAATTTCAAAACCTTTCAGCTAACACACCAGCAGACCCTTTCTGGCTATTTGCACCCTCTATTAGCATCTGGCCATTAACAAAAATACTGAATGGCAGCAGGGTCAGAACAACCCTCACAGAATCCCACTGTATGCCCTTTCCATTTTCATAATGGCATGCAGTTATTCAAAATAACTCTCTGAGTAGGTTCCCAACCAGACTGAAAGCTATGATACAGTATTTTCCTCTAGACCATGCTGCCCAGTGTATCAAGGTTACTCCACAGTTTATAAGACTATGTTTATGGAAGTTGTGCATAAGTCAAATCTATCATGTTATATATTTTTGACCACACTGAAGTTCTTGACCCTGCTTAGAGAATAAATAACATGAAAACATTTTATGGGCAAACACAAAAAGAGGCAGATGGTATGCTTTATTTTCCCATGTACTTGTTTACCACCCACCAGGGCAATGCTCTTGGGTCAGAATGGGCTGTGACAGACAAGAACAGAAGAGGCCAGATGTTCACTATAAATTGTTGTTGTATTAAATTAATGCCAGTCTGAAATTTCACCAGCAATAGGGTCACTACTGCTGTGACACAAAAAAAAAAAAAAAAAAAAAAAAAAAAAACTGCAAAAAATGTTTNNAAAAGACTGCAACAGATGTTTCTAGTTTTTTTTAAAAAGATTTTTTTATTATTATTATTTCACATTAATCTAAAGCTTCAATGACATAAGTTTTTCTTACTGTTCCCGAGACATATAAAGAATAAACAGATGCTTCTCATAATTTTGCAGCTCCTGATCTGAACATAGGTCAAAAGTACGACAGGGCTGTACAGTAAGTAACCTCAGTCCTGGGAGCCATATTGGCAACTTAGTGGAGCAACCCCAGGGGGCTAATTTTCCACTCAGAGGAGGCTCAGATCGTGCATCAGAATATGGTCACGATGCTGCCAGCACCCAAGAAACCTTGCTCACAGCTAGGTCAAATATCTGCGCATGGCACTGCATTGCATAGTGTAGAGATACTGAGAAAGAAAAAAACCCAAAGTTAAATAGAAAAGTAATCCTCTAAGTATCCTAGTCACCTTATATATATTAATTAACTGGTGGTGAGACAGCTATACATATTATGGATGGATAAATAACCTACTTTAAAGGAAAACCCCGCCATGTCTTATTCTGAAGCAAATCCCTAGCCAGCGTAAAATGACATATCTTCCTTACAGCCAAAGATGCTGCTGCTGATTAAAACAGCTTCAGATGTGGCCCACTAAAGTCTCTTCCATATGGCCTGCGGACATGACCATTTGGTGCGTCTTATTTCTGTACATCTGCACTACTTCCCCTGCAGTGACAGGACAGGACCTTGTGTAGGGACATTTGATGCTTGTTTGATGTGAGGTGAACCATGGACATTGAGAGTAGATGTCCATGAGATGAGAGTAACTTTTAAAATACATATGAGCTTAGATAATAGAGTAGTTTTCACAGACTAAGTGAAGGAAAGGTTTGCAAAAGAAAAAAAAAAAAAAGGAAAAGAAAAAGAAAAGAAGCAGCAGCATGTTGCTAAATGAAGTGGTCCTTTCAAAAGGCTGAGTTTGACTTTATTTTAAAAGAAACATTTTAACAGCCTGACTGTTGAGATGGCAGCAAGAAACTTTAAGAGTTTTATAAGAATCGTTTGAAGAAAAGGAGCTAGTTCAAAGGAACGATTTTAGACATCATTCCAGCTGCTTTTATCAATGTTAATATTGCAGTGTAGGACACAGAGAGTGCATAGGCCACTGGTAGACCACAAGATTATTTTTTTTGTGCAGGGCAATGCTAGTAAAGGTTCAATACAAGTATTCACATTTACAAGTGTTCTGAACTGTCACATTGTTACATACATCAGTTCTTTTAACCAGACTACTATTGCTAGAATCTAGGGTATGGCTGTAAAGGCATAAATACTACAAACACTAATGGTCATGGATTCACTAGCATCTATTCTACATGTAGATTTTTCTTAAAATCTTGAAATGTTAAGGTTTAGTGCATTTCTAGCTAGTATTTTAATTCAACAGTATGGCAAAACAAACAAATATATCAAAATCCATTCATGTCTTTCCTTTTAAATGTCATACAGAAAGCTATATTTATTTTTGTCTTAGAAAAATCTATCTAGAAGGTAGATTTTTGGTCTTCCTGATTTTGCTGAAAGTCTTGGACACATTAGAAGTCTCTTGGCCCTACTCACTCAGACAGCATCAACAAACATAGCATGAAGACAGGATCAAAATACACCCTGTGAAATTTGGTCCCTGAAGAAACATTACTCTGGAGGCTGGAAATAACAGGCATGTGTCTGCAGTCCCTCCTGTGAAGAGGAAAAGAGATAGCTGTGCTCAGGGAAAGCATCTATTACACCCACATGAAACACAGTGTCTCTTCAAAGTTTTATGAATCTTGCTTGGTGATGTGGAACCACAAATGATAAGCAGAAGTAAAAAATTCACTCATGTTTACATTTTACTATGCAGAAGTAAAAAATTCACTCTTGTTTACATTCTACTATGCTGTAATATATGCGGGGATATTTTTAAAATTTGATGATTGTTGTTTAATCTACAGGCATTTTTGTCAGTATTTTATCGCTGACTTGAAAATTTTCACAGCACCAGAAGGTTTGCTAACCTGTATTATATGAGCTGCCTTTTATAGATGTAGAGAGATAAATATAGAGTCATAACATCGTTGGGTATTTCTTTGCAGAAACATTACATCTAAATTTCTCAACAGTCAGAGGATTTATTTCTTTCAACAGGACAAAACTCAGCTCTGGAATTCTCTCTGAAATAGAAAGAAATGGCATCAAAGAAATGAAAATTCAAGCAAGAGGGTAAACAGAAGAAGCAGAACTAATAAAAGGTGTTATTAATTCCTTAATTCTTATAGCATTAACTCCTAGCTCTCATTTGCTACCAATAAAGAATTATAATAAAACATTTGGCATCCTCAATACCTCAACAATGCATGCCTGCATTCTTAAAACAAGCAAATCAGTTGGTCTTTCATGCATCAAATGAAAGTAACAAGAGACAGAAGGGAACATGGGCTTTTTTAGTGTACATTCTGTATTTAAGAGTATACATCCTGTGCCCTCTGCTCACACCAGGGGAACAGGAAAGTTTCGTTCCCCAGACAGTGAGATGTATTTATAACGATAACCCACCTCATTTCTTCAGTGAGGTTACCTCCGCCCATTCTTTCTCCTTGATTACCTGCTGGATTTTACAGTAAAGCAGCATTTTTAGCTTCGGAGACACAATCACATGAATGGCCAATATGAAACATTAAAGTGTTTTGGCAGCAGTTGCCAAAGCTTTGCATATATATTTGGCTTGTTCCACTTAGAAGGGTAAATGTCTTACTCCACGTGTGATGACAGGAGCTTTTGATTAATCAAAATGTAAAATTTAAAATTTCATTAAAAAATATTGGTGCTTTGTGAAGAAGAAGGGAGAAAATGCATATCCAAAACCTGAGTTACTTTTGCTGTCCAGTTTCCTTAAGATGGTCAACTTACCACAATCTAAAAATGGCCTCTCCCTTCCAGATAACTCCTAAAGCCAAGGTAGTCTCAAAGTAATTTAGCAGAGAGAAAGAATGAGCTTCAGACTGAGAGATTTCTCTCTGTTAGACAAACTCACATAAAATCTGTAGTTTGCACTCAGTTTAACTTTTCTTAATAATGTTGTCCTCAGATGTGTGCACAGATGAGATTTGTGCTGCACATTCTGACTTGACAGTGAGTCCTTCCAGCAATGCAGAATCAGTCTGAGTGCCTGACACTGAAATGTCTAGCACCTTCCCCAGACTTCATCAGCGTCTATTTGGCACTAGCTGAACTTCACAGAGTAATTTCAGGTTCACATCTCTTAGCTGGTGACTTCATAAAATCCTTGGATTATTACAAGAAACAGTGAGGAAAGTTACAGAGAACATCAAACAACTGTCAGGCACAAATCTACTAGGTTTACCTGACTGATATCATATAAGCTTGTGTTATTCTTTTAGTCTTTCCTCTGCATTAATTTCTGAGCAATGTCAGAAAGGTACGAGAATTGCAATAATAATGTAGCAATGACTCAGCCATTTCATGCTCCTGTAAGATGGGAAAGTCCTGGTAGGTCCCATCTCTTGCTCCCTGCTGGTATTGCCACAACAGGTGTCCAGATAATGTCCAAGAAGCTGGAGAATGGATGTACTGAGGGGAGGAGGGTCTGAACTTCCTCAGTGAGGCAGCAGGAAAATAAGTAGTAATTCCCAGCTCAGCTCTTTAGCTGGGTGGAGAGTCTACTTCGTGGCACTGTTTCGCTTTATGGAGCTCAGCTATCACAGTGGTGATATCCCCGTATATATTTGGACAGATGTTGCTATATTACTGAACAAAACACCTGTCTAGAGGGTCACATCCAACTTGTCTAGTCAGTGAAAATGCCACACCTGTGAGAGATGTTTGCTTGCAGATGTAGTAGCTCTATGGCTTTATAGTGATCTCTTGTTTAATGATGCTGCTGGCTAACAGAAGCTACTGGGCAAGTTTTGAACAGTCCAGACTAAGTTCATTTCAGTGATGATGGAGCCAGACTTTTCTCAATGATGCAGAGTGACAGGACAAAAGGCAATGGGTGTGAACAGAATTACAGGAAATTCTATTTAAACAGAATCTTCTCCTAAAATATTTCATACTTTATAAAATAACACAATGTGTGTAATTGCTGGCACATAACTGAGTGAAGAAGGAAAGCACAACAAATATATGCAAAAGGTTAAAAAAAAAGATAAGCAAAGATAGATAATAATATATGGTGTGCTTCATTCTCATTTGAGGACTGATAACAACTGAACTAACTCAGTAGTCAGTACATGGTGATTGCTGGGAGGCTCTGAAAATTAGGAGACTAAGTGTGAAAGTATCTCCTGTAAAGCAATATTAAAAATGACAGCAAATTGGTAAAATGCATTAACATGGCAAAGAGACAGCCTGCAGAGCAATTCATGTCATCTTTTCCAAATTTTAACTGTTGTTTATGAATGTTCAGTGCCTCCGGATGATCAGATGTTTCGGACTGTCCATTTAGAACTATTTTAATCTTTGATGAATATTGCAAAATCATGCCTGGCCTTTAGTTTCTTTAAAAAGCCACAATTTTCTTCTTTTTTCATTGTTGTTTTACCAGCAAAATCTGTGTTCAAATGCATACATCATGAAAACCCATCTCAACAACAGAAAATGTTGAGATAAATTGTGTGTATGAATGTCTGTTGGGGATTGGCTGCAAGACATAAAGATATAAACAGTATAAAAGGTATACTTGTGTTGCAATAAAGTTGAAGCTTGCTTTACCACTCACATTGAGTCGATCGCTTGTCTTCCCTCGCTCGTCGCAAATGTCTACATGAATGTATATACACGCATATACACACACATATTTGGGTATGTATGTAAAGACTAACACCCCAGATTTAAATTCAATAGTGGCTTCTGATTCAAATAGACTTTGAAGCTGTTTCCAGAGTTTGTGAACTGGAAGCTACACTGCTTTTTAGGAAGATTTTTATCCCAAGTCCAAAGATATACATACCATATACATTATTGCCAAATCCAGTTGCCTTCTGATTTTAAGTCCCGTATTCTATACAATTTTTATGTGCAAATTATATTTGATGTCATATTTCATCCTGTATTTAACTGATACTTCTTTTTAATTTTCCCAGTCTCTTTCAATCTGCTCTGTTAAATAACAAACGTGTGCTCCATGTTTATGTACAGTCTACTCCAGTACATATATAACTAAGTATTGTACTTATTGAGAGCCAGAACTATTTCAGTAATGTACCACCACACTAATCGAAACTCAGTAGCAACAGCTTTTTATGTCACCTTTTTTGGCATAGCCTAATTGCTGTTTTTACTTTCTTGATTCAAACAATGTTTTGGGACATAATTTTAGCAAGTTTAAATTATACAGTGCTAGCAAATAAGTATGGGGTATTATATACTAAATTATATAGAATGTACATACTACATTGCCTTAGAATTTTGTTAGCTGTTAATAAAAGTTACAAGGAAAATAATTATTAACATGGACCTGTTGAACAGAACTTGGTATGTTCCCAACATTTTGCTCAGACAACAGGGGACTCTATTTCTGTTTCAACACTAAACAGAGCGCAAAGAAGATACTGTAGGAAATACAGATGCAATATTTAAATTTGGGACTCTCTTCATGGAAATGAGATGTTTCCTACTTTTGCCATGTTTAATAACATTTTAATGCCTCAGGGAAAAAAAAGGTAAAAAAATCATATGACCCTGTGCATACAAGGGATGAGAACTGCAAATAGTGTGGTAGATTAAAAGAAGAAAAATGGAATGTTTTAGCAAAAGACACTGTCTTAATAGGCCTTGAATATCAGTTTAATTTAAAAAAAAATCTAAATATGATCTTACTTCTAAAATCATTGCTACTTTACTATTAATAGAAAGTCCTCATTAATGTATTTTCCTCTAATCTTTGCTTGTTTTCCTAATCAATATTGTTTGTTACTAGAATATAAAAAACTTACTGATTGACACATAGCCTCAGTCTTGTTGTATGATGAAGAATAATGTTTTTAATAGTTTCTTAATTCAAAGATAAATAGATAGACAGACAGATCTCTCATATACTTCAGAGATTAGCTTTTCCCTCAAGAAGACTAATTGAGATTTTGCAATGTTTGAGATTTTTCTCTGTTTGTAATGGAGAACAATAAAATTTCAACAATAGTAACAGAGAGTCATGCCCAATGATTGGTTTGGGTTATTGCAGGGTTTTGCTCTGGTTTTGAACCTTTACATGTTAATTATTATAGTTTATGTTATGAAAAACACTAACTGTTTTTGTCTTCAAAATATTAAAAAAAGGAAGTGTCACCAATTTGGAAACTTTCTCCTCCAACACATTTTGGAAAGATGAAACAAACCGAAATCAGTCTTCTCTCACAAGCATATCACATTTTGATGAATGTGTATTTTCCAATTACAAAAAGAAGGTGTTAAAATAATCTCAGCCAGTACTTTGTTATTCTCTCCCAGTCCTCCTCAACCTTAGTAACAGCAAACTTTCTTCCTAGTTCAACAGCTTTTTAAGTTTCAAAAGAAATAGAAATATTCTGGAACAGTTACTAGCTAGTCTAAAATACAGTTCCAATGGCTTCACACTAAATTGGTTAGAGATCTGCGTTTCATGATTTATGTCAATAGTCATAATGCCTAGTGCTACAGTTAAGTTTTTATGTTTCCTGTTAACAAAGATTGAAGATTTTGTTTGTTATTCTTGGCACTTAAAGTCTAGATGAATCCCAGAATTTGAGTTGAATTAAAAAGTTTCAGTGTTATCTGAAAACCTCAATAATTAAATTATCAATTAAGTAGACAGAGGTCCAGAAATACTCTTTCATTTGCTAGGAAACCAAGCTGTAAAGCCTAACCTCATTAGGTTCTCTCTCACAATTTTAATTCAAAAATAATAATCTCGGAAGTGAGTGCAGTAGTCTGTCAGGATGTAACAGTACCAATTTCCACATCAAAGTGCCACCAGCTAAGATGCTTTATCTAAAGTGTATTTTTAAAGTGTATCTTATAGTGCAAGATATGCAATCTCTTTCAAGTCACATGCTGCTACTCTTGCTACTAGCTAAAGCCTTATTGCAGAGATAGTCTTTCTGAGATTAATTTATAAAAACAGGTGAAACTATATGTGCCATATTTTTATAGATGAAGGCTACCATGGTCCCTTGGTTCAGACAAGATGTTCAAACTAATTGGTTTACTTACTTGTAAACCAAGTGGAAAAAAACCAAAATGGAATAAAATGCAGAGGAAAAAACCCAAGCCTTTCAGATTAACAGACTGACTCAAGAGAAATGGAAAACCGAGGATGAATGTTAGATGCAAATAGGTCCAAAATAAGTGGTAAATGAAGAAATCCTGGTTTGAAGATAGATTTTTAACAGTACAACATATTTTTTAAATACAGAGTATGATAAAGAGGAGTTAGATGCAAAGAGGCCATGGTTTCCCAACCTCATGGTTTCACCAAACTTAAACCCAGCCATGAAGTAAAAAGGGCAAAATTGACATATCTCTGTTTAGTCTACTATAACCTCTGGCCTAATTAACATACAATTATATGTTCACCACACACCATGTGTAAGGTCCAGTGCTGGACCTGGAGTGAATTTGCTTACAGGGAGGGTTTTCAAGTATGATGTGTTCAGTTACCAGAATGTTTGAGGCAATGAGTCACTGGGAGGCCTGAGAAGAAGCACCATCGTGATATCTTTGGCCACACTGCTGCTGGGAAGGATGCATTAACGGCACTGCTAATGTTGAGGAGCTGACCTTGTAAAGATTAGCTTGAAGTAAAAAATACTCTGTAGAAAGTAGGTCAGATAGAAGTTGATCACATCCAAGCCATTTGGCCACCCTCAACCTTAATCTTAAACTGTTGGCTTCCCTTGGGCAGTGGATGAAAACACGCATTTCAGGGGTTTAGCATTGTTTTTCCTTTGATAACTTGAGAGAAATGTTTTATTTTTTCCAATGCAATAATGAATCCTGCTACAGCAAATATACTGCAGTTCATAAAAACAAACTATTTGACAAACTGTCAGAGATGCATATAGAAAATGACAACTACCCCCTTTAGTGTTTTTAGAATAACGGACTTTAAAATTAAAACCAGCTATAATTAACTTTTAGAAATGTTGGGATGCAGAGCAAAATCCTCAGGCAATAATTCCCAGGATGTTCAAGGCTGAGATTTGACTCTCCATTCTGTCTAATTTGAAGCAAAACCTCCTCCCACCAGTCTGCTGGCAATAACAGCTGGATGACCTTTAACTGGAGATGGGATGCTGCCATGAGTTACCTGTTCCGGTTACGTGAAGAAAACCAGTCCCATATTCTTATAGTGCAATGTAAATTCTTTACGCAAAGGAATGTGACAGAAGCATAAGAGGAGTAAGGAGTGTGACACAACAGCTTCACCATAAGATGATGCAATTCCCCAAGAATACACCAGTGAAAACATTGTGTCATTGGGAATCCTTAGTCTCTGCTAGCTTCCTTCCTGTTTCAAGTGGAGACAAGGAGAAAACAAACAGTTAAAGGAAGACACTCTACTTCATGTGCCCTCATCTCCTGCAGTGATGAGGAAGGTCTGGTTCCTCCCCTATTAACCAAGATAAGATGCTAAGGAAAAGGGTGAAGCATAACCCTCATGTAACTGAAGAAAACTCCATGCCATGAAATACTGTATTTATAAAGATATCCCACTTGGTTTCTTTGAATATCACTCCAGGAATTCTAAAACTTAACTGAAAACTGGTAGACTTCTTACAGGTTTTTAGACCGTCTATTACACTCTCTACTTAATTTTAGAGTACCTTACTGTTAAAGTAGTAGAAGATGAAAGTGTTGGAAAGCTGTAGGAATTCTCCTCCAGTGGCAAGAATGGGCTTGAATCTATTTCTTCGATGTTACCTCAAAAGATTTATATGCCTTACAAAATCAGGACAAAGGAGCATTGTATCTCCCTCCTATGCAGACACTGGATCCAGGCTTCTCTGTGGTTTCTGTAACACAAAATTACCCAATTCTACTGTTAAAGACCACTCTTAGAACACTGAGGACACCCTTGGGTTTGTCCCTCAATACTGCATTTTGGAAAGTGACTGAGATGAAAGAACAATTGCATGAGGCATTTATCCTGGGTTTTCATGTTTTATTTTAACTTGCTTTTCTTTGACATAAGTGTAGAGGCTTATAAGACAGAAAATGTTATTCTGTACACACATAACCTCACCTGTGCAAAGGTATATCCCAAAGATTTACTATCAGAAGGATAAATCTCATAATGAGAGTTGGGTTTTTTCCTAGAATATCAATGGTACAGGATCTCCAACTTTATGATGATTTTGTTGTACAAGGTGCAACTCTTGAAAACCTCACAAACTGTTTAATTTCACTGGCATTACTTCAAATTTCCATTAGTTCTGTTCAGAGCAGAACCTGGCCCAGAGTCTAACAAACAGACTTGACAACCGAAACACACTCCAGAAAACTGAGCAAAAAGTCACAATAATAGAAGCAGAAAATCAATTCTGCTGTACGAGAAAAAGAAAAGGCAGCTTCCTTAGTTTCAGAGGGAATTTTCTGTCATTGTGGAAAGCAGATTTAAACACAAAAGGTGGTGAACTTGCATGTTCTGATAGGAATTTTCTCTGTTTTCTCAGCTGAAATCACTAGTTACTCAATTATTATTTTTTCATGCTCTGTTCAACCAGTTTAATGTGATGTTCTACAAGGATGGTGATGGGTATTCTTGCTTTAATACACCACAACAGAACAGCAAATAAATGTAATTCAAACCTCAACTACATGAAGAGAAATGGAAGAAGGGGAAATAATATTGAATAACAAACAGAAACATAGTGACAGTTAATTAATCACAAGCATTAATCAATTAAAACTGTGCTTCAATATCACCTCAAATGAGGCCATTTCTACAGATATGTACAATCCACCTGTCTATATGGCTTCTTAATAATTGATTTTTTTTTCCCCCTTAAGCTGGCAACAGTGATTGTTGTGGGGTTTTTATCTACAGGAAGAAGATAGAAAAGGTGGAAATAACTGAGATTCACAGGTGACAGCAGGTGAGGGCAAGGCTAAGGGTAAGAACAGAAACAGGGCAAACCACACACAGTAAAGCAATGCATGTGCCTAACTTCAGCTTGTTTAGAAGTTCTTGTCTACCTGATCCCACACATGAGGAGCTCTCTTCATTTCTACAGCCTTTGTGTCCTGCCCAGTGCCATCATAAACGCAACCTTTTGCCGACTTACCTGGATTCAGTTCCAGCAGGGATATGTCCCATTGCTAACATAACACAATAGAAGCACTCTTTCTGTGGTGGGTTGTCAGTGAATATATCTATAAATTGCTCAGAAAATACTGTCTCAGATAGTCCTACTGCCAAACAGAAGAGTTGTCATACTCTGGAGGCATCTGATAGGTACTTCACAGATGTGTAGATACAGAAAAAACATTTTTATTTTTTCCTTCATACTGGTATAACACTGACAAATCAACTTCAATTAGATAGTTTGTGGTAACTTGATTTATGCTTCACTGATAGCTCTCCTAATTGTAGACAAGCAACAGGCTTAAAATTCAGCACATTTAGTGAAGATTCACTGAAAACTGAAAACAGGTTTGAGAGATTTGCCTTGGGGTTTGCATGAGCAGGACCCAATTTGTTGTCTATGAATGAGACCAGGAGAACTTTGAACCCAAAACCAAAGGAGAATCTCAAGTAATTCAAGCAAGTAAATCACACATACATACAGAAAAATGGTTTGCTCCAAGCTCAGCAAAACAGAATAGTTATGTCTGGGAAAGCTCTTGTCCAGACCTGTATACTTATAATTGCTAGGGAAAAGTATACTGCAAATGATTTAGAGGTTTCATCTGAACAAGTGCAAAAGTATCCACTGTGTTTGCTGATGGAAGGAATTTCAGGCAGGAAAACAAAGAGAGAAATAGACAGGTACTCCTTTCACAGCATCAATGCCTTGCCTTTTTGAATTCTGCTGAAAAGCTACCAGCACCATCTCACAGGAAAACACTCTTTCCCTACAACAGATGGCATTTGCAAATACTGCAGCAGTGTCAAGGTCTGTGATTTCTACTAATGTGTTTTCAGGTTGCTTTCATGTTTAATCTTGAATACAAAGGTGTGGGACTCAGCCTTCCTACAAATTATTTTGGAGCATGAATTAGATACAGGCTGCATCTCTACAAGTGGCTAAGTCTACCATGTGTCTCACCATTACCAAAAGAAAAGAGTTGCTCCCATCCCACTCCACTCCACCCCATCCCACATCCCATCCCATCCCATCCTTCCCTGATTTTTCACTCTCACTCCTCATCCCTATTACAGATGATTTCCTCCCTTGAGCCAACTAAGGCACTGATTGAACCCTTCTGCAGCAGAAGAAGCAGAAGCCATCTCAGCAGACCACCCTGTATTTTTCTAGATTATTTTTCTGCCATTTTTGTGAGCAGCCACAGAGAGGACCAGTGAGCATCAGAGCAGTCATGAGTGGCAGTAGCATGTGGCAGAGACGGACAGGGAATCCATGGGGAGAAGGAGAGAGACAAAAGGGTGTAACCTGCTGCTTGAAGTGACAGTGACCTATCAGACCAGCTTTCCATATCTTAGGATGGTAACTTGACTTTGACATTTGTTTGAAAATCTCAAATTCGAAATCACCCTCTACTTATCTTCTGACCATCTGGCCTGCTCACTTGTGTTCATCCCTCTCATCCACCAGGATGAGACCTTTTCCCTGGTCTGCTTGTTCTTTCATTTCCTCACCTCTCTTCTTCAGCATCTCAGCTCTCACATTCATTCTTGTTCCCCTTGCCATGTCCCTGTTTCATTCTCCACCACTAACACCCTGTCTCATCTCCCTTCACACTAGCACGGGTGCAGCCAGTGAAATAGGCATGCACAGCTCCTCAGGCTTGCGCAGGGACACAGCAAAAGAATCATCCCTCGTTCCACCCAAGTTTTGTAAATCCACTTAAAAAAAAATCCCCCCCAAAATCCCCAGTGATCAGTACCCATTGCTATCCACTGCATATAAGTAAATATATCTTCTGTAATGCATAGATGTCTTAGACCAAACTTCCTTACGGACAAGTTGCTTGACAATAGAGATCACAGTTGGATGTTAAATACTAATCGTTCATGTTTCAGACTACTCTGACCTTTCTCTCACCCAGCATTTTAAGATCTGTGTCTTGTTTGTCCAATTCCCAACCATGCTTCTTTAGAAGATGCTTTTGAAAGAATTAGGGCTGCTCATATGCTGTAACCACCAACCAGACACTAATCCAATCAAAGCACAAATCCCTGTCATGTCCCATGTAGCGGAAAACATCACTGAGTGCTTATGAATGTGAAGCAGTCCTTGATGAAACCAACACAGCTCAGCCTTCAGTGCATACCCAGCACAACAGCTGAGGAATTTCAATTGCTGCCTTGCAAGTGCTCCTCTCAACAGGAAGGTTTTCAGCAGCACTGGAGACATAAAGCTCTCTCATTTCCATGCAGAGGAACAACAGGGCGTAGGAACTGGCACTGCTTGAGTTACCCAGCAAAGAAAAACATCCTGCAGGGAATTATTACACAGGGTTTACAGATGTGAGGAGTGAAAGACACCTACGCTCCACATCTACATTGTCAGATGTGTGGCGACCCTAAATGGTAGGGGAGAATTGGCACAGGGAGAGGAGAGAGCGATATGGAGAGGAGAAGTCAGCAACTAAGCTGGGACCTAATTTGGGGCTCTTCTGTTTCTGGGACAGTTTCCCCAGGCAGCCAAATGTCATGGTATGCTGATCCAGCACACAGATAATTGAGACCTGAAAATGAGATCCAGTCAGATTAGGTATTTCTCCCATTTCCTTGGAAAGGGGAAAAAGCAGTTGGATATATTATTGAAGCCAGCATTCCAGCAGCGCAACTAACTAATCAGACTTTATGTTTTTCACATTTGACAGCCTAGCTTGTGTACCGTATTTCCTACTTTCTGAGGTGTCAGAGGGCCTCAAATTGCATTTTCTGAAACTTGATCATGATTTCTGAAGCTTGTAGATAGACTTTTGGAGGTTCTGATTAAATATTGATTCTTGCATTCAACAAATTGGTTGTAAATAGCAAATGCCTGACAGATCTCCCTATTGTAGATATACATATGTTTCATTTTGCAGCTAGTGTCTTTGGCTGTATTGTAACTGTATAAAGAGGGATCAATTCATACTTTATAATTATTGCCCAGAAGTATGTAAGTATGTTCTGCTAGTTATGCAGTAACCATTTGGAGAACAAACTGGTGGGTAGTTCAGTGGATTCAGCTATTGACACAAAAAGACAGGCAGCTGCAAATGCTGTGCTAGTCAAACATGAATAGCATATAAAAAGAGCAGTTATCCCTGTGAAACCAGTCCCAGGTACTAAGACATTGATGGCAGGCTCTGGCAATAATTGCTCCAACACGAAACAGCTCTGGGAATCTAATGGACTCTTATCCCCGGAAAAAGTGAAATCTTTATTCAGTGTAGAGTGACTTGGCTGACCCAATGAGGAAATAATTTTGGTTGCTTTCCCAATACTTTCTTCATGAAAAATGAGCTTCCACTATGCAGTAGTTTAACAATATACTACTTGCAGTCAAGACTACGCCTAAAGTAGGATTACATGCTGCTTTACAGAAGTGCTATACTAGATGTTCTGCCAACTAGTAGCTCTTACTCCACAAGAACAGAATGACTTTCTAAAAAATGAAGTTTAAATTTGTTCCTTTATGTGCATTTATATGTACATTTATACACACTTTAAAGTAGTTTCTTTTGATACTTTAGTAATGGAGACTTTCTACTAAGGCTCAGTAGAAATAAATCACCAATTTCAGAGATCTGAGAACTGAGTCATAGTTAAGTTTACATAGTAAAATGTAAACCAGAGACTATTTCTCTAGCTTAAATAATTATATTATTATTATTATTATTATTATTATTATTATTATTATTAATGGTTAGTTTCCTTTCTGGTAACCTGGATCAATCAGATATATTTGAATTGTCAGCTTCCAAATCACACTGCCAGAACTCTACTCTGAGCTCCTTGGACCAGCCCAGTGAGCAGAATTTTTCCTTGCAACTGTGCTTGAAGGATATTAAACCTATTGCTTTTCTTCCTTGACTTTTCATAAGCTTCTTTTAAATCCTATAATTTTCTGCTCTCACCATAGGATTTTCTCAGCTCCCAATTACTCAGCTCCCACTTAACAAGTTGTCAAATGACTACTCAAGCAGTAAAAGACATGTCTCTGTAGAATTGTAAATTATTTATTGTTTATAGGTAGCTGAAAATTAGCCTAACCAATCCTATGAAAAAGAACAATAAGAACCAACTCCTTAATTAGTTGGAGTGGCTGGCAATAGTAAATAAAGTTTCAAGTTACTATGAAAATAAAAGTGCAATTTACAAGTGTCTGCTGTCTGCTCCCTACTTGCCTCCCCATTCCTGACTGTTAACTGCACAATCACTAGATTTTTGTACCCAGTCTGCTCTGAGAGGAAGTGTGATATTTCAGTTTCTGCGCCTTGATATCATCCTCAAGGAGATGGAGTCCCAGTACAGAGAAGAGATGAGGAAGGTGGGCACACAGGCACACAGGCTTCTAGCATGGAAGTACAGAATCGCCTCCACATGACTACAGGCCCTTTGTATGAGGGAAGACATACCGTCAAGCCTGCCTTCACAGTGGTCTGCTGACCTCATTCAAACATCCTACCAGACCTATTAGTGGGATCCAACAGGTCTTGCCTTTCAAACAAGCATGTATCATGTCCCATTAAGTCCTGCATAACATTTTTGTCTGTTCTTAAAAAAAAAAAAGAAAAAAAAGGGAAAAAAA
>VXBL01006872.1:18799-29016 GCA_013400195.1 Aramus guarauna | reverse complement strand
TACTAGACAAGCTGATGGCACTAGCAGCCAGGTAACAGGGAGTTCACATTAAAAAAAATGCACTAGAATTTATTTCTCAGCAATGCAGTTCAATAGAATTCGTATATAATGAGCTCCATCTTAGTCTGAAGATGAAAGGTGATGACTTCTTAGAAGAGATTATTTATCTGAACATTACCATAAGCAAATATTTGATGAAAGTGTCATCTCAGTATTCAGAGATTTTCTTTCTTCTTTACTGGCATGCCAGAGAACCAGAAGACTATCTGCAGATTTTGAAGTTTTGACAACATGTTGGCTGCTTAGCAGTCTATGACAAAATCAGAGATAGAGATTAAAGCTTATTTTTAGAATTCATGGCTAGCAATATATAGAGAGAATGTCTTTGAAATGGCAGTCACTTCTAACACATGCATTTCAGAGAAGTGTTTCTCTGCTTATTCACCTATCTGTAACAGTCAATGTTAGAATGAGGAAGTATTGTGCAAAAACCAGTCAATATTTTCCCCCAAATTGAATAAAATAATCCTTGCAGTTTCATTCTGGAACTTGTCCCTTTTTCTTATAGTAAATAGAGGTAAATTTCNAGTCTATACAGAGCAGCCACTTTTTGGTGCTGTGTGTTTGTATACAGCTTAGCACAATGGGGTCCTGGCCCATAACAAGGTCCACACATGCTATCAAACAATGGACAGTGACTTTTCCTAGATTTTACATGGGTAGATGTCGAGGCTGAAAGGTGAATCAAAAGCAAGGGCTGTGGTTCAAGTCAGCCATTTAATCCTCTGTACGACCATTAAAACATAACACTAGGAACAAGATTTCAAACATACAAAGAACTATTTTTAAACTTCAAAGAGCTTAAAAATATTATCTGGTTCAAAGGTTGACACTGCCAGCCCTCAGTTTACAGAATTTCAACTGAATTCTCTAAATTTGGATACCATTTTCTCAATTGAGTCATAAGTATTAATCATTTTCTTTTATTGTAAAGTAGACTTGGTAGCATGTTTTGATTACCTGATAGTTTCCACTGCAGAGGATTCTACAGGAAACTTTACTTAATTGTACTGAAAGCCAATGCTTTTGCTAGCCTTTAAAAATCAGCAGGTAGAAATTGTCATGTGGCAACTTGTCTTTTAAATTTATTCTATGCAATTTCAATCAAATTTTACAAGATGATTTAAGGGGAGGGGAGAATGGTGTTTTCCTTCTTTGCTTGTGCTTCTTGGAAGATTTTACCAATGTAAGGCTGCTCGAAACAGCCACTCAAAACAGCTGAGACTTTGCACTTACAAGAGCTGCAGAAACTGCCGTGGGAGCAGGGAGACCAGAAGAAGCTTACATGGCTATGAGATCCATCCCATAGTTCAAGTGCTAAGCGGCTACTTACTAAGATTTCTGGAGTCAAAGCAAACTCTAAATCTACAAGGCAGTTACTCTTAATATTGCTTAACATTAAAACATACGATTACCTTTTTTCCCTTAGAAAACCACACAAATCTGAGCAAATTATGTTAAAATAGTGGCAACTGAGGTTCTTTTGCTTCACTGTGCAAGTTGGACTCTGCTTGATTTTGCACAACAGCTGAAACAGATGGACAGTAAATGGAGGTAGGATTGGTTGGATGGTAGTAAATCTGGCATTGCTTTACTTCTGAGAATCTGATTTTTCTATTTAAATGATAATCTTCTAGTTCTAAGTACATGATTATTGTTTGGTGTTTGTGGGCCTTTATCCACCAAATACTTATAAATACATTAAGCTTACAGTGACTTGAAAGTCCAGAAAAACAACTTGTAATTAGAAATTAGGTGTTTTCAGCAAAAGGAGGCTCAGACTTGGGCAGCACTAACAGGTGGATGAGCTGAGCAAGTTTCTAAGAGGACAGATGCAGTCACAGCTGCTTATCAGATGTTTCACTCCATCTGTGCATTCTCGGTATGGGGGATAAAGTGCCTTCAAGGCTCAAGTCCAGAGGTCTATAAGCACTACTTAAGTATTTCCTCCATCTCTAAAATGCACATATAACTTAGAAGGCAGAGACAGTGAATCAAAATCTGCACATTAAAAAGCCTGGATTTTTCATTGTTGTTCTAAAACAACAAAATTTAGCAGATGGCCCACACAGCATTGGTGAATTTTTCTGCACAAAATAAGCTCTAGTCCTGCTCTCAGCAAACCTGATCAGTTTTGTTACAATGGAGAATACCACTTGATCTGATAGATGGATTTTTTGTTTGTTTGTTTTTCAGTACTAGACAAGCTGATGGCACTAGCAGCCAGGTAACAGGGAGTTCACATTAAAAAAAATGCACTAGAATTTATTTCTCAGCAATGCAGTTCAATAGAATTCGTATATAATGAGCTCCATCTTAGTCTGAAGATGAAAGGTGATGACTTCTTAGAAGAGATTATTTATCTGAACATTACCATAAGCAAATATTTGATGAAAGTGTCATCTCAGTATTCAGAGATTTTCTTTCTTCTTTACTGGCATGCCAGAGAACCAGAAGACTATCTGCAGATTTTGAAGTTTTGACAACATGTTGGCTGCTTAGCAGTCTATGACAAAATCAGAGATAGAGATTAAAGCTTATTTTTAGAATTCATGGCTAGCAATATATAGAGAGAATGTCTTTGAAATGGCAGTCACTTCTAACACATGCATTTCAGAGAAGTGTTTCTCTGCTTATTCACCTATCTGTAACAGTCAATGTTAGAATGAGGAAGTATTGTGCAAAAACCAGTCAATATTTTCCCCCAAATTGAATAAAATAATCCTTGCAGTTTCATTCTGGAACTTGTCCCTTTTTCTTATAGTAAATAGAGGTAAATTTCTGAGTTTTATACAAAAAGGAGAATTTGAACAAAAATGTTTACTGTTGATGTCTTCATTTAACCCTTTTCCTTAATATATCATGTTTTTAATTAGAAGCTTGGGGGGAAAAAATAGTATGCCTGCTCCATACAAAGTCTACACAAAGAAAGGCTTTTTATTTTCAGTTCTGCTGTATGCAGAAGAAAATCTACTTCCTAGAGATAGGCTTTGCCTTGCTGCCAGTATCCAAACTGAGAAATTCTGGGGCCATGGAGAGTATGAATCAGGTGCTAGCCAGCATTTTTAGGGAGTATCTCCATCCTTACAGCTTACTGGCTTCTGGCAAGTGGCTGGCACAGGCATTACACTAAGGTATAGAAGGAGGGATGCCTCCTGAGTACAGGAAATTAGCCGTATGTATCCAGAACCTGGCTCTATATCACCCAGTCTGTCTTGGCGACTGCCTTGAGGCAGAACTACATCAAGGAAAGATGAAAACACAAGTCTGTCAGGAAGGGACTCAAACCCACCCAAAAGTGGACTATGTTTGCACCAGAAAATAACCCCAAAATCCAACACACTGTGGCTGCAGAAGTGTGGAATCCGATGGCCACATTATCACCCTGCCAGGCTGAGACCTGTGCTCTCCGGTCCAGAAAAATCAAGTTTGGAAAGGGGCTCAGCAGTGACCTGGCTTTCGCTACGCCCAAGGGCAGAAGTGTCTGTGCACAAACTTCTCCCTTTGCTCACAAGCTTTATAACTTTGATATGGTAGCTTTCTCCTCTATATTTGTATCAAAACATATATAAGGAGGGTTGTCTCATTCCAGAACTAAGACACATTTGTGGAGCTTTATTATTTTTTAGAAATATTGGCTATATCAAGCAATGTAGATGAAAATTGAGGTATCTTGTGATTTAATTAGATTCTCAAAGGGAAGATTATTTCCCTCTCCTTAATTCAGAAAATGTGGTCTTTTATCTTCATGTAAATTACTTGAGTACAATTGGTTTATAGAAAGATATGCCTTATGCTGACTGAATATTACATTTTTTGTGTGTGTGTTCCATGGAATTATTCAATTCAGTGATGCACACAGAAAAAAATAATAATACTTTTTAGAAGGTTGAATAAAAAAGTGGAAACTATCTTTAATTTTTCTTCACTCTTCTCTTTTTATGAGGCAGAAAATTAAATAAATGTGAAATTAAATGCAAATACCAAACATAATGAAAAAAACCTGCAAATTCCCTGAACTATGTTACCCTCATCTAAAGTTTAATTAGCTCATTTTTATTAATTTATTATTTCTACTCTGGACAGGAATCTTTCTCCTGGGGTTAATTTAGCCCTGAGAAACTGCATATTTGTGGCATGGGGAAAGGATGTCTTTGGGGAATGTGGTTAATTAAACAACAAAAAAAAGAGGAGAAAAGAGGAAAGAAGAGAATGCTGCACCCCCATGAGTACGATGCCACAGATAAGATGGGTGAGAAAATATGTTGATGTCTAAGGTGGCTCTGGTAGTCAGCTGGGCCCTCACAAAAATTATATCCTCTTTATTCACTATTAAACCGTGTTTGGTCTTGTGATGTCCTAGTCTGGTTGCAATTAATTGCAACCAGTGGAGTACTAGTATAAGTACAGTAGTGAATCCTGATCACTTACTCCCAGCTTCCAGGCTGATTTAGCAATAGGCAGTAAGTCAGTAGCTCTAATTTATTTGTGTTTTCAAAGGAAAAGAAAACCAAACCAAAACAAAACAAAAAAAACCCCACCAACAAATCTCAAACAAAAAACCAGGCTCATTACTGGTGAAAACCTATAGGGAGTTGATTTGATTGTTTCTGTGAAATCCTATTATAACTCAAAAAGTCTTTTGAAGAATGATTTTGAAATAGAACACACATCATAGTTGGCATCTTCTCTAGCAAGGTATTACTCTTGCACTCTCATACAGTGGTGAACTTTTAAAGACATCATCCCTATCTTTGAGACCTGCCTAGGTAACTGTGATTCAAAGCTTTGTTTAAAAATGCCTATCCTTACATTCTTAGATGGACAGATTACCCCTTTGACTGCTAATGTCTGGGATTAGACATTGCTCACCTACTTTTTCCTTCTACAGAATTTAGGTATCAGATCATGCTGAAGAATTATCACCCAGAGCAATGTGGGAAAAGGAGTGTTCAACATATAGTTCAATGTTCAATGACAGCTTCATAGCTGAAGCTCCTCATATCACAGTCTGAAAGGACCCAAGGGAGAAATCCAGGCACTATCAAAGTGCATGGCAAAATTTATTAATTAAGAGGTAAATATGTAACCTACAAAGAAGGTAAAGAAACTAAAAGCAATATTTCTCTTGATGTCCCAAAAAAGAATTTGCTGTCTATAAAGAATTCTGCAGCAGTTTGAAGAGCTTTCACTAAAATTAAATTTTTCCCAAATTTGTAAACTGTATCCGTTTGAACATGCCTCAGATTCGTTGGTGTATTTAAACAGAAAATTCTAAGCACACTCTATGTCTTTTAGGTATCGTTACTAAGGCCTTCTGTTTTTCCAAAAGACAAGTTTTATTAGTTCAAACCATAGATATCCTTTGGCCAGTAACCAATTTCCAGATATTCCCTAACCACCTTCTCCTGGTCACTTATGAGTCTATAGACCTTGATTTTTCACCATTTCAAAAATACCTCTGTCTGCTTGCCACATATGTGCACCACTCCATAACTTGTTCATTCTCATTGCTCTTCTCTAAATCTTTTCCTATTCTATGACATCTTTCTAAGTTGGCAATTTCAGAATTGCACACTTTGTTCAAGATTCTGATATACCATGGATTTATGCACAAGTAAAATTATACTTTCTGGTTTATTTTCTGGGTTTTTTTCCTTCTCATTTACAACATATTTTGCAAGTGCAGAGGAGTTAAGTCTTATTGGATAATGAGTTCATGCTCCTACAGAACTGTGATCCCAAAATATTATTCCAGAATACTAATATTCATTCAGTTCCAGTTATTTTAATGTAAAATTAAGATGTTTTCCTTAAAGGCCTTGCTTCCCATTTATCTGCACAGAATTCACAGAATTTCAACTGCCACTTTATCACTCAGTCATTCCAAAATGAGAACTTGTTATTGACTGTAAGAGAAATAAAGAAGAAAAACAGTTCCGCTAAAATACTAAGTCAGCGCACATAGCAAACCAGAAGTTTAAAGGTCCTGCATAGCAAGTGGTGCAACCATTTGTGCTTCCAGGGAACATTTCAACATTTGTATGAAATGTAATTTGTCATAATCCAGATAAACAAAGAAATATGCTACACTGGCATGCTGTAGGATATACGCTTAGAGAATTGCTCTGCTTCCTGTTCTTGCACATGATAGAAATAGCACTCATAAACAGATCAGACTCCATCTCAAAGTAGCTGCCCTTTTCTTCTTTGAGGTCTTATCTAGAAAAAATGCATACAAATATAGGCTACAAGTGAGATAAAAACACACAAAAAAAAAACCCAACCCCAACCAAACAAACAAAAATCCCAGAAAAATTCAGCCACAGGCCCAGGAAGAATGTGTCAGCTGTGAACAGCTCCGTTTTGACAGTCCTCGGCGAGGACGGCTCTGCACAGCACCTGTAAGCAATTAGGGAAGCCTCTGCCATGCCAACTGGAGCTTCACACGCCAGCGGTAGCCAGAGCAGACGCTGGAGAATACCGTGTGTCATTGTGCAGTGACAACCAGGTTGATGTCGCTGAATAATCTCAGTGATCCATCTTCTGGGAAATATACTGAAAAAAACACTATCTGTGACAGCATGTGTAGAAACACAGGGAGGTCTCACGTGGAAGATAATGCTGCTTAGTTCAAGTGAGAAAATTGAGTGTTTACTTAAAAATAAACTTCAGGTCTAAATTATTAAGACAAACAATCTGATCAAACAAGGAATAAATAGGTACTCTCATGTCTTATAACACATATTTGCTTATATACAAAGAGGAGAGAGGCAATTCCATTCTGCACATGTGTGAGTGTTAAAAACTAGTGACCACTACCACTGCTGGCTGCGGACCCTACAAGCTCAGCCTCAATTACACCTAAGAAAACCAAAAGCTTGCTATAGCCAACATGCATTAGCAACACATAACTGCATAAAATTTAAGTCTTCATGATCTTCATGTGAATCAGAAGCTTACACTAAATATTAATGTAAATATTGTACATTTAAATATTGTAAGCATCAAATACAGCAGACATGAAAGGAAAGTAATTTGCTTACTGACTCCAGAGAAATTTCCATCTTGCTTAATATTGCTATTAGGCTTGTAAATCACCCTCAGCTCTACAGCCTTGCAGGACATCATCTCAACACTGTTGAGCTTGCTGATCTATAATGATGCAGAACTTTAAATGGTAAGAATATACAATTGTAGTTTTTTGCAGATAATCATCACAAAATGTCTTATCAGAAACTGCTGTTAGTTGCTGATATACCAACACTGGCAGCAAAACATAGGTAGAGTTAGTTCAAGATGAGAAGGTGCAAAGTCAAAAGAAATTCCCTGATGAAATGTCCTATGGCACAAGTAACAGGAGTATTGAATAACTCCAAAGCCAGTGAAAGGGCATTTATTTATTGTAGAGATTATTTTTAAAGGTGCATACAAGTTTGCTTCATACCATTTCTGGACTATAACATTTTTTTTCTTTTATCCAGAGAGAAGTGTTAATAGGGTGGCTGATGAAGGAAAGCAATGTAGATGTGTAAGTGCATCACGTCATGTTCTCTAAGTGGTCCTATCAAAGCATTTCTGTTTAACACAGTAACTTCATAAAAATTCACCTACATAATAGAATCATAGAATCACAGAATCATGGAATGGTTCAGGTTGGCAGGGACCTCAAAGATCATCTAGTTCCAACCCCCCTGCCATGGGCAGGGACACCCTCTACTAGACCAGGTTGCCCAAAGCCCCATCCAACCTGGCCTTGAACACTTCCAGGGAGGGGACATCCACAGCTTCTCTGGGCAGCCTATAGCTCTAAAATATGCTAGTCCCTGCCCCAGTCAGAAACAGCCTCAACCAAGCATCTCATGCACCCTGAGCAAAACAAACTAGGCTACTGTTGCAGCAAAGGGGAAATAAATTTGAGTTGAGAAATGCCTTTTCTTTAGTCTTTAGATCTTGGAGACAAGCTCAACACAGCCCATGACAGGTTCTTTTGATTGCAAAACCAGAACCCAAAGCTGCACCCCAGCATGCCCAGGCAGAGCAGGGTGGGTGCAGCTTGCCTGTGTGCTGGCCTGAGTCTGTGCAACAGATGATGTTTTACAGCATGCTGTGCAGAGCAGGTTCAGTAAATCCAAAAAATCTCTGACTTGTTTGATACATTTTATGTAAAGTCAGTCTGTGCCTGTTCAATGATCTAATACACAGTATGTCCGATGCTGTAGTTGACACTCTGGTGGATATGATGGCAATGCATACACAAATACCTATTGTAAGGTAGGTTCAAAGAGCCAAAGTTTAGAAAACTACCAGAAAACTAAAGAAATTCTTGTAATTTTGCTTCTGGGAACAAGAAGAGAGGATACAATTACTTTATAAAAGTCTCACTCTGTACTTTAAATTTGTATATGACTTATTCAGCCTGGTTTTATGAGCACCATGGAAAATGCAAAACAAGACTGTGGCTACAGTAAAAAAAGTTTTCAGGAGGCCTCAGGAAATCATAAAAAACTGAAAAGAAATTAAGAAAACAGTTCTTGAAGGGCTGGCAGTTGAATTTATAGCTGCCATAAATGGCTTTGTTTTTTAGCCTGGTGTAGATTACAAGAAGCATGAAGTCACCAACTACATGATCAAGTGAAGAAACTCAGACTGTGTAGTATAAACCATGACTTCTTTTCACACTCAAGTTTTCACCAATCATTTGAAATTGGGTTCTGGATTTTTATACAGATACTGTTTATGCAGACAGAGGTCCTTTTCCTCAGAGGATGCAAATTCAAGTACTTCTTTGGATGGAATAGAAGACTATTGTAGACCAGCTGACACTCTGGCCTGACATTCAGAACAGACACAAGTGCATCAAGGCAATTAATTAAATCAAATGCACCCATATGAAATTCACAGCCTCCTACACAATTGAGTATAACAAAAATGTGCAGCCTACAAGAAAATTTTAAGTTGAAGAATGATATGCTGTTTAATGTTTTTTTGTGAAGCAGTTACTCAGAAGCTTTTAAAATTGTAAGATAGCCTTAAAACCCATCAAATACTGGACTAGAGGATGACAAGATCTAGATTATGTTGGTACATTTGCATTCTCAATGACTTTCATTGGCACGCAGAGTATAATGCAATATTTATCTAACATACAGTTTGGCATTGCTTTATTTTTGAAAAAAACTCATCTTCTAGGGTTTTGTTTTCCAAGAGAAAGTTGTTCACTAGAGTAGAGCAGAAATTTGTTAAAAAAGTGACACGAACGCAGTTCACAGAATATTAGTAAAGTTTTTTTCTGGTAACGTAAGTTGGAAGCAAGGAGGTAGAACACTTTGTTCCATCGTTCAAAAAGCCTCTCTGCATTGCAGATGATTGAAAAGTAAAAACTAGAACAAATGTACCTGCATAGATCTCCAGCTACCCCACTTATGACAGCAAGATTAGTGCATTTGGGACTAGACCAACTGTATCCATATCACACAGCATTGGGTAGTGGGGACATACCATAGTGTCATATAAATTAGCTACCTTAAACAAGTATAATATCACCTTTTTACTCATTGCAAAGACTGTTGCTTCTCAATTATTATGGTTCAAAATAGGTTGCTCCTCAGTGCTAAAAAGCACCCTGTGCATTAAATCATAGACTCACAGAACGGTTTGGGTTGGCAGGGACCGCAAAGATCATCTAGTTCCAAGCCCCCTGCTACAGGCAGGGACACCCTCCACTAGACCAGGTTGCCCAAAGCCCCATCCAACCTGGCCTTGAACACTTCCAGGGAGGGGGCATCCACAGCTTCTCTGGGCAACCTGTTCCAGTGCCTCACCACCCTCACAGGGAAGAATTTCTTCCTAACATCTAATCTAAATCTCTCCTTCTTCAGCTTAAACCCATTACCCCTTGTCCTGTCACTACACTCCCTGATAAACAGTCCCTCTCCAGCTTCCCTGCAGGCCCACTTCAGGTACTGGAAAGCTGCAATAAGATCTCCTTGGAGTCTCCTCTTCTCCTGGCTGAACAACCCCAACTCTCTCAGCTGGTCTTCACAGGAGAGGTGCTCCAGCACTCTGATCATCTCTGTGGCCCTCCTCTGGGCTCATTCCAACAGCTCCGTGTCTTTCTTATGCTGGGGTGCCCAGAGCTGGATGCAGTACTCCAG
>VXBL01006868.1:54453-75100 GCA_013400195.1 Aramus guarauna | reverse complement strand
AACCTTTCTATGATTCTATAATTTGCAAGGATCAACAGCTGACTTCTTTTGCTTATCTATTAGCTATAAACACACTAGAAACAGCAGACAATGCAGAAAGACATGACTGTACAGTTTTCTTTAGTCTTCAGATGATACAATAAAGAAGAAATTAACAGAAATACTTACTGATTAGAGAATTGCTTAAGCAAATAAGTGGGAAATGGGAAGAAGGGAAAATCAACATGATACACAAGTAGTAAATAAACTTTTTGCGACTACCAACCTAAAATATTCTCTTAAATACCAAACCTTGATCTGTATTTTATCATGAAAAAATTTGCAAAAAAACCAAGTTATTGTTTTTAATTAAATACAGAATACTCTTGGGAAGTAGAAATCTGTCATTTCACTTTCTTACCCTAGTAGATTTGAACACAGTTCTACTATAGGACAACCATTCTAAAAGTATTTAAAGTTAATCTTTTTCTCTGTGATCTGCCCAATTGAGTGTAATTGATATTCAAATTAACTAATAAAAAGAGAACAGGTTCATAAGCAGATATTGAAAATATCTTATTTCAGAATACCCAACTGACTGAAATCAAGCATATTCCTCTGGGATAAGACTGACATTCATTACTACACTAAATCACATGGAGGATAGAATTTAGTTCAGCTAATTTTAGATTTATACTGTGTAAGAGTGTGATGCAGCTGCCTGAATATAGGACTCTAAAATTATCCCAGTCTGAAGTAGATGTCATTTGGTAATTTGAACAAATCTTTAGACACCACTGATTGCAACAACTAAACCATTAATTCAGTTTCCCACAATGGGCACCTAGTGTCTTTTGAATCATCATAGGATGTCCTCTCCTGCCTCTACACCCAGCTGTGTGGTGGGTGACCATCCACTTGGTCATTCCCCTTCCTCACTGCAACAGGGAGAGGGGAAAAAAAAGTAGGAAGAACAAGAATGAAAAAGCTCATGAGTTGAGATAAAGACGGGGAGATTGCTTACCAGTTACCATGGTAGGTAGAAAGGGGCCACATACTCTTCTGACTGGATGACTGAGTATGATTCTGATTGAGTGTTGTCATTGGAACTGCAGACTTTAGGAATAAAAATAAATAAATAGATGGAACTATGGACTAAAAGCAATAATAAATTCCCATCATTTTTGAGGGAGGAGTAGGAAAATAATTTGATGTTAGGAACTACATGCTCAAATTGGCCAAATTTTGTCACTAGTTTTAATTTTTCTCTCCCAATTTCTTTGACAAATAAAAGTGCATTGCTCATCAGACTATGTTTTGCTACTATTCTAACTCGACACTTATAATTCTTAGTTCCCACCAATCCCAGCTTCTTTTCTAACAAATGGAGACAATGACAAATTCGCCTCAATCACTCACAGAGTGTATTGGGTCTGGCTGAGATGGAGTTGATTTTCCCCATGGCAGCCCTCACATTGCCGTGCTGTGTATTGGTAGCCAGCAAGGTGTTGATAACACACCGGTGTTGTGGCTACTGCTGAGCAGTGCTGGCACAGCACCAAGGCTGCCTCTGCAACATTACTCCCCCTCTCACCATTAGGCTGGGGGTGGGAAAGATCTTGGGAGGGGACACAGCCAGGAGAGCTGACCCAAACTGACCAAAGGGATATTCCATACCATATAGCGTCTGCTTAGCAATAAAAACTAAGAGAAAAGATGGGCGGGGAGGGCATTAGTTATTTATGACATTTGTCTTACTGAGCAACCGCTACACATGCTGAAGATCTACTCCTCAGCAAGTGGCTGGACATCACCTGCTGATGTGAAGTAGACCATAAATTTATTTTTTTTTCTTTTGCTTCCTTTTGTGGCCTTTTGCTTTATTAAATTGCCTTTATCTTGACCCATGAGGGGTTTCGTTTTCCATTTTATTTTTCTCCCCTCCCTGTCCTGCTGAGGAAGGGAGTGATAGACCAGTGAACACCTGGCATCCAGCCAGGGTCAACCCACCACACAGAGAAATAAAATGTATACATAAAACCTGTCCTAGTATATCTGCTGTGACTTTCTACAAGAAAGTGTTATTTTTGCTGCTCTTTGTGCTAATGATTTAAACTACATTCTATGTAGTACTATACAGCAGTTTTCTTTAGTAAGTATATATATGCTTTATATAGAAAGATAGTAACTTTTGTGTCTTTTAGAGGTGGGAAGAGTGAGGCACAAAGAAAGGAATAACTTGGCCAATGTTATTCAACTTATTCACTACCTCAACAAAATAGGCAGAGACCAAGTCCAGTATTACACTTCTTATAAAAATGGAGGCAGCTGCTTAAGCAAACAGCTTAAATTCCTGCAGTCCCCTAGCAAAACTGTCAGTAGGGAAAAAAAAAAAGAAAGAAAGAAAATTTCAAGTTTTGGATTCCTTTCATATATATATATCAGTATAGAAAGAACTCTATCAGTAACAGTTAACTATTAATCAGAGTTCTCATAGAAAACAGGGTGGGGTTTTTTTTTTTCGGTCAGTAGACTGCATTATAGCTAAATAATAATAACTAATTAAATTCACAGTGGCAAAGAAATTGTAATAGCCATTAACGTTTTTGTTCTTTAAATTATTGTAATATTTGTAGTCTTATCTTCAGCTCTGCAAAGCTTTTTGCTGGGCATTTTTTGAAGATTAGCATAAATATCTTCATACAGTGTCATTCAAAAGGAGATGAATGTGGATGGCTAGTGAGTAGAGTTCTGGTTTCAAAAGCTGAAGCTCTCCAATATGTTTAAAGAATGCCTGTACTATTTTTCCAAATTAAAAACAAAACAAAACAAAACAAAACAAAACAAAAAAACCTCAAACAAACCTGAAAAAACAGTTCAGCTATGTTCAATTTTCCTTGTTTAAAAGGAATTTCAATCTGAATTGGACAGTAATTCATAGCAACTTACAAATAATAACTCTTCTAATGCTGCACTGTAGAAACAACAGTTGGAGATTAAAAAGCCATAGAAGAAAGGCTTTGTAGGTTCTTTGGATTGGTCTTTTGTTATGTATATTTCCATAGCTGTCATACCCTTTCTAGAAGAAAGGTCAGAGAAGCTAGATCCTTTTGAAACATATAGAAAACATTTGATCAAGCAGAGAAGTTAGAAGACAGTAAGTCATCAGAGCTGCACAGCATCTACCTGAGATATCTGACAATCATCACATGTAAAACTGCAGAACTGGTGACCAATGTGTATGTAACCTATCATTAAAAAGAGCTACAGTGAGACAACAGTAATTTCAACATTGCTATCACCACTCTGGCAAAAGGATTACCAATGTAATCTCCAGTTCTGTGAATGAGTCTAGGCTTTTTGAAGTAAACTTGAGGACTAATAAACATAAAACAATGCAATCAGGGAAAACAATAACTAAAAATTGCTGAAAAACACCCATGTGATGATGAAATCAGATCTGGCAGCTGCAACTGGGGAAAGAGGTTTTCGGCCCCAACAGAGGCAATACTCTGAAATCAGGCTGCAGTGGCGGAAAACAAAGCCACAAAATCATGAGCATCATCAGGAAGGATATAGAGGATAATATTGAATGCTGGTCTGGCCCAAGGCTTGTGTGGGAAATCTGAGACAGAAAATGGAAACATTTTGAGGTCTCGACAGCCTTTAGTTCCTGGAGCAGAAACCTAACCTCTGGCTCACATTCCTTTTCTTCTTAAAATATGCTCCACTGAAAAGGGATAAAATGATAACCATGGTGATTATAATGAACTGTGGGTTTGGAAATGTTTTAGTGTAGCATGAAAAAAGTAGGAAATCAAAAGAACATGTGGTAGCTGTGCCAAATGATTATAGATATTTTGCTAGTTTGAATGCCAATTCAGAACTCAGTTTTCACATAAAGACATAAATGTCAATAAACTTGCATCAAATCTTACTAGACTGATGAGTATTTTGCCAGTAAAAAAAAANNAAGGAAAATTTTTGCAAAAAAAAAAAAAAAAAAAAAAAAAAAAAAAGTATCTGTACAGGAAAGATTTTTATTCTGACTCTAAATATATTAATAGGATTTTCCATTAGTTGTTTCTAGGCATTTCCTGATGTGAGGCCAGTCCGAGATATTTTGCACGCTTTTACATTCTTCGTTGTCGACACAAAGCCTCTAAACAAACAAACAGCATCCTAGTACATACTGAGAAGTTTTTTCAAGCATTTAATGCACAACCTGCAGCTGGAAGGTGACGGCAAGCTACTTTATCTATGATCTTAAACTGCCTCATACTGAAATGATGTAAGACCTTCTAAGCAGATACCTGTAGCTCATTTCCTTGCTCTTTTAGGACAAATTAGCCAGGAAAAGAACCATCCTGTGAACCAACACGAGTTATGCACCTAACTGCCTTTATAAATCCAAGGCCCAGTCTTTACCTCTATGTCTCAAATGCAGCAGAACATTATGTGACAAAGATGTCAGTTAAATATCTAACAGGTTATAAATGTGGAACATACAAGCCAAAATCAAACATTTCTTTATTCTTTTTCTGCAAGGTTTCTGTTTACTGGCTAAAGAATAATTATGATATATTTTTGTCTTGTAGTTCCCATTAGAATACCTGCTTCATTAAACATCCAACAAAGATTCTTCGCTTGTCCTGACATAAAATTGTCAGATGCAAGAGACTGTTGTTCTTGTGACAAAGTGGACCTGTCTATAATAATTCACTTGGAAATTGTCTCTTTGTCTACATTTTCTGAAACAACTTTTCCAGGAAGCCTTTCTCAGGTTGATCTTTTCAATTTGTCTGATGTGTGTAGCTACAATTCAGCTGTGGTTATCACCTGATGGCAGCTATTTCAGGCAAAAAGTGGTCTACTCTCACAGCTATCTTACTGGAAACAGTGAAGAGATCTGCTTTTCCACTTTGTTAAAATTGGAACCAGAAATTAATTAAATAAGGCACAAAGCCAACTTTAAGTATGTTAGTTTAATTCCAGTTTAAAAGTGGATCAAATCAAAGTTACAACAATAATTTGGGGAGATGATAATGACTTATAGAAAAATTGTATGAGAGAAGCAGGAAAAAAAATTATTATAATAAAAGATTAAAAAAAAAAAAGAAGGATCGTATGATATATGAGGATTATATAATATTTAGAATAATGCTGAACTGCCATAAAATTAGAGTGCTAGAGAAGTAACTCATCATTGCAACTGCTAGAACTCATTTCTATTCCTCTGTGCCAGAACAGTCAGTCCAACAGGACAGGTAAGAATTTTTATCCCAGGGGAGGTAGTAAAAAGGTTACAGTCCTTTTTATCTTTCTTGTTCTGAGGTTAAGTATAAGATTCAGTAGCAGCAATTAAAGGTATGACAAAGGAGAGTCCCAATGCATAAGTGAGGTGGTACAGCTGCCCAGGTGGTAGGGAGTTTACACCAATTTTGAAGAGTTTCTGTTCTGTACCATTTTTCCAGTGGTAATACTGGGAGGAAAAGTAATAGTCATAATAATAAAAGTACATGCATTAGAATATTTTTAAGAGAAAAATGGTTTGAAATTTGTAATTGAAATAAATTATGTTTTGTTTTGTTTTGTTTTGTTTTGTTTTGTTTTGTTTTGTTTTGTTTTCTTCAAATCTATTTTAAAATGTTGATTCTAGTGATACTGGAAACATTTATTCCTTTTTCCTAGTACATCTCAGTTTGCAATCCTAGGTTATTTGGGGATTACTGTTGAAAAGACTTTAGATATTTATTTGTGTCACACTCATAAACCATATGCAATGCATTTTCCGCTGTATTTGACCACACAAGTATCTACCCTTAGAAACCAAATATGCTCCAAAATATATATTATTCTAAATCATAGGTCACCTTTTAGGTTTTTAAGTACATAGAATTTAAGGCCATAAGCAATCAGTAGATTATCTCACCTTTTCCTTATGAATAAAAAGTAGAATTGAGTATAAAATGATAAAACTCTCCAGAATGGCATGAGTGAACTCTGTAATTTTCTTTCTTTCTTTCTTTCTTTCTTTCTTTCTTTCTTTCTTTCTTTCTTTCTTCTGCTTTATTCATTCTTACAAGGAAGCTCTAAGGACTGCAGTCTATTTTAAAACATTCTTGACTGAGTCAGGGCTTGATGTTATCTGGCTATTTTCTTAAAATATCTTTAAAATTAATTTTCACTTCTAGCTGACAACACAGAAAATATGAATCTGTTAATTATAAATTTATAATTATATTCTATGTTCTCCAGCATGGCTGTAGAAATAAGTGTATATATGTCTTGGTTTCAGCTGACATAGAGTTAATTTTCTTTCTAGTAGCTGGTATCATGCTCTGTTTTGGATTTAGGATGAGAATAATGTTGATAACACACTGATGGTTTTAGTTGTTGCTAGGTAGTTGTAGTGTCTACACTAAGTCAAGCACTTTTGAGCTTCTCATGCCCTGCCAGGTGCACAAGAAGCTGGGAGAGCACAGCCAGGACAGCTGACCCAGACTAGCCAAAGGGATATTCCCTGCCATAGAATGTCATGCTCCATATGTATATAACTGGAGAAAGTAGCCAGGAGGTGGGATTGCTGCTTGGAGACAGACTGGGCATCAGGTTGTTTTTTCTGCATGTGGTGAGCATTTGTGCATCACTTCTTTAATATGTATCATCATTATCATCATAATCATCTTCTTCTTCTTCTTCTTCTTCTTCTTCTTCCTTTATTACCCTGTTAAACTGTCTTTATCTCAACTCAGGAGGGTTTTTTTTCCATTCTGCTCCTCATCTCACTGGAGGGAGGGAGGGGTGTAAGACTGGCCGCGTGCTGCTTAGTTACGATGGGGTTAAATCATAACAAGGTATCTGACAGTTTACAGTCAATATTTTTATTTGTGTTTTTCAGTATTAAATAAGTTACAGATGTTTTATCACTTATTCAGATTTTCCATAACTTGCTGTTACATATAGCTTATTTTATTAGCATCAAATAACACATCAGGATGCCCAGAGAGGTGGAGTCTCCTTCTCTGGAGATATTAAAAACCCACCTGGACACAATCCTGTGTAATATGTTCTATGTGATCCTGCTTTAGCAGAGGGATTGGACTAGATGATCTCTAGAGGTCCTTTCCAACCCCTACCATTTAAAAAAACCCCCAAAAATCCAAACAACCCCCCACACACACTATCTACAAGTAAGCACTGTTGCATTTTGTGCACAGCTAATGGAAAGGAAGCAAACAATTAAAAAAAAAAAAATCCCAGCTTATTGTGAACTGAAATGTGAGAACGAGATACAAAAATACAAGCCAGAAGTTTGTGAAAACTAGAAAGGAAATTTTAGTATAATAGTATATAGTAGACTGTAGTAGAAAGTTAATGTAGTATACAATTGGGTTTGAATTTTTGGATTTCAAAGGAGTCAGATCATTCTAGATGTTTACAAGCTACTTCCTTCACTGCTAAGGGCAGCATAAAGAGAAAATTGTGGACACTGCTTAAAAATCTGTGATCAATCACAGTTGGAATTACTAGCATAGGAAAGGTCAGTCAAATTTTTTGTGACTCATGAAGGGGAAGATAGGAATAACAGCCTTGTATTCATTTCAATTCTACATGTTATATAAAGAGAAGCCAAAGGAGGGATGTACTACTATTGTTAGCATTAGTTATTATGTTGCAAATTTTTGATTTATTTCCATAAATTCTTCTAGAAGCAGGAACTTCCATTGAAATGAATGCAATATTTTGTGTAATTGGAAGTAATATCTACTCTACCTTGCCATACCTCTGTAACAAAGTTAAGGAAAATTGAATGAAATGGTTACAGAAAGTTGTATTTTCTTGTTCTCTTACTGCTGGGACTGCTCAGCGAGAAAAAAATGTGAGGATGTCAGACCCATTTTCTCATTAGCCTACTGAGAAACAGATGCGAAAGTGTTCAGTTGGTTAATTTTTCAGCCAGCAGGCATTGTTACAATTCTACTAGCAAGCATAGAAAATAACAATGAAAAAAATTAATAACTACAGATCAACTCTGTTGGCTAGAAGGTAATCAGTATGCTGGGGTGATCAGCAATACACTTCAATGGAAAACTGACAGACTAGGTAATTTTGGGGTTATTTTATTGCAGTAAATTCAAGTCAAAATAAGAAGAATCAAATTAAAAAGAATAACTTGTTTCCATCAGATAGGTATTTACTTTTTTAAAAACAGAAATATTAGGTGGTGTCCTGTGCTAATTAATATTGCTACTGAAATGTCTTACTGTCATGAAAGACCAAGAAAATAAGTATACTCACACAAGTAAGTCACTTCAATAGGGAATTAATTATCTTAGTACTTATTGATTTGTAAATTTTACAAAGAAGATTTATAAAATAGTTTCTAATTCTTCCATTTCAAATGTACACTAATATCTGTTGGAGTCTCTTTTAAACATCTAAAACCAGAAATAAGTCTTATTTTGAAGTGTATAATAATAATATTATAAATTTCAAGGTCTGATGAATGTTTTTGGGAGATATCTGCACATTTGGACATTTTTTATAAGGAAGGACACACACCCAGTTTTGGGAAACTGCAGAGTATGACTGGATTCTCCAGACAGGGAGATGAGATGGAGCCAGTGGTAAATCTTGTCAGGGTCATAACCTCCAGCTATCTTTGTTCTCAGTTCAAGACTTAGGGGTAAAGAGGAAGGAATCTTGATGCATGCCTATGTCTCAGCCCAACAAGGTCAGGACAAGGCCAGGACATGTACTCAGACCAGACCAGAGAGCCTGACGTTATTCCAAGACAGTAGTAGGGAAGTACCCTGTGTTTATCAGTTCCAAAGATCAAGGTGACTCTTTGTTCACTTTGAAATTGTTATATTTCTTTGCAAAAACTTTGCAGTCACAAATAAATCTGAAAATAGATTGTTCTTCTATGAAATTAAGTACAGCAATGAGCCTTTTCTTAGCTTGGAAATACAGAATGCTGAGAATAATAATGTGCAGCAATTTGTAAGGCAGTACTTCAAAGCGTTTTATTAACATTTCATCCACTTCTAGAACTCCTTTTACATCCTCTACCACCATTAAAAAATAATAATAAACCCTGTACCTATTAAATTACATATTCTCAATTTGCTCATCTATTAAATGGTGCTGAAATAAAAATACCTAATACAAAGGAAAAAATTAAAATGAAACATTCAGAAAAATTAAAATAAAATCCACATCCTCGACCTGGCTACACTGAAGACTTGATCAACTATTTTTGAAAGTAAACAAACTCAGATTCTTGTAGACCAGCTAAGTAAATGCATTGTAAAATTAAGGACTTGTTATTTAGGAAAGGTGAACTGTAAAATACTGAATGCACTAAAGCCCACTGTAATAGACTTTGGGTAATTGATCCAGAGAAATTAGTTTGATGTAACCAACTTCAGAACCATAAGACATTCAGATCTAAACTAAGAATAAATGTGGAGAAGCTATATAAAGAATAAATAATTTGCATCCAAATATTACTTGCAGTAATATTTAAAAATCTTGCAAAAGAAAAAGAGGTGCTGGAAAATAAAAAGCATAAGTTTCATATTAGGAAAAAAACCACAAAACAACAAACAAAAACCCCGCAACAACAACAAAAACCCACAAACAAACAAACAAAAATCCCCCCAGCAAAACCCAACAAAAGATATGCAGTTACATGTAAATATTTATTTGTTTTCTAGGTAAAAAAAAAATAAAAATTGGTTGGTGCTACAGAGATTAGACTTGTGATTTTTTACCAGGTCTAAATTTTCTAATTGGTACCTAGATAAAAAGATGAGATTTAATATTTGCAAATACATTCCTTTGTAAATATGTTTAAGGCCACGTCCAAAAGTGACATGGAACTGACTACATAGTTCAGTGGAACAATACAAGCTTCATACTCATCATCTTGCACAAAATTCTGAGTTGACTTTTGCTTCTGAAATAAATACAGAGTTTAGTTTTAACAATCCATGTAATGGATTTCATGAATTATTTTTTAAGGTTTTTGTAAGTTTCTGTTTGCTTCTAATCTTAATTGATTTTCCTGATTGCTTTCCATAGCTGTAGTTGTTCTAATTAAATCCCTAGCCAAGTAATCATGATGATCTAATTAAGATGTTCTAGTTAATATCTATCTGTAGTAGTTTTCTTTTTATAAAGGTACTTTATATAAGAGAGCTTTAATCATTTGTAGGGCCTCATGGATCCTGATCTGTACTTCCTCCAGTTTAATCTTCCTCCCAGACTATTTTTGCTTTTGATTTAGGATCTCAAAGTACTAAAGTAATTTATAGCTTTTATTCCCTGCTCTTCAAAGACTGGCAATTGTGTTCTCACAGAAAAATGCCCTCTCTGCTATGACAGCAGATTCCTGGGGTTTTGTGACTGTAGCTCTTGTGAAAAATTTAGGAAGGATTCAGTGTTTAATTGTATTTTCAGTGTATATTCAGCAAGCTTCAAAATTTCTTGTGTCTGAAATAGGTTTTAAATCACAGTAGTGGATTAAAAAAATACTGTTTTTTAAAATGGACATTAATATAAATTAAGGGCTTTTTGATGCAGTTTGTATAGTACAAGAAAGATTATGACAACTGTGCAAACTTCTATTTCCACACAGAAAACACATTGAATAAAAGAAGTGAACAGCATTCAGTAGACTAATTCTTGAAGATTTTAAGTCTATATCACTGGTTAATTCATAAAACAGAGCATTACCTCTGTCAAACAATCTAACGTTACTGCAATGTAATTGAGCAGGTGGCCAGGACTGGGACAAGCACAGTGTTGTGTAAACATTAACTAGCTCTTGGGTTGACTTTTGATCTGAACTAGGTAGTCCAACAAGGATCAATGTAATACTAAAGATAAATCACTGCTTGCAAGCATCACTTTCAAAAGGCAACATTTGTGAAACTACACTTGACATTGGATTCTCCACTTTACAAAATCTTTAAAACTGTCTTCCAACACTACAACAACAGTTGTTGTGTCCTTAAGATCTCATCTTCCTCCCAAATTCATTTGCCACATACCAGGAGACAAGGGCATGACTTAAAGCTGCCATTCTTGATGTTTGCAGCCAAATCATAACTGAGTCCTGACACACTCATAGACACAAAATAAGTCCATTTGAACTGTAATGTGAAAGGTATAGTAGGGCCTGGGAGTCCCAGTTATAAATGTTATGTATTATGAATGTAGCCAACCTGCTTTAAAGTGGATGCTAGGTACTCTTTCTTGGTGACAAAGTCATTTATCAGTGTGGATCTACTCATTTAGGCACCCTCTCATAAGAACTATTTTATACCATTTCTTGACATAACAAAAATGTTTGCATTTTAAGGATAGAAACTTTCTGTCATAAAAATGCTGAAAGCCACAGTGAATTAGAAAGGATAACTGTTACCTGCAGCAAAATGGATTCACTTAAAATTATCAGAAGTATTGCCACATTATTCTGCAAATTCTTCTGACAGCAGAAGAAGTATCTAGGGTTACTGACAAAAAAAAAAAAATAAAAAATAAAAATCTTTAAAGGCTTTCATTGGATCAGATACTTCTGTGTGTCATATGCATCATTATGCATGTGTAATGATGGTTTCCCTGTGGTAAACTGAGAAAAATGATATGAAAAGAAGTATAAGCTACTTCTGAAATCCATCATTCATTACCTCACTTGTCTTTTTTCCCCCATTGATTATGAAAATTAAACATTAGTATAAGATTCTATTTCCCTTTCTAAGTTACACCTACATGAGCCATCTTACTGACATTATTTGGTCTTAAATTCAAACTAGTCTTGAATATGAATGTATCTGTCATCAAAACTTAAGGCTAGAATTCTCTGGGGTTTTATTGTTTTGTTTTTGTGTTTTGTTTTGTTTTGTTTTTTTAATTTACTTCTACACACTATTTGAATCCTCTGTTTTCTGAGAAATAAAGAAATAGGAAATAATTTTGTTCATTTCATGTTCAGAAAAGCCATTTTTAACAAATATAGAGGTAAATTAAACTCCAGACTACATACGCTGAATGCAGACTTCCAAATGGATCTACACAGGTTCCATAGGATGTTAACTTAACTCCCCTAAAGGTGTTCTAGATGGGGACTAGTCTTTTATAAATCCTTAGACATAACTGTTAGCTCTGTTAGGATGTTTCAGACACTAAGATGCAAATACAGCATATAATCAAGAAGTTATGACTCAGTTGCTGAAACATAAGATTCCTGAGAAGCCTTAAAATATGCAATCCATGCTCCATGAGGCTGGAAGTAAGGAACAGCATCTATGGAAGACACGAACCTTTTAAAGAACCAGCTAGAGTTAGGTGATTTAGTCTAGTGCTTTTAAAAAGACAGTAGGTTTCTAAGTTCAGGCAACTGAACAACACTTTATGATGTTTCAAACAGTACTAAAAAGTAGGCAACTGAATTAAGCCTAGGAGAATTTGAAGACCTCCTCTGCTGACTAAGTGCAGTGACATCATCCAGCTTCTTAACCTTAGACATATATGAGGTTTGAAATATGTTAGGATATCCATACTGTTCTTCAGGTGCCACTCCAGGGAGAGAGGGATCACCTACAAGCAGAAGGCTCTGATGTCGTATGGAATCATGGGTGGCTTTTGTGTTTAGACCATAAAGCAAGTCCTTTTAGGCTCTGTTGGCAGTAATGACAGCTCATATCTAGCTATCATGCAAATCTGGCATCTATACATTTAGATTTAGGTAGACACACTCTGGAGTTGAATCCCATCGTTCGTGTTTTCCACATTGAAACGACATTGAAAATGTGCTTTTGAGGATACTGAATCAAACTTACTTTGGTAAAAAGTAAATTGCTGTGAGATTGTTTTTAAAGTGTGGTAGAAGGTAACATTCGCTATGAGTAACAGAAGCAGAATATGGTTAATAATTTGCTTAACCATCGTGCCGTGTAAAAGGTGTGAGTCTGATGTTTGGCTGAGGGAGGCCCTCCCGTTGAGTCACGAGGTTCAGAAAGGACCCCCCTTGCTTTCTAAACTCCTCCTCAGAGAGGAGCCTAGGTGCACCTAGGTCCACTCTTAGTCCTAGACTTGGTCAATGGTTTACGTCTAAAGGTTTATATATAGAATCATAGAATCATGGAATGGTTTGAGTTAGAAGGGGTCTCGAAGACCATCTAGTTCCAACTCCCCTGCCATGGGCAGGGACACCATCCACTAGAGCAGGTTGCCCAAAGCCCCATCCAACCTGGCCTTAAACACTTCCAGGTAGGGGGCATCCACAGCTTCTCTGGGCAACTTGTTCCAGTGCCTCACCACCCTCACAGTAAAGAATTTATTCCTTGTGTCTGATCTAAATCTACCCTCCTTCATCTTAAACACATTACCCCTTGTCCTGTCACTACACTCCTGATAAACAATCCCTCTCCAGATTTCGTGTAGGTCACCTTTAGGTATTGGTAGGCTCCTATAAGGTCTCCCCAGAGCCTTCTCTTCTCCAGGCTGAAAAATCCCAGCTCTCTCAGTCTGTCCTCATAGGAGAGGTGCTCCAGCCCTCTGATCAGAGTCAATGTTTGCCTATCAGAGCCCCCTAAGGGACTTTCACTGAGACAGTTTTGCAAAATTAAAACAGATAGAAAGTTGATTAAAGGGACAGATATAAAGAGTTCAGAATTGCTGTTGATAAATGCACTTACTGCAGTAGCACTGATATATGATTATAATGCCAGCAAAATGTTATCCTGGGTATTCTTCACCAAAACAGTGAAGGCGTCCTTATCTTGGGCAGAGGAGAAGGAGCACAGCCCATCAACTGCTTCTTCTAAGTTTTCATTCTCTTCTCTCCCCCCATGAGAATAGCTTCCTCAATATCCTTTATACCCCAACATTAGCTGTCGCCTCCCTGGAGTGATGTTTAACATGATTTGGGTGGAAAGTCAAGTATTGTGGTTATATATGTTAAGCATATACTTCTTTTAGTTCATTATCACATTTAGGGGTGGCAACATTTATATTAATTTCACAGATAATTAAGCAAAAGATCTCAGTCTGGGCACCATGGCCTTCAAGATTCTGTGTAGAAACCATCTATCTGTTTATTCTGTTTTCACTAGCCAAAACGGGGCCATCTTGCTGCTGTAAGACTCCCTCCTTCAGCTGCTTCTCATATCAACCTTGCAGATCTCCACGCACATAAGAGATAGCGGACACCAGTGGTTTTAACCTCTTACGTGCAATTCTCACATACGGATGACAGATAGTTTCAATATGTTGATTAACAATGGAACTGCACTTAATGTAAACTTAGAATAAATTGCATTGCAATGTGCATGTATGTAAAGACAAGAACTTATAATCATACATCTACTGAAAACCTTGTACCCAATCTAGAAGTGATATGAAGATGCCAAAAAAATAGGAGGTAGAATTCCTCAGGTCAGAATGGCACAACATCACATGGTGCTTTCTTCACTGGATAGATTAGATTGACTTCACATTCACATAGTGTGATTCTGACAAGCCTTTCCATCTGAAGCCCCATGCTGTGGGGCAAGATCTGCTGATCATCTTAATTTCATGATTTTCAGAATGTTTTACAAATGCTTTATATATTACTTAAATGAATGATCTGTTTCTGCAGGATTTCTTCCAAAAATCTCTCTATTTTTAAATATTAATAATTCAATGAAAGCATGATTTTCATCTGCATAAAATTATTCACAGTATTCATTTTTTCTTAACCTTAAATAGCTGTTATTCAGAACGGAAATTATCTGAAATTCAAAAAGTATGTCTTGAATTTAATCTTGTAGACTTACAAAGATGAGGCTTAAATATGATTATGAAAAAATGAAACATGGGAGAGCATTAATTTAACATATATACTATCAGATTACAACATTGTTTCCATAAATCTCTTCTGTTTGAGAAAAAAAAAAAAAAGGAGAACTTTATGATATATGTTACTATCATTTTAATTATGTTAGTGTCAGCCTTCATATGATGTTATAAATACTTCTATTTATATAGTACATTTATAGATTTATAGGAATCCATTCATTTGCTATGTTTTACATCTAAATCTAATGTAAAAAAACTCTGTTGTGCAGAATGGATAATATGCCTGGAGAAGAGACAGCATGAAAGGAACCTAACAGCAGCTCCCCAATGACTACAGGAGGGTAATAGAGGACACAGATCCAGGCTCTTCACACCCATGCATGGTGGAAGCATTAGAGGCAACAGGCATAAGTCGAAACAAGGGACAGTTAGACTGGGTGTAAGAAGAAACTTGTTTTTTTTTTTTTTTTTCTAAAAGGACAGTCAGGCAGTGGATCATGTAGCTCACAGAGAGTGTGGAGTCTCCAACTTCAGAGGTTTTCTAGACCTGACTAGATAAAGCCCTGCCTAAGTCAGTTGACCTCACAAATGAACCTGCTTTGAGCAGGAGGTTGGCCTAGATCTCTCCCAACCCAAATTATCTTATTATCCTATGAAATACTTCTATTTGCTCCTTTAGGCGCAGCTCTTAATAGAAATTCTCTGGAGATTTTTAATAGCATCCAGAGGAAATGTTTATATGTGCGCAATTACTAGTAATTTTCTACCTCTCCTTAGAGAGAAAGACTGTAAAATATTATTGAGAGGCAGAAGCTGTTATATCTTTCTATTGAGTAAAAGTTATTACAATGAATATCATTATTCCTCTTCAACTGGATTACTTGCTAAATAGCTTACCCTTGAGAATATCTAAGGGTTTTTTTACAATATTTGATGAAGTGTTTGTATATGTTTACTTACAGTAGTCCAAACCCAAGAAAAGCTACCAATGAAGTCTTAACTTTCCCGGACTATGATTTTACACCATTACTTTTCTATAAATTCCATTGCTATGTTTTGAGTCATTGTACACTGATTTCATTGGGTAATTGAAGTGAGCTTGAGGATTCAACTCTTTTCAATGTGGATTGCTACATAGTACCTATATTTGAGATAACTTAAAAGTTACCAACCTAGTTGTAATTCAGCTACAAGCATATATATTGCACATGCCTAGAGTCTTTTGAGATGATTGCAATCTGAATGCGCCTCTGTTCTTGAAATTTTAGTACCACTGGAAAGCACACAACTCAGTGGCAAAATCAGGAAAGACTTGAACATGAATTTCAGAGTGTTTCTAGTTCCATTAAAAGGTGGCATATTTTTTAGTTGTGATCTGATCTTGGGAAAGAACGGGATTGAACAGTTCAAGTAAGCTTACAAAACACTGTAGGTAGAAACATTTGAGAAAGATAACCTAAAAGATAACCTTTACTCAAGAATCTCCGCTGTCACATATCTTCTAATTTTGCACATAAGAATTTGTTTGTGTGCCATTTGTAGCACTCCTGAAATTAACACTAAGTAAGGACAATTTTTCCCATAATGTGTATTATCCAGTACAATGATGCTCTGATTCAGAGTTTGTCTTGTTTTGTGGCACATAACAGAGAGTAACATATGTAGCTACTAATAATATTTAGAATAATCAATTATTGACACTTTATCATAGATATTCTGCAAGGTGTTTTGTTATTATTTCAATGCAATACAGAATTAAAATAAATTTCTGAAGATTAGAAGCTTAAAAAGTTAGAATGTTTAGGGAAAATTTTAAGATCCTTTACTAGTATTGAATTGATATCTAAGGAAAATTAATGAACAGGAAGTCAACAATAGCACAAAATTTACAACGTCTATCTATTTTCTAAACACGAGTACATGAGTGCATCTTGCAGTCTTTCACATGCTAAATTTGGAACTTTTTTCCTAAATAAAAGTCTTGCAAACCACTAGTGTACTTAGTACATTAATTATACCAGATATATGTCAATTGAAAATTAAAAAGCTGAAAATCCATTTTGTCTCCAGTTTCACTGTTTATATTCACATTATAATAATTAAGGAAGAAGAGCCAGACTTAGATTTTATTGCTTTTGCTAATATGAGTTAAAATTTTAAAGTGCTAGCACTACAGAAATGTGTTTTTGACAATCTTAATATGCAACCCATACCGCAGCAATGTAATATCTATACTTCTTCAGCTTAACATCATTAATGAGGATAATAAAAACATTTCATGCATATCTTTTGATTCTAATGACACAAACCTAACCAATCAGCATTGTGAAAACATCAGCATTAAATATCATGTAATTAGATAAACTATTTATCTTTCCTTACAGCTTTGAACTGCTATCAGGCAGTTAAAATAGATTTGCATGTAAATTTATACAGCTTCAATAATTTTAGTATGTTAACTTCTTTAAAGCTTGTGAAAGAAAATAATGAAGACTGGGAAACTGGATATTGTGAAACCTGACTGATTTGTTTGTTCCAATAAGATTAATGATTAAAAGTAGCTTTGTTAGAAGCTGAGGTGTGACAGTTTCCTGTTTCTTTATATCAGCCCTCATGTAGCTATATTGTATACCAACCTTAAGAAAAACTGTGAGTTAATTGCTAAGATACTTAAACAAAGGATATATTACATTTTTGCTCAAAAATTATTACTGAAGGATATTCCACCCACCACTCCTTTTACATAAATCATTTGAAAAAAATACAAATAGTGCACAGTTCTTTTTAGATTAGTTACAGCTAAAAGATGGTTCAACATGCTTACATAGATTCTATAGATTGCCATTAGGTTTATTATAATTTTGAGATAATTTCCCTAAGACATGTACAAATAATGAAATAAGGATTCTCATTCATGCAGCTGTCCAATATATTACTCTACTATTTAAAAGAAATTAATTTTTAAAATAAATCCATCATTGTACAAAAAAAAGAGCTTTGAAGGAGAAGTATCTGCCAAATGAATCCCACTAAAATTGTTTAAGAAAGTTATTATGAAATGACTTGAAATCAAAGATGATAGAATTGACAACTATGGAAAGCTGAGTAAGTTTTAAACCTCATAAATCTGAGTAAGAAATAATGAGCAGTGGTTGGTATAACATGGAATAAAAGGAATTTAATTGAAAATTTATTTAAATCTCACTTTGATTACCTAATTCCCTTGGATTTGGCCCTTAAATGCTATGTCAATTTGATTGATTATCATTCCACCATATAGGAAGAAATTTTAATATATTCATTCTTTCTGTGTGTCTAAGATCCTTGTTCTTTGAGGATTTTTTTTTTTTCCCGCTTAGGTGAAAAGTCATTACTATGTGCATATAGTCAGACCTGCATATTATCATTATTGCTTCTAGTATAAATATCAGACCTTTTATCCGTAGCTACAGACTGAAAATTTGAATACAAGGTTAGTGCATGTTGTGAAGGTAGAACAAGACAAACTGTCAATTGAGTACTGTCTTCTTATATAGGGGTTTGGAGGGGTTTTGGGGTTTTTTGTTTTTATTTTTGTTTTGGTGGCTTTTTGGTTTTGGGGTTTTGTTTGTTTGTTTGTTTTGGTTTGGTTTGGTTTTGGCTAACCTTTTATTTTGCTGTTTATCTTGCTCATACTCCCTTTCCTTATACTGTACCTGTTAGTGTAGATAGTCTTTTGTACCTGTTAGGGAAGTTAGCAAAAGTGAAGCTAGTGAAAAAAATTAAATTATTAAAGAAACAGGGATTTATTTGTTTGTTTATTTGTTTTCTTTTTGAGGATTTGAGATTTTGGTGTTTGGGTTTTTGTAGTTGTTGGTTTTGATTGTTTGGTTTGTTTTTGTTGTTTTTTTTAAACAATTATCAGGTCAGTCTCTTGAGACTTTCTTGCAACCATTACCATACCCTTCATATGAATGGGATAATGAATCAACCTGACACTTATAGCCATATATGCTACAAAATACTCTCTTATTTGAGACAAGAGTTGCAATGAGTGGTGATAATTAACTGAACAAATGATTTTTTTGCCTAGATGGTTATTTATATGAGCAGTGTTCTCACTGAATAATTTATAATAGCTCATTTCATAAAAAAACAACCAACCAATCAACCAAAAAAAAATACAACCCCCAAACCATTAATGATATTTTCATACACTGAAAAAGATAAAACTATTAAATAATTTATGGACTCTCAAATAATTTTCTCAGTCCTAATTACAGTTCTAAGCCTATATCTAATAAAGTGAAAAGATCCCAAAAGAAAGACTAAAGCAAAGCTGAGGTGTCCGACACTGTAATTCAAAAATTTCTTATATGAAAAACTGAAAATTTTTAGAAGGTGCCTGAATCTGTTGGGGTATAATTCACAAAATCTTCTTTAATGTCAGAATTGGACAGATATAGAGAATTCTATCTATGCCTAGATCTTCTATGGGGTCTTTGTAAACCATTGCTTACTTTCATTCAGTACCTGGCAGGGATGTAGGAACTAAGCAATCCTCTAACATATACCCTTAGATTGACTTAGTTAGTGATAATAGCTGTTAGTTAGTGGCCTCTGTTAGTAACTATCAGTTTAATGGTATAACAGCTCAAGAAGCTACAGAAGCAGCCAATAAGTGTAAAATCAAACTCCAGAGCTCTTCAGACTGAAGAGTTTGCAGATACCTCTCTACCCCAAGAGCTTCCTAATCACAAGAAAAACTTGAAAATTCACAACTCTTCTTGGGAGTTTTTATCGTTAAAGATTCACTGAACCAGAGATAGAAAACAAATAAATTACTGATTGGGGTCTTTAAGTGGAAAAAGGAACATCCGGTGTTCTGGTCTTTGTTTCTAATTTTGTTGCTATATTCTTGTATTTAGCTACTGTGTAATATAAAATACAAAAATAAGATTAGGAATAGGTAGAATCATAGAATCAGAATAGTAATAAAAGGTTACTACAATAAGTAACAAAAAGCATGCTTGATACATTCCAGGTGAGGGCCATGCACACAGGAGTACTCAGTTTTACAACTTTTTTTTCTTCTATTTTTTCCATTAGAGAAAAAGAGATTTTGTGAATTGAAAAGTAAAAAGAAAATTCAAAGCAGAATTCATGAAAGAATGATCAAATCAATAATAAAAAAATAAAGCAAAGCGATATAGTTATCAAATGAGTTTAATGGATGATGTCACATAAAAAGTTAAATCAGTGACAAAGATGTAAAAGGAGTACTTGTGGATTAGAAGACTACTGCATATAAATTTTCAGTGAATTCTATGTTGGGGATATTCTGACAGACTTTGGATCCTTTCCAGAAGACAGGCCAGAGGAACTAGAAAAATTAAATTAAAAAAAAATATATATATAAAAAATGCAGGAAATATTAGATTAAACGACCTTACTGGCATTACAGAGACATGGTGGGATAGCTCCTATGACTGGAGTGTTGGCATGGAAGGGTACAAGCTTTTCAGAAAGGACAGGCAGGGTAGACGAGGAGGGAGTGTCACTCTCTATGTCAGTGACCAGCTGGAGTGCATGGAACTCCACCTGGTGATGTAGGAGGAGCTGACCAAGAGCCTATGGGTCAGGATTAAAGAGAGCGCTGGAGCAGGGTACATCATAGTGGGGGTCTGCTACAGGCCACCTGACCAGGGAGACTGAGCGGATGAGGCCCTCTATTGGCAGATAGGAGCAGCTTCACGTTCACAAGCCCTGGTCCTTATGGGGAATTTCAACCACCCCAACATCTGTTGGAGGGACAACACAGCAGAGCACAAGCAAT
>VXBL01006868.1:32589-53859 GCA_013400195.1 Aramus guarauna | reverse complement strand
CCTCCTGGAGACTATGCTCAGGCACATGGAAAATAAGGAGGTGGTTGGAGCCAACATGGCTTCACCAAGGGCAAATTGTGCCTGACAAATTTGGTGGCCTTCCATGATGGGGTTACAGGATTGGTGGACAAGTGAAGAGCAACAGACATCATCTACCTGGACTTGTGCAAGGCATTTGATACTGTCCCGCACGACATCCTTGTCTCTAAATTGGAGAGACATGGATTCGATGGATTGGCCACTCGGTGGATAAGGAACTGGCTGGATGGTCACACTCAAAGAGTTGTGGTCAACGGCTCAATGTCCGAGTGGAGAACGGTGATGAGTGGTGTTCCTCAGGGGTCGGTACTGGGACTGGCACTGTTCAACAAGGGAAGGGAAGAGGAAGAGACTATTTAGTACACTTATAGGAATTTATAGAAGTTATTACATAATGTTACTTCAAGAAACAGTAATAAACTCTATTATACTTTTCAGAGTATATGATCATTAATGTGAAACATTAGTTTCATGGAGATCAGTGAAATTTAATGCTAAATTGAATAGTGTTCACCCTATGGTACTCAGGAGAATACAAAGAGCAGGAGAAACTGATGCAAAGAGCAGGTAACATTTTTTGGTTCAAAATCTGCATCTTTACCTTCTGACACAAACACTTTGTCAAATGTTTGGGGACTGTATAACCCTGTTTGGCGAAGCTGTGTCCCATCCCATACAGCATGCTCCACGCTAGGAATGAATATTCATTGGTATTAGATGCAGATTTGCCAGGCGGGCAAAGAGGAAGGCAGCTCCCACTTAGCCCTGCCTAATAAAGTAAATGCCCATTTATTTCTTGTGATACAGTCCACTTTCATTGCCTTCACTCCTTCATCAGGCTGGGCCTGAATCCACCTATTGTATGTGTGCTTTTCTTAACCATTTCTAGCAGCATAAATTTGAATAAACTTATATTACCATTAGCTTGAATATTCATTGGAGGCAAACACCAGAAGTGTTCTAATACAATCAAAATAGCGTGTTTTAGAAAAACTCCAGAACTATTTTTTTTTCTTTATATTTGTAATAGTTGTCTTAAAATTACCTTGGTACAAAGTCACAACTAAATTACAGCCAGGGTTGCTCACAGTCTCCACTAGTTGTGACATCCAGTGTCGCTGGCAAGTCTGAGGGGGTGACCAAACCAAATACCATCAACAAATCCTTTGACCAGATACAAACAATTCCCTTACCTGACAATATGACAATTCCAACATTAGTAGCACAATGATGCAGAATATCAGATTGATCAATTATGCATAATGGTTCTGAAAAAAAAAAAGGACACTTGTACAACTCAGTAGTGTTTCCTTCAGTGTTGTAAAGCCAATCTAGGTAGGACTCCATTTATGCTATTATTTGTAGGTAACTGATCATTCTCCAAATGATTTAAGGTTGTGATCTCTGTATAAAGTTAATGGGTTTTCCTGTAGTGGGGTGTCCCTTTTCTTTAGTTTGATCCATCAAGCTGTATTTTTGTAGATAATCTTGTCATCAGTAAACCATTAATCAGGGTTTATTTTTTGCTCAGACACAGATTAAAACCTTTAGGATATGGTTCTTTCCAAGTCATAAAGTAAAATTCTCAAGTTTTCCTTGTGAGAGTCTTGATCATGCATACTTATTTCATTGTTCCCACATCTCAGAAATTCAAGTCAGATAGCAAAATCAAAACTGCACACACACCCACATCCACAGCAACACCCAGACATAGAAATAGATATATATAATTACTCTCCAACTTCTAGTTAGTGAAATTTTAGTGTCTTTCTAACTGATATAATCAATAGCAACTATCAAACTTCTTTACTTAAATTTGTTGCACATCGTTATTTTCCCTTGTCCAATAATAATATATGATATTGAAAATGGAGGTGATCATTTCCACAAGATAAAGGAAAAAAAAGACATAAAAAATTAAATAACATATATACAATTTGATTACTGTCACATTTCATCTTGACCCATAACATACATTACATTGGGCTTGGTTTTCTAAAGGTAATCAATAGTTGATTTGATAGGAACATACAAAAGAAAACAAACCTGATTTTTCCCTTATTAGCACTACCATCTACCTAATTCTTAGAAATAATACAGTACTTTCTCATTAAACAAGAAAAACTGAATTCAGTAAAAATGTTTGGGACTTTATCTTCATTTTTCTTTATATAAAATGGTTACTACCAAATCAGAGTAGCAGTGTATTTTAAACACTTTGCACAACCATAGTATTTCCTTATCAGTAAAGCACCACAGGTATGATATCTGTAAGTAACTCTGAGGCAGGTGCAATGATAGTTGTGATTATAAAAGTAAATGGATCTAAGCTCATAACTGATTTCACAGAATTGATGACAGGGGTGGTCACTGAATGTAAATCCTGCTGACACAACTATCAAATTTTAAAAGATTGTGCTCAGAAAACTTAATATGCACAAACAGAAGTCACAGCATGTGACTGTTTCTTTACAAATGGTGAAACTCATCCAAGCAAGCTGCATTAGTTATAAAGAGTAGTTTTACAAATGACTGTGCCATGTTATCGCAAATCTACTCCCTGGGGTGACAAGCAACATGACTTGTAGTTTAAATAGACCCAAGTAAAGGCTGAGGTTAAGTGAGTCTGATTTAATCATACTTATCTTTGAAAAATAATAAAACTGGATTAAATGTGCCCTTCTTTTCGCTTGTGTTTGTACATTGGTTCATCTGAATATTTCAGAATGGAAAGAAGTCATGCAAAGGACAGTACTGCATCATTTTTGGCCCGTGTTTCAAGGAATAAAAGAAATGAAAGGCTGTCACTTGCTATCAAGACCTGTACTTTTCTCCATTCATGTTCCTTACCAAAGGCAAAGGCCAAAGAGTGAAAATACATTTTTAATTGAATTTTAAAACTATACAGCCTAATAAAGTCAGTGAAGTGCATACAAATCATATTATCCAAAGCTTCTAGAAGCTTTAACTCATTTTGCCTTACAGCTAAAGAAAAATGTGTGCTCATCGTAGGAGTAATAAACATGGGTAATTATGCATAATTATAGAGATTAAGTTCCAATTAAGGTTCAATTTCTGTAATAATCCTATCCAAAAGTCTTTTAAGGTTTTTGGTGGCACTAATGAAGACCAAGGTAACTTAACGTAGTAAGGATTCTTATGATTATAGGCAAAAAGTGATTGTAGATCTGGGTGGTTTGAATGCATTGGTGTGTTTTAACAGCATTATTTTTAACATGCATATTTCTTTTTTGCTTCAAAATTTTTAATGTTTCCCTATAGCATCATCATAGATTAGAAGAATATTTTTTATATCATACAGAAACACTCTGCTAGCCATGTTGAAGGAGGGTTTGGTTTTTGGTTTGCATTTCATAGAAGAAAATGATGCATGTTTGCATCTCATTCACTTGTACATTTGCCAGTTCTGCTGTTCTAGAAACAAAATGACAAATCTTGATCTACCTAAATTCCTTTATGTTGTTGCATAGTTATTACTCCAATGATCTTGAAATATTTCACATTTTGTACTATTAACAAGGAAAATAAGCTTAAATTACAAAAAACATAAATTATTACAATTAATATTTCCATGTGATATTCTGCAGATTTTTTCCATTGTAATAAAAATCTATGGAGAATATAAATATCACTCAACTTTTCATTATATAATTTCACATACATTCAACTTTTTCTAATTTTCTTTGTTAAACAAGAAGCTTATTATAGTAATATATGTAATGCTTTAAATTAATAGTCTTGTGCAAGAATAAGTAACTGTACAACTCCAAGTGAAATCTTATGCTTTTACTTTCACAATTCCTGAAGACAGTATCTCAACTACAGAAGACTCAGGCTTCAAGGATAGCTTGGGAGGTAAGCAGGGACAGACGAAGTGATATGGCTACAAATGATGTGATCAAATAAATGTGCATTCAGGGCAGCTGAAGGAAGTAGTTTTGCAGTTTATTAAAAATAAATAACAGCAATTAACATGCCTTAACATAATGTATTTTTATATATTAAGATGAGCTAAGTTCAAAAATACACCACACACACACATAAATTATATATTATGATTTTAACATGACGAAGTTTTGATATTTATGTAAGTGTGACTTGGTAGACTGTGCTTCTTAAGGCTGCATACCTCTAAATTGAAAGTAAACTTGCAGCTCTAGTAAAGGAGAATTCACTCACTAACAACAACAACAAAAAGAGTAGATAACTCTGTACTCACTAAGATCAAATAGTTATTTCCTAATCTCTTCAGAACTGTATGCCATAGCTACAGATTTAGAATCCAAATGGCTTGATCCATCTACACCGTAGAATCACAGACACAAGGATGTCATGCAGAACAGTATCAAATGCTTTGCACAAGTCCAGGTAGATGATGTTAGTTGCACTTCCCTTATCCACTAATGCTGTAATGCCATTGTAGAAGGCCACCAAATTTGTTAGGCATGATTTTGCTTAGTGAATCCATGTTGTCTGACACCAATCAACTCCTTATTTTCCATCTGCCTTAGCATATGTATTGTGTTTGTGTGGCAAGGTTTTGGTAGTGGGAGTGCTACAGGGGTGGCTTCTGCGAGAAGCTGCTAGAGGCTTCCCCTAAGTCAGATGGAGCCAATGCCAGTCAGCTCCAAGATGGACCTGCTGCTGGTCAAGGCCAAGCCCATCAGCAATGGTGGTAAAGCCTCTGGGATAACATAGTTAAGAAAGGGAGAAAAAACCCTCAATATGAGAATATGTTAGAGAAACAACTCTGCAGACACCAAGGTCAATGAAGAAGGAGGAGGAGGAGAAGGAGGTGCTCCAGGCTCCGGAGCAGAGATTCACCTGCATCCCATGGGGAAGACCATGGTGAGGCAGGTTGTCCCCCTGCTGGCCGTGGAGGACTCCATGCTGGAGCAGGTGGATGTGTCCCCATCACAGCAGGCTGTGACCCCATGGGAAGCCCACACTGGAGCAGGCTCCTGGCAGGACCTGTGGCCCTGTGGAGAGAGAATCCCACACTGGAGCAGGTTTGCTGGCAGGACTTGTGACCCTGTGGGGGACTGACACTGGAGCAGTCTGGTCTTGAAGCACCATGCCCCGTGGAAGGGACCCACACTGGACCAGTACATGAAGAACTGCAGCCCATGGGAAGGACTCACATTGGAGAAGTTTGTGGAGGACTGTCTCCTGTGGGAGGGACCCCACCCTGGAGCAGGGGAAGAGTGTGAGGAGTCCTCCCCCTGAGGAAGGAGCGGCAGAGACAACATGTGATGAACTGACCACAACTGCCATTTCCCATCTCCCTGTGCCACTGGTGGGGAGGAGGTAGAGAAAATCAGGAGTAAAATTAAGCCTGGGAAGAAGAGAGGGGTGGGGGGAAGGTGTTTTAATATCTGGTTTTATTTCTCATTACTCTACTCTGATTTGATTGGTAATAAATTAAACTGATTTTCCCAAATCTAGTCTGTTTTGCCCATGACAGTAGTTGGTGAGTGATGTCTCCCTGTCCTTATCTCAAATCACAAGCCTTTTGCTATATTTTCTCTTCCCTGTCCTGTTGAGGAGGGGAATGACAGAGAGGCTTTGGTGGGCACCTGGCCTCCAGCCAGGGTCAACCCACCACAGCATATTTTCCAGGAGGATTTGCTCCATGATCTTGCTGGGCACAGAGGTGAGACTGACCAGCCTGTAGTTCCCTGGCTCTTCCTTTTTTCCCTTTTTTTAAAAAAGGAGGTTATGTTTCCCATTTTCCAGTCACTGGGAACTTCACACAACTGCTACAAGTTCTCAAATATGACGGATGGTGGCTTAACAACTTCATTCTCCATTTCCATCAGGACTTGCAGATGTATCTCATCAGGTCCCATGGACCTGCACACCTTCAGGTTCCTTAGATGGTCTTGCACTTGATTTTCTACATGTCTTATCTATATTAAATTTGCCTAGCGGTTTTAGAAAAGTTTCTTACAGTTATATGGCACAGATACAGTCAATATCATTCAGGGTCATATGATACAGATGAGATTAAAATGTTTATACATTTATAGCTACAGTTATAGGAAAGTATTCTGGGTTTGCATCCTTGAGTAATAACTATATTTAGCAGTAAGACATGACATTGCCCTGTTATGTTTGAAGCTAAAGCCAAAAGTAACTCCAGACACAAACACTTTTGTCACTACAGAACATCAGGGTCATAATATATACAATAAAGGAAATAAAGCCATTTTTTTATACTTATATTCACAATGGGACATAATTAACAAGAGTCATAGAATCAGTGTATTCAAATCTGAATTTACTTAATTTAAGTCACTAAAGATCTGCAAAACTTTGAGAGTAATTTATTTTCACAGAAGTAAGTATATGTGATTTATCCTTTACCAATATAATCACTAATACAATGAGGATATAAAAAAGCATATTGCTTACTTATTTACCAGTAGTGTTCAGCTTGAGATGAAAATAATTTCCCCCCCACCCATTCCCTTACTGATTTCTCTTGATGCCACACCTATTTTTAAAAGATCATCACCAGGAGATTACAGCTTCTCCCTAACCACTAAAAAAGGATAATTGAGAAAGAGTCCCAGGTGGGATGTTAGTGTTCAACCTGAGTACAACTTAACCATTGTGTATTTCAGCAGATGGTTATGTCAGTGTGCAATGAATCATGAAATTTCCACTGTGGATTTTTTTTGCTGCTCCATCTCCAGAAACAGGTCAAATTATATGAGATCCAGCAGTCAAACATTCTAGTTACTTACAATAAGAAGGCTAATGATTATGATTGCTTGAAATAAATTCCTTTCATTCAAAGCAGGTGTTATTTGACCTTGATATTCAGGAATTTTTTTTCTATCTATTGCCGTAACTGTCTTAATATTTTCAGGTGTTTACATGTAAATGTGTAACATATAACATCTTGAAAGTTATTATCAAGTTACATAAATTTACTTAATTATATTCTGAATAGCCAGGTGTAATTACCATCAGATTCACCATTTTTCATTTTGGATATATCTATGCAAATTACATATAAAATAGTCATAATGATAAGAATATTAGATGAACATTGCTTTACACTAGCAATAAAAATTAATGGTATGGTTTGAGGTTTTTCATTCAGCCAAGTTGTGGCTAGAAACAGTGTTTTCATACTGTGTGAAAATGAGTCAGTGTACTCACCCTCCCTTTTCTTGCTTAATACAAAGATAATTGAGATTCTTACTACTTTAATTTTTTCCAGTTTTAATAATGTCATTGTTTGAAATTATGGTACAAATTTAAGATTCAGCAAAAGCTTCTGCCACAATGCTTTTGGAAAAACCCCAATACTATGAGATGAACACCTTATATAATAGATCTGAGAATCATAGAATCCTTTCGGTTGGAAAAGACCTTTAAGATCAAGCCCAACCATTAACCTAGCACTGTCAAGTCTACCACTAAACGTCCCTAAGCACCCCATCTACACGTCTTTTAAATACCTCCAGGGATGGTGACTCAATACTTCCCTGGGCAGCCTGTTCCAATGACTGACAACCCTTCTGGTGAAGAAATTTTTCCTAATATCCAATCTAAATCTCCTCTGACACAACTTGAGACCATTTCATCTTGTCCTATTGCTTGCTACTTGGAAGAAGAGACCAACACCCACCTCACTACAACCTCCTTTGAGGTAGTTGTAGAGAGCAATAAGGCCTCCCCTCATCCTCCTCTTCTCCAGGCTAAACAATCCCAGTTCCCTCAGATGCTCCTCATAAGACTTGCTCTCTAGGCCCTTCACCAGCTTCATTTGTCTTCTTTGGACATGCTCCAGCACCTCAACATCTTTCTTGCAGTGAGGGGCCCAAAACTGAACACAGTACTCAAGCTGCAGTCTCACTAGTGCTGAGTACAAAGGGATGATTGCTTCCCAAGCCCTGCTAATCGCACTCTTTCTGATACAAGCCAGGATGCTGTTGGCCTTCGTGGCCACCTGGGCACACTGTTGACTCACGTTCAGTCGGCTATTGCCCAATACCTCCAGGTCCTTTTCCACCAGGAAACTTTCCAGCCACTCTTCCCCAAGCCTGTAGCGTTGCATGGTGTTGTTGTGACCCAAGTGCAGGACCCAGCATTGAGCATTGTTGAACCTCATACAGTTGGCCTGGGCCCATTGATTCAGCTCCTCCAGATCCCTCTGTGGTGCCTTCCTACCCTCAAGCAGATCAACACTCCTGCCCAACTTGGTGTCATCTGCAAACTGACTGGGAGTGCACTTGATCCCCTCATCCAAAAAGTTGAGACAGATATTAAAGAGAACTGGCCCCAGTACTGAGCTCTGGGGAACACCACTTGTGAATGACCACCAAATGGATTTAACTCTATTCACCACAACTCTTTGGGCCAGGCAATCCAGTCATTTTTTGTACCCAGCAAAGCATATGCCCATCCAAGTCATGAGCAGCCAGTTTCTCAAGGAGTGCTGTAGTAAATGGTGTCAAAGGCTTTACTAAAACCTAGCTGGGCAACATCCTCAGCTTTTCCCTCATCTGCTAGGCAGGTCACCTAGTCACAGAAGGAGATCACATTAGTCAAGCAGAATCTGCCTTTCATAAACCCATGTTGACTGGGCCTGATCACCTGCTTGTCCTGTACGTGTCACGTGGTGGTAATCAAAATGATCTGCTCCGCCTTCCCTGGCACCAAAGTCAGACTGACAGGCCTGTAGTTCCCCGGATCCTCCTTCTGGCCCTTCTTGTGGATGAACATCACATTGGTGAACTTCTAGTCATCTGAGACCTCCCTGTTTAGCGAGGACTGCTGATAAATGATGGAAAGTGGCTTGGTGAGCACTTCTGTCAGCTCCCTCAGTACCCTTGAGTGGACTCATCTAGCCCCATAGACTTGTGTGCCTAAGTGGTGTAACAGGTTGCTTACAATTCCCCTTTGGATTATGGGGGCTTCATTCTGCTCCCCATCCCTGTCTTCCAGCTCAGGGGGTGGGTAGCCAGGGAACAACTGATCTTACTACTAAAGATTGAGGCAAAGAAGACATTAAGTAGCTCAGCCTTTTCCTCATCCTTTATCACTATGTTTCCCCCTGCATCCAATAAAACATGGAGATTCTCCTTACATCTTCCTTTGTTACTAATGTATTTATAGAAATATTTTTATTGTCTTTTAGGCAGTAGCCAGTAGTTCTAGCTGGGCTTCTGCCCTTCTAATTTTCTCCCTGAATAACCTCATGACATCCTTGTAGTCCACTGGAGTTGCCTGCCCCTTCTTCCAAAGGCCATAAACTCTCCTTTTTTCCTGAGGTCCAGCCAAAGCTCTCTGTTCATCCAGGCCAGTCTTCTTTCCCACTGGCCCATCTTTCAGCACATGGGGACAGCCTGCTCATGTGCCTTTAGGATTTCCTTCTGGAAGAATGCCCAGACTTCCTGGACTCCTTTGCCCTTCAGGACTACCTCCTAAGGGACTCTGTCAACCAGGCTCCTAAACAGGCCAAAGTCTGTCCTCCAGATGTCCAAAGTATCAGTTCTGCTGACCCCCCTCCTTACTTCTCCAAGAATCGAAAAACCTATCATTTTGTGATCGCTGCCCCTGAGATGGCCTCCAACCATCACATCACCTTCACAGTCCTTCTCTGTTTTCCAGCAACAGGTCCAGTAGGGCCCCTTCCCTAGCTGGCTCACTCACCAGCTGTGTCAAGAATTTATCTTCCACACATTCCAGGAACCTCCTGGACTGTTTCCCCTCTGGTGGATTGTTTTTCCAGAAGATGCCTGGTAAATTGAAGTCCCTCATGAGAAAAAGGGCTAGCAATCGTGAGAATTCTCCCAGCTGCTTACAGAATATTTCATCTGCCTCTTCATCCAGGTTGGGTGGTTTATAACAGACTCCCACCATGACATCTGCCTTATTGGTCTTCCCCCGATTCTTACCCTTAAACACTCAACCCTATCATCACCAACATTAAGCTCCAAACAATCAAACACTCCTTTAACATACAGGGACACCCCACTGCCTCTCCTTCCTTGCTTATCCTTCTGAAGGGTTAATAATCATCCATTGCAGCAGCCCAATTGTGTCAGTCATCCCACCTTGTTTCTGTGATTGCAACTGTATCATAGTTTTCGTGCTGCACAATGGCTTCCAGCTCCTCCTGTTTGTTGCCCATGCATTTGTGTAGACGTACTTCACTTGGGCTACTGATCCCATCACCTTTTTGAGGGAAGAAGCCCTAATTCCTACCTGATCATTCTCAGGCACTTCCGTGGTTTCTAACCCATAAATAACCCTTGTGTCTTTGCTGCCACATGGATCTCCATCTCCTACCTTCACTGAGATGTCAGACCGAAGGACCTCAATAGGACACCGTCTTTCCATTGAAAGAGTGAAATAAGTAGAAGGCATTTATCAGACCGATACAAACTAAACTGAAGTTAAATTCACCTTGAGCTTGAGGTATTATACTGAATTTACACATTTCTTTTGCCACTAATTCTTAATGCACTGGCACAGTGAAAAAAGAAATTAACTGATGAGAAAGACCACAAATGGAGGAAGGTAATGTCATGGTTTTATTGCAACTGGCAGCTGAGCACCATGCAGCTGGTCACTCACTCCTGTCCTCAGAGGAATGGGGGAGAAAATCGAATGAGTGAAAGTGAGAAAGCTTGTGGGTTGAGACAGACAGTTTAATAGGTAAAGCAAAAGCCATGCACACAAGCAAAGCAAACCAAGGAATTCATTCACCACTTCCCATGGGCAGGCAGGTGTTCAGCCATCTCCAGGGAAGCTACATCATGTGTAACGGTTACTTGGGAAGACAAACGCCATCAGTCCAAATGCTGCCACCCCCTGTCCTCACTCTCCCCCAAGCCCCTTACATGCTGAGCATGATGTCATATGGTATGGAATATCCCTTTGGTCATTTGGGGTCAGCTGTCCCAGCTGTGTTCCTTCCCAGCTTCTTGTGCACCCTTAGCCATTCTGCTGGTCTGGTGGTGTGAGAAGTAGAAAAGACCTTGGACTCTGTAAGCACTGCTCAGCAATAGCAAAAAAACACCTCTATATAACAAAAACAGCTCTATATTATCAACACTATTTCCAACACAAATCCAAAACATAGTCCCATACTAGCCACTATGAAGAAAATTAAACTAGGACAAGTAGGAAACAGTATAAAGATTACATTAATTTATTCACAGTCAATGTTATGCATTGAATAAATCTTTTAGATCCAATGTCTTGTTAAGGGAAAACTTTGTTTCCTTCTTTATAGAAATAGTAGACATTTTTTATGCATATGACAGAAATTCTTGTCACCAGTATAAGCCCCTTGTGACAGAAGATAATTGTGCCATGGTGACACTCAGTGATGAAGAAAAGAAATTGTGAAAAGGATTGTAGAAGTCTGAGTGCATTCAGTAATTTTTTATGAAATACTGTGTAGCTCTACTCAGGAAATGACCTGGTCTGGTGCTACTGTTGCTGGTGTATCATCTTGTATATTTTTCAGTAAAAGCCGGGGGGCATTCTGTTTCTGCAGAAAGGGTCCTAGGATTTTTTATCACCTTGGCATTCCATTGCTGCCTGTTTGCAGCTAAAAGCTCAAAAGAGTTGATTGGTAAATTATACTCAGTCATGCATGCCCTTAGGGCACCCTTCAAGCACTTTCTTGAGTCATGATAAACCCCAGTTAAAAAGTACAGAACTTTTTTCTAAAGAATGGGTTCTTCATCCATCCAAACTGTCATTTCTATTAGTCACAATGATAGAGAGTTTTGAGGGATGATGTGTATAAAAAATGCTTGCACCCTGCCCTGAAATGTAACAATCCAGCTATTTTAGATCAGTAATATATTCATGATCCCCGGACTTGAGTTCTGTGTGGGATTTCTTGGACTACTGATAGCCACCTGTTACAGATAGCAACGTACATTTTTGAACAGAATGTGATAGTACTAAAAAGGAACTAAAAAGCAGAGTGAAGATATAGGAAAGCTCTAGTTCTTTAGCCTGTAATACAGAAGACTTCTGGTGAAAACAGCATGTAAAGCAGTAAAAGATCATATTGACTATAGAAAGTTTTTTAGAATTTATTTGTCTTTTTCTGGTAAATGTATTCTGACTCAGTGACTCAGTTAACTGTATGTCTTACTTATGTTCATTATTTCAGCTTTTTGCCCATTTGCATTAAAGTGTTTTTTAAATACATCTGACATCTTTATAGGTTCATTGCAAGCTTATTGTAACTGAATCAAATTACTATATTTAAGATCAACAATGTGGAAAGTCTGTAATACATTATTAGCACTGTGCAGCAATGATTGTTGAGTTAACAGCTTGCTTACTGTTGTGAAGGAACACATGGATAAGTTATGCTCCAGCTTGTGGTACACTGACTTTTAATTGTGCCCAAAGAAAACTACACTGCTTATGCTATTAGACACTACCAAATAGCTATTTCTCTATACATTGTACATAATTTTTAGAAGTATGTAGAAAATATTTTGAGTAGAAGGAGAGACAGGCTGATGAATATTGCATGATTTAATAAATCCAGTATGGATATTGTTTCCTGCAGTATCTCTTGCGGAAGGGTAGACTTGGAGATTTTAAAGATTCCCAAGCATATTAATCTTTCAAATTTGACAATGTTGGAGAGGGTACTTGGAAATGATCAAACTGCAAATTCTCATTCTCTGAAAGTGATCCAAATGTAATTATTGTCCTTGAATAGAAAATGCACTGAAAAACAGGGTTAAATCTCTTTTATGTTTGATTACTAAATAACAGTAATCTCACTATGTAGTATACAGTAGAGGTGCCATTCTGATATTCTGAGCAGAACTGTGCATTAAAATGCAGTAATTTATTCCCACAGAGGAAACCTTGTGTTAAGAACTTTGAAGATATTCCTCCCTTATATATTTGTATCACAGTTATGCCCTCACTTCACTTCTAACAAACTTAAAAGCTATCTGCTTAGTGTTCAGAAGGACTTGGGTATCTCCGGGCCAGGTAAGTTTGGACAGACAGACAGATTTATTTTTTTCTTTTTGCCACATGTCACTGTTTACTTGATCTCTGTGGGTCATGGAGCAAACTCAAGCATTGTAATGCTAATAATCATCAGTACAGCTTAACTGATATCTTACTTACCTAGCTCTGTTTTGGACCACTCCAACTTGCTGTCTTGAAGATAAAGGTGTTGTAGAAAGACTAACTGTAATCAATGTGAATGCAAGCCACCTGGTATAATGTGGTCTCAAGGCCACAACCTAAAGGGTTACCTGGCCTGCAGGTGTAGAGATTGAGACCGTGGGCTCTAAGAATTCTCTAATACAAAAGGATATGGAGGCTTTATCCTCTAAATTTCTATTTTATTACACATTACCACGAACAGAATACAAATCACCACTAGAAAATATAGTACAACAAAAATAATCCCTAGCAAGTATACCTATGACTAATAAAGTGAATATATATAAATCAAGCTATTACAAATTACTATCAGCAATCAATAATATAACATCAATCATTATGATAGCAGCTACCCATATTATAGCAACAACCAATAACAGCAACAACCTTGTAAGTATATAGTTTTACAAGTTACTACAAACATCATTAGTGAAGAAAATTTAACTATATAACAGCAGAAAAAATTATGATAGATTACTTATATGGATATATAATACTAGTGTCAAGAGAATTAGGCAGATTTCAGAAGACACTAACTGTCCCAGTGGGGAAGACAAACCAATCCCAGAGGGAGACCCAACCATCTCAAAGGTGGGAGGACAAACCAAACCAACCCCAGAAGTGGTCCCAGAGGGAGATCAATAAAGTAACAGACAGTCCCACTTCAAAAATCATCCATGTCACAGAGTTTAGAGTTAGCCCAGTATCCCCAGTGAGAGTCCAAGATAATGCAGAAAGTTCACGTAAAGAATTCAACCTGTTTAGGAAAAGGAAAAGAGCATGCAGCACAATAAGATCTCAAAGAGAGAGACTAGTGTTAATGGTACGTGTGATGCCCTTATAGAATAGACTATTTCAGTTGGAAGGGACCTACAGTTATCATCTAGTCCAACTGTCTGATCAATTCAGGGATGATCAAATGTTAAAACATGTTGTTAAGGTCATTGTCCAAACGCCTCTTAAACACTGACAGGCTTGGGCCATCAACCACTTCTCTAGGAAGCCTGCTACAGTGTTTGACCACCCTCTCAGCAAAGAAATGTTTCCTTAATGTTCAGTCTAAACCTTCCCTGGCCCAGCTTTGAACCATTCCTTTCCATTCTACCACTGGATCCCAGGGAGAAGAGATGAGCAGCTGCCCACTTCCCCTCCTCAGGAAGCTGTAGAGAGCAATGAAGTGACCCCTCAGTCTCCTTCTCTCCAAAGTAGACAAGCCCAAAGTCCTCAGCTGCTCCTCACAGGACATGCCTTCCAGCCCTTTCACCAGCTTTGTTGCCTACCTCTGGACACATTCAAGGACCTTCACATCCTTCTTAAATTGTGGGGCCCAGAACTGCACACAGTACTCAAGGTGAGGCCTCACCAATGCGGAATACATTGGGATAATCACCTCTTTTGATCAGCTGGTTATACTGTGTTTGATGCACCCCAGGATATGGCTTGCTCTCATGGCTGCCAAGGCACACTGCTGACCCATATTGAGCCTGCTGTTGACCAGTACCCCCAGATCCTGCTCTCCAGTCACTCCTCTTCCAGTTTATACTTGTGCCCAGTGTTACTCCATCCTAGGTACGGAATCTGGAATTTGGACTTGTTAAATTTCATCCCATTAATCATAGTCTAATGCTCCAGTCTATCTAGATCCCTCTGCAAGGCCTCCTGGCCCTCAAGAATGTCAGCAGCTCCTCCCACTTTAGTATCATCAGGAAACTTGCTAATGGTGCATCTAGATCATTGATAAATATATTGAATAGAATTGGCTCTAGAATTGAACCCTGAGGAACACCGCTGGTGACCAGTCACCAGCCAGATGCAGCCCCATTCACTACAACCCCTTGAGCTCTGCCCTTCAGCCAGTTCTTTATCCAGCACACCAGAAAATCACTTCCCACAGTTGGACAACTTGTCCAGAAGGTTGCTGTGAGGGACAGTATCAAAAGTCTTACTAAAATACAGAAAAAATACATCCACCTCCTTCCCTTCATCCACTAAGCAAGTGACCTTATCATAGAATCAAATTAGTTAAACAGGACTTTCCTTTTGTGAACCTGTGTTATAGGAGAAGATTATAATTGTAGGTCATATATGAGGTATATTTCTTTCTGGAATGTTAACTGGAAGGAAAGCAGGATACCCCATGGAGCCTAAAATTGTATAAGATACCTATGTTTAAGAACTGAATCTTGCTGTAGTAACTCAGCAAAAAAGAGTGGGTTGCATTTTTGTGTTAAGAACCCTAAGGTTATATCGACAAGGAGGTGTACATGTGTAAACTAGATTTCTAAGCCTCCCTTACATTCAAATGAGCTCTAGGACTTGATTCGATTATACTCTAATAGTTATTTAGTGTAATTTCACCTGTCATAGTGTAATCAGGACATATGTGGAAGTTTGATACACATGACTGGACTTAGAGCTCTCAGAACCAAATTCTTCTAGAACAGGTGTTAGAGGCTTCACAGTGACTAATATGATAGTAAACACAAATAGAGAACTTTTTGTCTGTTTTATCTTGAGCTGAATTCAGGCTTTTCGGGCTACTCCTCTGTATGAGATCCTTCTTCTGAACCTTCCTGTCACTTATCTAATAACTATTAAAAAATTATAGTTCAAAAGAGTTGTTAGAGCAAGATCACTGCCCAAACTTACCCTACATAGATGGCTGTCTTAGTCATAAGGCCAAGTTCCTTTTGTGTTATCATCTAATGTAAGATTAAAGGCTTCTTGTCTTCTCCTAAATACCATTTTTCTTCATTTTCCCTCCAGAAGAAAGTAATAGCTTTCAAAAACATTCTCTCAAGCTGCTTTCAGATGAAGTTTTGTATTCATTGTGTTTAAGTTCTATGATTTATTTGTGCATCTCAAGTAGTTTATGGACTGCCTTGTTTGGCAGTTCATTGTTTTGGACATTGAACAGTCTGTGGACTATTTTTATGCATCTGCAAAAGATAGCTAGGAAGACTAAGTTGGATTTGAGTTGTCATAGAGAAGAGGGTTTAATTCCTCTAAAAAGTTGAAATTGCTTGTACTTAAGGTTAATTCTATTTATATTTTTAAAATGTTTCAATTTTCACCAATATATACTTCAAATGTAGCTCTAGTATGTTGAATGAAGACATTTTCCCTGTTAAGTAATTTTTCCTTCTTTTGTAAAAAGTAATGAGCCCTTTAGAACATTCTTCACATAATCTTCAGGATCTATTAAAGTAAAACAACAGTAATATTTGTTCTGTGGGTTGCTTAATATATGCTATGTTCACATTGTTTATTGTATTTTTTTCAAGGAAGAGACCTGTGGTCAGTAGGCAAATTATTCTGAGTAGTTCACATACACACTGTTCTGTGATTGCACTTTCTAAAGAAGATTGACCTTATTTTCTTCCCACTTCCCCTAGCCCTGGGTCTGCTCTTGAGTAAAAAAAAAAAATAATATTATTTTTCTGCATTTTTTGTGTATTTCCTTCAATGCAAAGGATTTGATGTGATGCAAAGGCTTTGTTACAGGTTTTCAGAAGTGTGCTTTAAAACGTGGAAATAACATTTGGGGTTACAACGTAAAAGTGTGCAAAAGCTTCCGGAACAGTGTTGAAGAGCTGAATAGACCAGAATAGTCAAAAAGCTTGCAGTCTCATCTATAATACCTAGTGCCAATGGTACTGGAAAACTACACTTTCCAGGAAGTGTACCAGATACCAGGAAGTACTGGTTTCTATAAACACATCTAGATCAATCTGGAAATATAAATTTTATAGAAATGATATCACAACATTGGAAAAACAGAGTGGGTGACAATTCTTTTGTGAACTAAAAGTTTTATTCTCAAAAGCAGAAAATGAATAGACCTTAAAATAACATATAATTAAAATTTTTGTAAGCCCTTGAAAATATACTACAGTAAGAGAAACTAAAAAACATAGAAACATCAAAGAAACATACATATTTCAGAGTGATTTCTTTACACAGAAGTGATATTATTCTGTATTAAACTGTTCTACAGAGACATGTCAATGAAAATATAACTTTGTCTTAGAGCTAAGTCAACAAGTTCCTTTAAAAGTATACAAATCAAATGGTTATTTTTAGATCAAAAAATCCCATTTATAGCTTTACAAAGAAATCTATTCAGACTGTATGAAATACAATTGGAGTTTTAAATACTTGTAATACTTTAGAAAGAAACAGAGTTGTTACACATGTAAAGCTTTCTTACTAATCTTTATTTATATTTTACCTACAGCTCTCTATTTTGGAGTTGATTGTATACTTCTAATTTGATATAAGAGTATTTTAACAGATAAAAATGATTAAAAAAATCTACTGTGATTAATGGGGTATCATTATCTATAAGTAAGCATCTAGAAGTCTTGAACAAAGCAATAAAGAAAACTTTATAGTTTTCTTTATGTGCTTTTTTTTTTTAATATTTAATGCAAATCATCAGGGATTAAAAGTCATATAATACTGATTAAATGACCAGCGAATACTCATAAAATTCAGGAGGCTTTTCAGTGTCAGAGAACCAAATTTCCTCAGTTCCTCTGTAGTGTTCTCTGAAATGGATTACAATTATTGGTTACATTAAAATTTCTATAAAATATCCTGGAGTGAAACACTTAGACAAGATTTTAAAATATCGCATTCCTCTACCAACCACAGTAATGCTAGACAAATATACAAAACCAAAGTATGTTTAGTTTATTTATGAAATCTGTGTCAAAGATGCTGCAGACTTAAAACCAACTGAAAACCAAATCAAAGCAACCCAAAAGTGCTGAACTGCACCAAGCTATATTTTATTGTCTACTTGTCCTGAAGGAAATTTTAGCAGAGCCAGACAAAATTAAACCATTATTACAAATATGCTATGAAATGGACAGCTTCAAATCCTAATCAAAAGCTATTACATGTGAATTTCCTTATGTATAATTACATCTGTGAACTATGAATTATTATCAAGCTAACTATATTAAAAATCCCCTTAATGATTCCCATCATGAGTTACACAGTCATCAGGTCTAGGTCCTTCTATCCTTCAGCATTAAGCTATGAGTTATCTGACACTGAATATTTGCTATGAACACTAGATACTAAATTATTATTCAATTTTTATTAAAAGAAACATCCTGGGACAAATCATTGAAAATACTTTTTTTAACTCCTAGTACGCTCTACTAGACATGTAGAGTAGACTGGAAAAGACATAATTAGGAATCGGCAATTTCTTATTAAGTTAAATTACAGCAAAAATGTTTGTCTCCTTTACTCTGTCCTGTTCTTTTTTGGTTTCACTTACAAAGTCCCAAATATTGATGAATCTGCCTGTGAAAAAGAGATTACAGTTACTATTCTTGCATCATGCAAATTAACACACTTGAAAATCTTGATGAAAGGAAGATTTAGCCACATTAATTCTGTGTGTGAATGATACTACTATGACTAGGATTATAATGAGCCTAGACAAAGACAGTATTAAGTTCCACTTTCTTTCAGATTAAGTGTTATTTCAATATAAAAAAAAACAACTACAAATGATGTATGTTCGAATACATATAAAATAAAATTAATTTTTACACATTCTTATTCATCAGAAAAACAGTTCTGAAATGTACAAATACAAATTGCTAATTCTATCAATGGAGTTACAAAAAGCACAGGTATGTATTACTGAAAACCTTAACAACCTTTTAACATGTATATGTATATGTATATGTATATGTATATGTATATGTATATGTATATTAAAAAAAAAAAAAAAAGAAAGAAAAGTGAAAAAGGGTAACAGAAAAAAAAAGAAGGAAGAGAACTGAAGGTATCATTCAATTAGTTTATGCATTAACAGTTACGCAGCATTAACCTAGATCTACTACCTCCAGTTTTTGCACCTTAGCATGTACTGCTCCGTAACTGGTCAAGATAATTTGGCCTGTGTTTGTTCTGCTTCCCTTCACAGAACTTGAGCTCTGGTGGCTAATTTATAAACTACTTCAGATGCTGATTTTACAAATACAAGAGTTTAACCAAGTTTTAAGTTTTTTCAAAGAAAATATGAGAGTTTTTAATTTTATGTCTTTATATATTATCACTTCAATAGCTAAAAATTGAAAGGAGTAGATGGAAACCCAGTAAGCAAGAGAAGCCCACACTTCTATAAATCTACAGTTGTACATTTGTCTTGTTCCAGTAATTAAACATTTTCTCTACTTTGCTTAAGTAGAGCAGCATTGTATTTCTTCATAAACATAAGTGTTCCGGCTAATTTTAGGTAATTAAAATGTCAGGAAATTTAGTGGAAATCATTCTTCTTCCCCCCTCCAAAAAAACTCATTCCACAAAACCAACAAAAAAAGATAGAAGAAGAAACTTAGAAGGAGCAAAGATTTTGATAGGGTTACTTTTTCCAGTGCATCAGTGAATTACAAGTATCATATGATGATTTGTATTATTATCTTGCACTCTGATGCAAACTTCTTTGCAAGATCTCTTTGATCCCAGACTTTTTTATAATCATCCCTAGTTCTGTTCTGATTTTCTAAGAAGTTTTCTTTACTCAAACTTTTTCTCCTTTCTGATTTTATTTCTGTTGACATTGCATTACTGAGCCTGGGAGCCTTTTCTGGGTTAATTAGTCCAGGTGGATTAATTTGGCATCTAATTACACAACTGTTTTTTGATACTGCTGTGAGTTTTTCAGGGTCACACTAAGTGAACTGCATTTGGATACTTTTAAAAAAAATCAGGAATACTTTTTCACTATTTATTTTCTTACTCTGATGCTGAGCTCAGTCCAAATCGCTTTGAAATTAGTGGCTAAATTCTCATTGACTTGATTGGGTGCAGAATCAGGCCTGAACCACAGACATAGCTAAATGTTAACTGGCACATTTTAGTGCATTAAAAACCATAGACTGTCTTTGGACTGTTTGAAATACTTGCAGAGCTGTCACACTCCTTAGCCTCTCTCTTTTTCAAAGCATGCATAGGCAGATATCAACACATATGCACACATAATAATATATACGCATTTAGTTTCTACAATTTCAGTGAGGCCCTACTCTCCAAATACATAAAACGTCAATTTTTGTAACCATTATGGCCCAGATGTATGGTTGCACACATGATATTCCCAGATTTTGTGAACCAATAAAGGTCTGGTTTTGTCCTTGACCTATATTAATAAAGGTTAAGTATATGCATTGGCTGAAGGTGTTTCATCAGTGATGGATAGCAAGAGTTTTATCTGCTAATCTGTCATCCTTGATTTTGCGGCATCATCACACACAATGCAACACTCAGAAAGGTAGGAATGAAATGCACAATTCATTCTTAAATCTGTACATGATGCTACAAAACATATCTCAGTCATCTAAAACACCACTAAAATCAGGTGAGTATAACAGGCACTCACAGTTTTTTATTATTATCACCACTTTCATATCATAACCACATTATTTTGTACATACTTTTGACAGCTCAAAGTTATAGGAACAAGTTATGTATTGTAATATTGGTATTTCAATATTGGTAATGTAACATACTAATTCTCTAATCTGAGAGATAATAAATGCCTTAAATAAAGCCATACAAGTCAATGAAGGATGAACAAATATTGTGACAAGAGAATAACAAAAAAGAGGAACAGAAATTATACTAGTGTTAGAAGAGGACAGAGAAAGAAATGGACACATAGGAAAGGTCTAAAGGGGGCAAAAAAAAAAAACCCAAAAAACAAAACAAAAAAACCCACTATGAAATATGGTTCTGGGCTACCATTAAGACAAATCTGCAACTATTCTAAAATGATCAAAAACCCTAGGTGCTAGTGATATAGATGAATTTATACAACACTCAGAAAAGATTTAGATCTCCTAAAGAAGGTGGTTTAAATGGGTTTTGTTTCTTCGGGGGGTTGTTTTGTTTTGTTTTGTTTTTATTTGGAAATTTCTTAATGACACAAAAGCCTTTGCATCAGAACCATTTCTGTAGGTGTCATTTTTGCCTGTACATCTACTATACAAAATGAAATAAATA
>VXBL01006868.1:0-32506 GCA_013400195.1 Aramus guarauna | reverse complement strand
AAAAAAAAAAAGAAAACCCAACTTGTAAACTAACATTAAAAATAGCTTTGGTTACCAATGCCAGAATTCTCAGATCTGAGAGCTTTATGGATTTCTGCAAAAAAGCTAGTATTTCTACAAAATGTATCACAATAGTTCATATGATATGCTGACTATTTTTAAAGAAGTCTGATCCTTGGGAGTTGAAATTGATACTTTGTTTATTGTGTCAGTAAGTGTCGGTTCAACTGCAGTATGTTTCTCCTCAGTAACTTGACCATGCTTAACACATGCTGTCTTCCGCACTACTAGATAGAGAAATTAGAAGCATTTTTGTTCACAACAGCTCTTGAGCAAAACAGGCAATCAAGAAAACATTTGCATTGCAGCACGAGAGCCCACTTCCCTGTCTAGAAAGTCCAGACTTTCATCTGTATGTAGACAGCTGTGGTTAATATACTTAATGTATCTATAGATTTTAAAGCATTTGTAAAGCTCTTAATATTATACTGAAGTAATAATTTAATATAGGATCCCTGTCAAGTATGAAGGCTTTCTAAGTGAAAAACATGACTTCTCCATCTATAGAAGTAGTCTTCTTTGTTTTTTATTGTCTTCACGGTGAAATTAGGCCTTTCTTTTAAGACGACTGGCTCACTAGGCATCTTTAAGATAGGATGGGAATTAGGCAACTATATTAAGATGGGCAGGATTCATGCTTAATAAATAATGTGCAAAACAGCACTGAAGAAAGTTTGATATATGTGTACAGAATATGCTTTCTAGAATACTATGTAAATATAGCTGTTATATAACCGTGTAAATATCCATATAACTATATGTATATGTACATACATATGTGTGTGCATATATACATAAAGTCACGTATTTTACTGTAGCTATGTAACTCCTGCAACTAACTAGAAGGCAGCTTTCAGTAAAGGAGCTGGGGTTCTGGTAGACATCAAGTTGAACAGGAGCCAGCAATGGGCCCTTGCCACAAGGAAGTATAAAGGTATCCAGAGCTGCATCAGGAGGAGCGTTGCCAGCAGGTCAAGGGAGGTGATCCTTCCTCTCTACTCAGCATTGGTAAGGCCACATCTAGACTATTGTGTCCAGTTCTGGGCTCCCCAGCACAAGAAAGTTATAGACTTACTGTAGCTAGTCCCACACAAGGCCACTAAGATGATTAAGGTGATGGAGCATCTGATATAAGAAGAGAGGCTGATGGAGCTGGGACTGTTCAGCCTGAAGAAGAGAAGGCTCAAGGGGAATCTCCTCAATGTGCATAAATATCTGATGTGAGGGAATGAAGTGGCAGCCTGAATCCTCTCAGTAGTGCCCACTGTCAGGACAAGAGGAAATGGGCACAAATTAAAAAACACAAGATTCCATTTGAACACAGGAAGCATCTTTTTTACTGTGAAGGTGGTCAACTGTAATAGGTTCCAAGAGAGATTATGGAGTGTCCATCTGAAAAGATACTCAAAATGTAACAGGTCACAGTCCTGAGCAACCTGGTTCAGTTAACCCTGCTTGAACTTCCAAGCTCAACCATTCTGTAATTCTCTGATTTTCTGACTCTGTGATTCTTTGACTGCACACACAGGTTTAAATTACCTGAGGCAGAAGGGGAGGAGAAGACAGTCATATGTTTCATGCATCCTGAAAGAATGCTTTGATGACTGAAGTGTTCAGATCATCTCTTGCTATGGCTATAACTGCATACTATTAAAAGCCCTATCTCTGCTAGTATACACTTTGCAGATGATTTCGCAATGATTCCAAAATACCCAACCATTGGATCTTGTCTGGGTGACTGTGAAATAAACTCCAACTGTCTCAGCAGAATTACAATTAAAATATATTCAGCCATGAACTTCAAGTATCAGGGTAACTCGAAATACTAAACTGATATACCAATATTGCTGATATCCAAAATTTGGTTACCAAAATAACTGGTGGGTAAGTAGTAACTGCATAAGACTTTTCAGAATATCACTTTGTATTTAGATTCCTAAATTTCACCTGTTAACTTTGTGGGATCACAATTAGAACATTTATTTATTTATTTTTCTTTTTATGCACCAAATTTCCTACATTATCAGTAGCTACAGTACATGTCTTCTAAATAGTCAAGAACTATATGAGTCTTGCACAATATAAATCTGAGCAAATATGATGGTTAATATGAGTATCTGACTCCGGAGGCATCCCAAGACACTTTATTTATAACATTGCATTTTTGATTCCTTTTGATCTTGCTGTTGGGGTATAGCACTTCTCGCTGACACAACACAGAAGTTAATTACATTGAATTGTTTGTACTTTTCTAATACATAAAAAGTTGTATTAATAAAAATGGAAATAGTTGTGGCAACTGGATATGATTCATCTCATTACCCCAGCTTGGAACATTCATATATAGCCCTTCCTAGCAAATCACTGTTTAAACTTTTCTTGAAGTCTTCCAAAGGTGAAGACTTAATGCACTACCTTGGCAAATTAAATGATTTTGAAACTTGTCTGATGGATAATCTAAATATTCTCTGTCATGATAGTGGACGTGGACGTTTGTCTTTCTCTTTGGTATTGTATTTTATAAATTTAAATCCCCAGGATTCTTGTCTTTCAAAAGTACATTTTTTACTCCTTTTCACCTTGCCTTGGGAGTCATATTTTCTAAAGATGTAACTGGTTATGTCCTTCCTCTGTATTTTACCCAATTAATCCATGTTTTTTCCCTGAAATATGGTAACAATCTTGACATAGTTTACCTGTTAAGGTTTTATTGAGACTATACAAAACATAAAAATTACTTACTGTTTTAGAGACAGTGGTCCTATATATATAAATTTTTAATATAAATTCATGTTTATTATATCCATACATTTACCTATAATGCATATATTTGTTCTAGATACTCTTTGATAACAGATTTCCCTGGACAGACATGTAAATAATTTTAGTCCTACTTTGAAGACTGGTAATTACTGTAATCACTCTTCAAATAAAAAAATTAGACAAAAAGACTGAAGAAGAATAGGTTAAGATACCAGATTCATAACTGTTTCAACTTTCTTTCAAAGTAGTATTCTGCTTAAACTTAGCAGAAGGATATATAACAAAGTATTTTACTACTTTTTTTTTTAATTTTTGATGTACATCATCCTAATACATTACCTGTGCCATAAATATTATACAACTTTCACTTTCCTTTAAAAGAGTGGAGGTAATAGTGTGTAACCTATATCACTTATGAAATCAAGTGCAGACAAGATTCGAGGATAGAAGATGTAAACTTTCTATTAGGACTAAATTTTGGCCTCTGTTTGACCAGGACGTATTCTAGTGAAATGGCTCCAAGGAAAAATTTTAATCTTTATTACTGTTGTTATTATTATTGTTGTTGTTATTAATTTCAGTGAGAAAGAAACTAGAAATACAGGGAAACATGCCTTGAAGCTCAAGAATATATATATTATGTACACTAAACCACCTTCAAAATATTACAGAATTTGCAAATCATGTTTTCACAGAATACAGTGTGAATACTCTTCTGTAAGGAAAGAAGTCTGATATCAGTCTCTCCTTTATTGTCCTACATTTTTTTCCTATCTATTTCCTGTCAACATTAGCAGTCTCTTGTTTTCAAACAGTATCTCTTCCTGCCAAGATCTAGAGACTCATACAGAGCTTACATCTGGGTAATTCAAATTCTGTAATGATTAATCCATTATGCTTTGTTGTAGTCTCACTTTGATTCTAAATTTATCAGAAAACAGTGGGTTTGGTTTTATTTTAAAAAGTTTAGTCATAAAATGACACACAAGTTCCTCCCGAATTGAATTTTATGAGTATGTATATTAGAATTTCTTCCACATTTCTCATCATCATAAATGCCAAGCTTAGTATCCTTCTAGCAAACAGAGTATATCAATTCCTCAACTGTATTAAAATCTAGAATATTTTCATGGCAAAATTTTATTATGGAAAAAAATGTACAAAACAAGAACTTCACACGCTTTCCAATAACTGAATTCCTCTTTAGTTTTGCTACTTGACTTAATAATATCAAAGCCCAAATTAAACTCCCTTTCATACTTTTAATCAGTAAATCTTCAAAGATGTCCGCTTAGAAATAATTCTAAATACTAGTTATGCATTTAATTAAGAAAGTGTGACTTGTAATTTTAAAGTAAATTATGCCGAAATGTTAGGAGAAGTGGTTTTCTCAAATCTTCTGTAACAATATACATTGATTACAACCCTTCATCCTGCTTCAGGAATGCTACATCTGAATTAGAAATATAACTGACCTGATCTGAAGAGAGGTGAACATCTCCCCTCCTGTCCCCCCTCCAAATCCAGGCTTTCTTCTCTTAAATTACTCTTTAAATGCCATTTATTTTACCAAACTTTCTAATTTTTTTTCTTCTTTTTGCTACTGATGGCATCTCCACATTATTACACGGCCAAACTGCAAACCCATGTCTCAGGACAACAGGAGGTAAATCACAAGCCTTTTGAACTGTGAACTATTGTTTCTGTCTGTGCATGTAGTGAGCTGTATGAAGAAGGTATAATTATTCTTGTGAGAAGGAATATTGTTTGGGGAAACAAACTCATATAAAGAATACTGTCAAACAATGCTAAAGGCTCAGAAGAGAAAGATATAAAATAAATACTTCATTAATTAGCCAGGATACTGCGGGTATTGAAGGCAGTTCCCACTTTAATTCCATCTGAATTACAAATTGCTTAAAATTGCTTTAGTTCTTTGTGGTTGGGGTTATGTCTTTGGAAAAGCTTAACTTTTATAAAATAACAAATTTATTGAAAAATATTCTTTATCAATCTTGCAGCTGGTTTTGGTTTTGCAGAAAGCATGGAAGGAGCTCAACCCCTTTGAGATCCACCATTTCTAACTCTTTTGGAATCAAGCTAAAGTTGACTTTGTTTTACTTCAAGGTCTTTTAGGATTCTTAGAACTACTGGTAGTTTCTTGATACAAAGTTCCCTGAAGCACAACATTTTCACTTTCTGACTTCAAACTCTTCAATCCTATCACTTTTTTCTAGCATTTCTACAATTATTTCTACAATACATCTTGTGCTAGTCTGAGGTACATACATGCAGGATTTGATTCGAAACAGTGCCTCAAAGTGAATTAACTGTATTTAAAATGTTTGTACTAAGTGTCCAGTCCATAAGCCCATGAAGTGCACTCTTAGGTGCACTCTTCACTGGGCAAAAAAATTGGCTGGAAGCCCAAGCCCTGTACTGGGGCCAGTTCTGTTTAAGATCTTTATCAATGATCTGGATGAGGGGATCAAGTGCATGCTCAGTAAGTTTGCAGACGACACCAAGTTATGTGGGAGTACTAATCTGCTTCAGGGTAGGAAGGCTCTACAGAGGGATCTGGACAAGCTGGGTCAATGGGCCAAGGCCAATTGTATGAGGCTTAACAAGGCCAAGTGCCGGGTCTTGCACTTGGGTCATGACAACCCCATGCAACGCTACAGGGATGGGGAAGAGTGGCTGGAAAACTGCCTAGTGGAAGAGGACCTGGAGGTACAGGGTCAATAGCTGGCTGAATATGAGCCAGCAGTGTGCCCAGGTGGTCAAGTAGGCAAACAGCACCAGAAATAGCGTGGCCAGCAGGACTAGGGAAGTGATTGTCCCCCTGTACTTGTCACTGGTGAGACCACACCTCAAATACTGCATTCAGTTTTGGCCCCTCTCTACGAGAAAGACATTGAGGTGCTGGAGCATGTCCAAAGAAGAGAAATGAAGCTGGTGAAGGGCCTAGAGAGCAAGTCTTATGAGGGGTGGCTGAGGGAACTGGGGTTGTTTAGCCTGGAGAAGAAAAGGATGAGGGGAGGCCTTATTGCTCTCTACAACTACCTCAAAGGAGGTTGTAATGAGGTGGGTGTCGGTTTCTTCTCCCAAGTAGCAAGCGATAGGACAAGATGAAATGGTCTCAAGTTGTGTCAGAGGAGATTTAGATTGGATATTAGGAAAAATTAGATATTAGGAAATATGCACCCAAAAGAGTGGTCAATCATTGGAACAGGCTGCCCAGAGAGGTGGTGGAGTCACCATCCCTGGAGGTGTTCAAAAAACATGCAGATGTGGCATGTTGGGACATGGTTTAGCAGAAATGGTGGTGTTGGGTTGATGGTTGGACTTGATGATCTTAGAGGTCTTTTCCAGCCTTAAGATTCTATGATTCTATCATTCTATGAAGTTCCCAGAACCTTCTTGGATCTTAAAACTGTGGGGGTTTTTTTCTTTTTTTTTTTTTTTTTTTTTCTTTTTTTTTTTTTTTTTTCTTTTTTTTTTTNCTTTTTTTTTTCTATTTTTTTTTCTCACCCCATTGTTTCTTAAGGCTGATAAACTGACTTAATAAGCTCAGTTATCTAAAATTATCTCTTGTTACCAGCCCATGAGACTAAATGTTAGGGATGAACATTTCTGACTTTTTCTAATAAAAAGGTTAATTTATTTTTCATAAATAAATGGACCATTTGTATCAATCCTTTTTTAGGAATTAGTCTTCCACCTTTTGATTTTCTCCTTCTTGTAATGCAAGGACATCATGTTGTTTTCCCCTGTTTTTCATTTGCTGTAAATTGCCCTAAAGTGATCATTGCTTCATTCCCCACCAGCTGTTCTTTGTAATGTTTTATACTCCTTTTTCTAGCTGTTTTTTTAGAACTGGTTGTTCAAATAAGTTGTGCACTATAGTTTGTATTCTCTGACTGAACAAAACCACAATTATTTCTACCTATATTACTTGCACATGAGACTGAATTTACTTTCTCTGATAATTCATATATGTAAAACTCAATTGCTTTGAACTTCTATGGAAAGGAGAGACAGGAGAGGCATGAAGCTAGCCCAGGCAAACGCATTTTAAAAACAATGAACAAATATTCACACTTTTTAGCACTATTCTCTCACTGTAGCTTTCCAATAATCCAATATCCTACTAGTCCCCCCACTGATTCCGACTCAAATTGTTCAAGCTTTGATATCCAACCCAGTTCAGTCTATGGAGCCAATAAAAATAATGTGCTACTAAGAATAAAGCTATTTTCCCATTTTGTGATTGTGACTAAAAATTCAGCAAAAAGACACAAACACATCTGTCAGCAAATCCCTTGTTATTTATTTTTAGAACCATCATTCTGTTGGATATTTATTTTGAAAATGCCAATTTGGAAAAATAGTAGTAGATTATTCATTATTTAAATTTAATGGTCTTTAAACTTCTGTGGATTTGTGGTTGGGGTTTTTTTGATATTTTTGTTATCTTGTCTTCTGGATGTGAATTAAGCAGCTGGATGGGGTTGTTCTTTGGGTTTTTGCAACACAGACATTGTTCAATTAAGTATGACACTGTGATACTATATATTACAATGATCTCTTATTTTATCAGTATGTAGGAAGAGCTGATGATAACATGCTTTATCATTTATTACTTTTTGTGAATATTATTCTAACAGCAAAAGCTAGCTTCAATGGAGATTTGCACAATTTAGTCTAGAGAAGGATGATTATAACAAAAATGTGTTTCTTAAAAGATGAATGGTGTATGTTGGGGGAAAAAGTCTTGTAACAAAGAATCTATTAAATCTGTAATAGGATAATAAGATTTACTATCTGGAGACTTCTTTTTTTCTATTAACAGTGAAGGTGTAAGCTTAGGTAATTAGTTAATGTCTAACTTTTAATATGTTACCTAGGATAGGTGAATGTCATCCATTGTTCTGCCTAGTTCCTTATCAGCAATAATGCAGAGTCACAGGGACACAATAAAAAATTAACCTTAAAATGGATAGCTTGGGTATCAACAGCTTTCTAGCAGTGACTTCTTAGAAAAGACTTCAAAATCAGACCAGGAGACAAAGTACATTTGGTATTGTTAAGCTAAGAGGTATATGTCATTCGCTGCTGTTATCGAGAAAAGCTAGATTATAGCCCCATTCCATCTGTACTCTTGTAAGCAGTGTAGAAATCTACATAGATTACAACATTCTAAAAAAAACCCCAAAACAAAACCAAAAACCACACCCAAAACCAACCAAACAAAACACCAAAACCAAAACAAACAAAAACCCACAAAAATATTATAATTTTCTACAGACATTAAAATTTCTGCAAGGTTTTCCCAGTATTATTGTAAGTTCCCAATATCCTTAGGTTGTTGGCCATAACACTTTGCTCATCTTTATTACTATATTGGATCACTGAATTGGGGGAGCATTCTCAATGGCTAGACAACACTATTAATTTATTTATTTCATAATGTCAGAATATTTCATGTGAAACATGCTGAAACTACTGTCAAATTGACTTTATCTTCTCGGAAATTAAGCTGTGTTATCTTGCAGAATGCAGATTTCTTATAAAAGTAGCAAGGCAAATCTAGTGGTAGGTGTCAGGAAATAATCACCCCCCTTGGGAATTATAGATACTCTGCTAAATCTTGTATCTTTTACAGCCTTAGGGATATGATTATATTATGACAAAAATACCTCTGTTGCATTACTTACATTTTTCAGTCAAGGACTACCTGCAATCATATAGTTGAAATACCTCAAGAGAGCATTTCTTTATGCTGTTAAATTTCAGGTTTAAAATAACCACATGAGAGAATATCCACGATTCAGCTACAGAATTCTAAAACTTTGTTAAACTTTGTTACTGGTAAATATCAAATAAAGAGGTTTCTGTAAATATATTTAATTTATAGTAATATTATACAAATAAATTAAATAAGAGCTCTACATGGCAATAACCATAATCATAAAAACACTATAAACAGTACTGATAACAACAATAACATCTAAAATAATAAATTAGAAATAATAGTAGAAATCAGAAGTATCACTATTTATTTTCTGTTTTCAAAGCCCTAAGAATACATTAACCATTTCCAAGATCAATATCAGCCTTTCCTCTGAGTTGAGTAGAACACAATGACAGGAAAACCAAACTGTGGCATTCTGGTATCTTTTTGACCATGCCTATGTAAACAATACCCTTCATGGAGTGATTTTATTTAAATTTAACCTTAAAAGGTACCCAGCTACGTATTTAAAATTTGATGAATATATTTATAAAAATCCTGGGATAATTTAGTGATTGCTCACTTCAGCAGCAAAGAACACTGGGGGGGGGTGGGGTGGGGTGGGGACAGAAGGAGGCTTTTTCCTCCCTTTGTGGAAGTGAAACCCTGGGGTTTTTATTGTGCTTAATTGCAACATTATTTGAAACTTAAAGAGAAAGTTTCTTTTGGGCATCTGTGAAACAACACATGAAAGAAGGTCTTCAAAATGAAAGTTGCCAGTGGAGGAATAGATATCATTATTTATTCAGAAGCCTATGGGGCAGAGCAGCTAGCCTTTGGGGCCTTAACCCACATTCTCTTTTTCCAAGAGTCAGGCTTGAACCTTAAGATTAACCATTATTGTGGTCTTATTTCACAGTGGCTGTACGTAACAGTGATTGTAACAATTGAGCACCAGTTAGAGATATCTAAAGTGGCTTTTAACAAACTATATTTTCTATTGGAAATACATAGTACTATAGTGCTACAGCCCAGGCGATTTGTCTGCTTATTGAACACTTTAAGATAAACAAGGAGTACAGATAGAATATTAAGCCAAAAATTTAAACTAAATCCTGTTAGTCCAGGTATATCATTGTAGTATCAAATTCTGATTGTTATAGACAAGCTTTTAATACCAATCAAAAGTTTACGTGTATTTAGACATAGTGGAGACAATCCAACAGAAAGAAACAGCGTTTATAGCTTTGAGATTAGAACAGCGTTTCTGAGTTGAAAGTCCAGGTTAAATTTAATTGAGAGTAAGCTAAACATTATAGACATTTAGACAAAATTGTCTAAAAATAAATGCATCATCATGCAAACTAGATTTCTAGGATCCAATTATGTTTACTAGAAAACTAATGGAAAACTAATGCTTTGTTCAGTTTCCTTAGGATTTATTTGAGATTTGGGAGCTTGTTTTTCAGAGGAGGTACCAAGGAGATCAATGTGTGTCCTTCACATCATGGAAGGATATCTCACAAGTACCTGAAAGGGACCTGAGTGCACTAATGGGCTTTAACAGCCTGGTGCCTCCCTCTACCCTGCCCATGGCCCAGGACCCCAGGACCATCAGTCCCTGACCCAAAGACACCATAGCAGGGCTGGTCTCCAACTGCCTAAAGCCCTGCTCAGCCATAAGCCTTGCTAAGCCAGATCCATGCATGTACCCGCATCCCAGTCTATCTTCTGCTCATCGCCATAGCCCTGCCTGGCCATCCCAGGGATATGTCTGACCGTGCTTCCCCTCACCAGGCCTGACCCTGATCCCCACCTGTGGGCTGATGTCTTGGCCTGGCCTTGGCTTGGTCACATCCTCACAGACATGCCTGATGCCCTGGATGTCTAGTCCGTTGCCCCAGCTCAGATCAGGGACACCTATAGCAGGTTGCTCAGGACTATATCCAGACAAGTTTTGATTATCTCCAGGTATGGAGACTTCATAACCACTCTGGGCAACCTGTTCCAGTGTTTGACCACCCTCACAGTGAAAAAGTTTTTTATTGTTTTAGTGGAATTTACGTGTTTTCAGTGTGCACCAATTGTCTCTTGTCCCGTCAGTGGGCACCAGTGATAAGTGTCTGGCTGGGTCACTTTTGATTGACCCCATCAGATTTTTGAACACATTGATAAATCCCTCCTAAGCATTCTTTTCTCTAGTCTGAATAATCACAGCTCTTTCAGCATCTCCCTTTATATCAGATGCTCCAATTATTTAATCATCTTAATGACACTGAATTCTGGTCTTAAGGAATTTATGTGGTTGTAACTAATTTCTGAATATTTTCTGAAGTTTTAAGTTCAAATTCTACCATGAAGATTACAGGTTTCTGGATTACGTCCATTTTGACTGGTGATTTTAATTCAGCATTAGGTTCCAAAACTGCTTAAAAAACAAGTTCAAATCATGGAGCATCTTTTCACATTAAATTTTCTTACAGTATTACAAGCAGGATTCAAACTTCTTAAGGAACCTACAAGTGAATTTCTGTTAAAGTTTATAAATTGTTCAGCATCTTGCCCCTTCATTTTTTGTGCTTACTGTCAATATATCTGATAAAGTGCTAGATACTAGATTATTGGTGTTACCTGGTGAAAGATAATCTTGAATCTTAATAACAAGAGATGGGGAGCAGGAGAACGAAGCAGCATCAGAAGAAACAATGAGATTTTGACACTGCAGTAATGCTATTCAAGCAATAACATGAAAAAAAAATCTAATAAAGAACTGAAACCTGTACTGGATAGGTTATGTGAAATTAGCCTCTTCAGAAGTTTTTTATGCTAAACTGAAATTTGGCAAGAGATGGAATAAATGCTGGTGTTGTCAGTACTGAAGATATTTCAGTAATGATTTTATTAATACAGATTGTGGAAGAGAATTGAGTTCCAAATGACAGATACGTACTTTTAGTTATCTGAATGTAGCATCTAAATGAATGACAGTTTGTTACAGATGTCTATTAGCCAGAAGAAATCCAGTCAAAAGTCTAGAAAGCTATTCAGCTAACCAAGTATAGATGTATAAATTGTTATTTCAGCTTCTCTATCTACATCTTCTGTGGAAATATTGAATGTTTAATAACTTAGGTACTCTAAAGCCTAAACAAAGTCATTGAAAAATCAGAGTAACAGTGGTAGACATAAGGTGTGTACATGAGTAAATGTAATATATACATTGTAGGATATTCTACCTGAAATTTCAAGACAAAAATTTGGGTTTGAAATTGAAAAATTTCTATGCACAAATTGATTGTCAAGACTACAAACTGTCCATGGAAGGGAAGTGCATAAAACCCCCAGATTTTATCTTATCTGTTGTACTGGCTAGGATAGAGATAATTTTCTTCAAAACAGTTCATATGGTGCTGTGGTTTAGATTTTTGACCAAAAATAATACTGACAAGACACTAATGTTCTAGCTTTTGCTGAAAAGCTTGATTCTCCACAGAATCAAGGCCATCTCTGTTTCTCACTCTGTCCCCTCAGTGAATAAACTTGGGAGACACAATATGTTGGGAGGCTACACAACTGGGCTGATGACCTGAACTAACCACAGAGATATTCCATTCATCTTGACCCACAAATTTTCTTGCTTTTATTCTTCCTTTCATCTTCCCCCATCCTACTCAAGGTGACAGGGGAAACTAAGGGAGCAGCTATGTGGTACCTAGATGCCCATTGAGGTTAGCTCATGACAGCTGTCAACCTGGATGATATTCATCTATTGCACAAAGCCTGCATAATTATTTCTTGAAAACAAGAGATATTCGGAAAATACTGAGTGCAATGTTTGCTTGCCTGCAGATCTCCCAGTCTGTAACTTCATAGATTTCTACACAGGTGAGCCATGGTTTTGTTATAACCCTTGAAAACTGTCCTATGCCAGCCAAATCAGCCATGCCAAGGATGAATATCAAGGTCTTCTGACACAAGAGGAAAGCCTCTTTTCCATTCTATGAAACTACGAAAGTGGCAAGAAATTTATCAACTTTATCCTTTATAATCAGGATTCTATCATACTCTTTCTCTACCAGTGCTATTCCATTCTGTGGTTATAATAAATGGATGCAGAAATTATAAAACCTTAAGGAGGCACTGATTATCTAGTCTGACTTCAGCATAACAGAAGTCACAGGAATTCTTTGAATTAATCTGATTCTGAACTAGAACAGCTTTTCCAGGAAAACACTCATTTTTAGTGACGGATTCTCCACCACAGTTTGCAAGTACAGCAGATTATTTCCATCACAATTAAAATTATATTCCTTATTTCTAATCTAAATAAGTCTATTGTCAGCTTCCAGGAACTAGACATTATTATACCTCAGTCTGTTAGTCTGAAATGACAGGATACTTGTTACAGAATGTTTTATTCCAGAACAGTGAGGGTCAAGCAGAGTTGCAGGTTTAAAAATGACAGTGCCATCAGTTATCATTTTAACTTCTTTACTTTTACTTGCTATTCTCTATTTCTGAATTTTAGAAGACCATTTGCCACAATACTTATCAGACTATATTCTCAGTCTGAATGTATGATTTAATATTTGGCCTCATTAATTGGTGTTATTGGTTTAACAATTGGTCACCCTGATATTAGCAAACAGTCTCATTCCCTATTTGCCACTTTTTCATTGTTCTTTTCAATTTTGATGGTTAAAAATTTTATTGTTCTTGCATATCACTGATGCTAACACAAGACCAGAAGGAGGACCAGAATCAATCCCTGTTAAGCACATGCGGTCACTATCTATGAATGTTCGCAGTCTTGACACCAATAGTGGATCATTTTTTACTCCATTTAATATTTACCACACTCATACCATTCTAGTCTCTTTACCAAGTGTTCCAAAACACTAAATCACATACATGCCTTACAGTATCTACTTATCATCTTCACTATTATTTATATGAAATTCTCATAATATCTCATTTTAAAATATAATAGATAAATCTTTTTTTTCATACACCCATCAGAGCTGTCATTTTTTAAGTCATTCTGATCTCATATTTTAAATTATTCTTATTATTATTATTATTATTATATTATTAATAATAATAATAATAATAATAATAATAATAATAATAATAATAATAATGTTCTCTCTAAAGTTTCCTTATAGGAAAATGATTTTGCTCTGATTGTGAACAAGGAGGAATCCCAATTGCTTACACTTAACTCTTAATATCAAACTGTTTTTCTCTTTCTCATAAACAGAATTTTAGTTGTGTAAGCAACTTCAGGATGAAAGGGAAAGTACTTTAGCTGTTATCCTCTTATTATGAGGTACTTCAATGAGAACCTTGAAGTTTGAAGATTTATTCTTAAGAAACTAAAATAGAAGTTACTCATCTGAGTCCTGCATATTCCCTTTGCAATACCAGCTCTTAGGGCTGTCATATCATGAGCACATCATGATATCCATGCCTGCAGGTTAAATGGGAAGCATAGCTTTAGAAGAGTTAGAGTAGGTATAGCACCTTTGATTTTTATAATTCTACTGGGATTTACATAGTACACTTATACGACTTGAGTCAGACTGTAATGAGTAGCTTTTTTGCTCTGTAGCCACCTTTCAGTCATGGAATGGAATTTTCATAGCAGAAGCAACATGATTGAAAACAAGCCCAGGCTTAACTATATTTGCAGAATTCAGTGTGCTATATTTCAAAAGAACAGTACAAACCTTTGCAGAGAAGATCAGGACAATGGTAACGGTGCTTATGTAGCTTTCTATTCAGAATTAGTTTGGAAAATAAATGCAGTAGCCAAGTTTCATGTGCTTTAAATTTATACATTCTATATATCTTTACTAGTCTTGTTTCAACACTCTGTGTAATGAGGAAGGCTGTTCTATCTCTAGAAAAACCATGGTCCAATTTTGCAGCATTATTAATTTATAAAAGTCTGTAGCTATTAACTCCACATATAATTTAATTCAGTTGCTATAGAGATCTCTACAGGGACACAAAAAGTAAAAAGAGGAAAAATTAATCTGCCTTATAGTCTAGTTGCCTAGAGTGCACCCCCTATAGGGAGAGTGCAATAATTAAGTCTTGTTTACTGTAGGTTCCATTAAACCTTTGTTGTTACTGATTATATCATTGTCTGATTGATTTGTCAGGTGTGGAAAACAACAAAAAATTAATTGCCTTAATCTTCATGAGCAAATGACATGTGCATTGTGAGCTGCAACACAGAATTCTTCTTGAACAGCTGGAGCTTTTCTACTTGCTCTTCATTTTATTTCCCATTGTATCAGTGAACTCATTTTGAGGTAGGGGAAATTGCTTCTATCCACAGATTTGGATTTTGTATGTGATCAATGTAATAGAGAGAATGAAAGGATTTTTTCTTAAATTAATATAATACTTCCCTGTTACAAAATAACAGCAGGAAAGAAAATGTTTTTCATCACCAGGAAATGTGTTTAAGGAAAATGGTGGGACAGATTTTACACTGTATTAAATTCCAACTGGTGGTAATAAATGATTCAAGCAAGATAACAAATGAATTTCACAATCTATTTCATTGCTTCATTAGAAGTATTTTACTTACATATTTACTGGAAGAAAGGGCATAGATTCTGCACCTGAGATATATCTATTTTTTTTCATGCCTGACTGTTATTTGCAGTATGAACTTTATTACCATATAAATATTTGATTCAGAAACTGAGGGTGAATATATTATTAGTTTATTTAAGGACAAGGTATACATACTTTTAGGGGATTTGTACAAGGTATGAATATTCAAAGTGCCTGAAACACAGATTAAACAACAACAACAAAAAATTACTATTTTCTGAAATGCAATTATAGTTGGGTTATTAGAAAGAAACAAAGGGCAGTGATCTGTTTAACCAACTAAAATCTGATAAGTTGTCTACTATGTATTCTGTAGGTAATACATTGAGTTTTCTACTCTTCAGTAAACATAGTCATGCCTTTCCACTACCTAATAGTCAGGAAAAGCAGTATATGTGTGGTCGTGGGAGAATCAGTTTATCGGATTTTGCTCACCTTGACATGCTTGATCACAAACAAATTTGTATCTTATATTGTCTGCTGTTGCTGCAGCTGCACTTTCAGGTCAAGGATATGTTCTGCATTTTCACTCAAAGATCAAGGTAACAAAAAAAATTTCCAGCATTTATAAAGACAAAATTGGAACTAGTCACTTGGTCACAGCAAACGCATCTACAAGCAGTTGCAACTTCAAGAAAATGACATTATAAGGTGCATCTGATAAAATACTTCAAAAGCTAGAACTGGGAATTCAAAACATAAGCAGAGGTTATGTTTTTGTTACACAGGATATCAATTAAGCAAAAACAGTATGCTACATTAATACTCAAAGAACTCCATTTCATAAGTAGGGACAGTTTAGAAATATCACTACTTCTTTCTCAAGGATATGCTCTTTATATTTAAAGCCTTGTAACTTTAATACTAGATTGTTATGAAGAAGTCATTTCTGTAGATATTTCTTCAGGATTAAAAATAAATTGATCTCCTAACTTTTTAAGGCAAATATATTAGTTTATGTGCATTTTATTTTCAGGCTTATTGCATCAAATGTTGGCTAAGTTCTACGACTAGGTGTTGTGGTTTAACTGTGGTAGGCAGCATAGTCCCATGCAGTCACTTGCTCACTCTCACCCAGTGGGATGAAGGAGAGACTCAGAAGAGTAAAAGTGCAAGAACTCATGGGTTGAGACAAAGGCAGTTTAATAGGTAAAGCAAAAGCCATGTCTGCAAGCAAAGTAGGACAAGGAATTCATTCAGCACTTCCCACGGGCAGGCAGGTGTTCAGCCGTCTCCAGGAAAGCAGGGCTCTATCATGCGTAACGTGTGCTTGGGAAGACAAACACCATCACTCCAAACATCCCCCCCTCTTCCTTCTTCTTCCTCCAGCTTTATAGGCTGAGCATGACATCATATGGTATGGAATATCCCTTTGGTCAGTTGGGGTCAGCTGTCCCAGCTGTGTCCTCTCCCAACTCCTTGTGCACCCCCAGCCCACTCACTGGTGGGATGGAGTGAGAAGCAGAAAAGGCCTTGGCTCTGTGTAAGCACTCCCAGCTGTGTCCCCTCCCAACTCCTTGTGCACCCCCAGCCCACTCACTGGTGGGATGGAGTGAGAAGCAGAAAAGGCTTGGCTCTGTGTAAGCACTGCTCAGCATAACAAAAACATCCCTGTGTTATCAACATATTTCCAACACAAATCCAAAACATATCACAGAATCACAGAATGATTTGGGTTGGAAGGGACCTCAGAGATCATCTAGTTCCAACACAGCCCCATACCAGCTATTATGAAGAAAATTAACTCTACTGCAGCTGAATCCAGTACACTAGAAAGCCAGAAGACAATTTATTTTAACATAGATTTGTAATTTTGTTAGCTGTTGTTGTATCTCAGTGAAAGATCACCCCCCACAAAGAAAGTACAAAAGAAAAGAAGTGCAAGATGCACACTATTTTTTGCTCTATAACAGTTAGCTTAAGTAAAATGTGTTTGGCAGTGGACATTTAAGCTGGCTTAAAAAAAGTAAGATTTCTGACCTGGAGATCCCAAATAATAGCTTCACTGATTACTTCAGGCTCTCTTACATTGTTTTGTTGTGTCCTTTCAATATAAAACTACAACAGATATCTAACTGGATCAGTATGATCTATACAGATTATAGTGAAACTGGACTGAAACAGAAAATAGAATTAGAGGCAGGAGATCATAGAGTCCAGAAGAATGGAATGTCACTAAGTGACAAAAAAAGAGTATCTGTGGGTTGTGGTGGTATATTAATTTTTCTAATATTTCAGCAGCAGTGAATGTCTATCCTTCATATTGTGAAATAATATTTGAATAGCTACACATCATATATAAAATAGAAATTGTTTTCTTCATCTGTTCTTTTTGTTTGTTTGCTTGCTTATTTGTTTTCATGAAAACCATATCAGATGAGATTCTTCTCATCTAAATTCACAATCAGTTTGAATGTCTGTAACTGAACTAGGCCTTGTTCTGTCTCCTCAACTGTTAAATGTTTCCTCAGTTAAGCGTTTCAAGGTGAGTGTGGGTTTCCTCACAAATTTTATAACTTTATGCAATTTTTTTTGATTGTTTGATTTTTCTTTTGTACAGAAAATGGATTATTTTTTTAATGTATGTACAAAAACATATTTCACATAAGGAATGACACTATATGCACAAACTACATACCATACTGAATAATAGTAATGATGATAACAATAACGATAATGGCTATAAGCAAAGTCTGTCAAAGTGAACCTGACACAATTCAGTATAATTTCATTTTTAGCTGTATCTTATTACACAAAATAAAATGAACATTCCTCATTAGCAATAAAATATGAAGATGATTTTACTTAAAAGCTGTTTTGTTTTGCATTATTTTCTGTTCTGCAAACACTGGGGGTTTTTTTGCATAATATAAGTTCTATCCTTGAAATTTCTACTGCTTCAAAGAGAACTTTAGCTGTATGATGAACGATCAGCATGCCTCTGCTATTCTCACCAAGCCTTAAGTATTTTGTTATACTGCCACTGTTCTGATTTTGCAGTGTCCTCCAGTTGTGTGACAAGTTCACACAAATGCATTTTGTTGAAATTCCTTAAAGATTTTGAAAGCTATAATTTCAAATATGCATCCCACCATATAGCTAAAACACTGACATTAGACTTTTATTATACTTTTCATGTGAGTCAACTTATAGCACAATGGACTAGAGTATTAATTCTGTTTTTTCTGTCTAAAAATACATCCCACAAAAGGCACTAGAATAAATTACACATGAACTTTTTACTGTTTGCTCAGACTGATTTTAAAAACATAAGGAAATATGAAAATGCTAATGAAATAAGCTGCTTGGCTCTGATAAGTGACTCAGAGCAACTTCAAATGTTTCTATTAAAGTAAATCACTGTACTTCTTTCTGTTGACATGTGTTATCTATTCAGCCACTGCAACATGGTGCCCTTTTTGTTCCATGGCATGTAGTACCAGCCTGTAGAATTTTTTTCTGACAGTAACAATAGAAACCAGGAGCTAAAAGTTGCACTAGCAAGTGACTGTGTTATCTTCTGACAATGCAGAAGTGGTATACATGCTCATTGTGGCAATGAGTATTTGGTGGTTTAAAGCATTTAAAATTGTTATTTGCATCATATTATTTTATAATTACTAATTAGAGATTAGTGTCTAAAAATGACCAACACAAATCTAGAGGGAAAAAAAACAAAAACAAAACCAAACAACAAAAAGAAGTGGTAAATTAGTGGTCTAAACTGAAACAGCCAACTCTAAAAACAAATTATGAAAATTTAAACATTTTTCAGTGTATTCAGCTAAAATTAAACAAACAAATAAATAAAATTTGCCCTACATTTCCCTTGTAAAAAATCATTGTATTATACTGAATGCTGGAATAACAGCTCCTCTGCTGTATAATCCAAATTCACTGACAGCTAAGAGAAATTAGCATTATGAATATGGAAGTCTTGCAAAAGCCTTATGCAGTATTGCCAGAAAGTCAGCTTATTGAAGGTCTTTTTCTGTGTAGCTCAGCTCTTATATTCACATGGGTTCCTCTGTCCGGTTTTCTACAAGATTTCTGTCACTCTCCTGACAGGTATAGTCCTCACCACATGATTGTTGCAATGCTGAGCTTGAATCTTATCAAATATAGATAATATATAAACTCCTAACGAGCCACTGGATCCATGCTTTACAAGGCTCGTGCTTACAAAAATGTAAATTTAATACCTACTTCTTTAAAAAGTTTCCTGATTTATATGGAAATATATTAATCAGCTTCCAAGCTTGGCTACGTGCATTATATACTGAAGATTGGAATGATAATTTGCCCGTTTAAGGACGGCAATACCATTACAGGAAATTGCAATAGAGTTGTTAGGTAGAATAGGTAAAGTGGCATATATTACAGAACTAAAATCAGTAAAGGTTGAATGGAAATATTTACATGGAGGGGTCTGTTTGTTCTTTGTTAAATAACTAGTGGTGAATTTATTCCCTCCTTCACATAGGAGCAGTTAACCCCAGAGTCTTCAAATGGAGAAGCAGAATCAATCCCACTCTTCTAAAGAAAAATTGACTATCATGTGGAAATACTATTCTGTATTGTGACTACAGTGGCTACAATTATTTTCAACCCAAGTTACTTTTGCTTGCAGTTTTCATAGGTACAAAGAAAGTCATCTAGCTATTCTGATATAGCCTTGATTATTTTAGAAGCACAATGAAGTTGGAGGGTAATTGTCAAGCTTCTTTTCATTTTTATGACATGTTACTACTCATGCCTCTCCCACCCTATATTTTCTTGGTTAATCCTAGATTTTCCCTCAAATGTTACACCTTAATTTCTGGGAGATCAGTGGATGTTTTAGTTAATTGCACTTAAACTCCACCTAGACTTGTTATTTTTGTGTTTAAACTCTCTTCCCTTTCTTGACTTTCTTTTATATCAGCAGCAATCTGACAAGATCTTACTTTGATCTCAATAACCAACATACCTTTTCCTTATTTTCTTTTAAGAGACTTTAAAAAACCCCAACTTTGTTCAAGAGGTGACTCATCTTAACCTCCTTGTTGATGTTATAACCCTCATTAAATGACACCATCATACACCATCATATCTGAAAAGTCACGGCAGTGAGGTGAAGTCCCCAGCAACTGGAAAAAGGGAAGCATCACACCCATTTGTAGAAAGGGTGAAAAGGAGGACCCTGGGAACTAACAACCAGTCAACCTCACCTTGTGCCCAGAAAGATCATGGAACAGATTGTTCTGGAAGATATGTCAAAACATAAGTAAGACAGGGAAGTGTTCAGAGACAGCCAACATGGCTTCACCAAGGGAAAATCATGCCTGACTAATCTAGTTGCCTTCTGTGCTGGAGTGACTGCAGCAGTGGACAAGTGAAGAGCTATTGATGTCATCTACCTGGACTTCTGTAGGGCCCTTGATATGGTTCACAATTTTCTTCCTTCTAAATTGGAGAGATATGTGTGATGGACAAATTGTTGGATAAGGAATTGACTGGATGGCTGTGTCCAAAAAGTTACAGTCAGTGCTCAATGTCCAAGAGGAAACCAGTGACAAGTGGTGTCCCTCAGAGGTCTGTATGGGGAAAAATCCTATTTATTATTTTAGAGTCTTAGAATTATAGATTCATGGAATGGTTTGGAGTGGAAGGGACCTTTAAAGATCATCTATTTCACCATCCTTGCCATGAGCAGGGACATCTTCCACTAGATTAGATTGCTCAAACCTCCATCCAACCCAACCATTGATGGAGAATTCTATGATTCTATGATTAATTAAACACAAGTTTCTGTACAATACCCTGAAGTTATTTAGCCAGTGTGAAAAAAAAAAATGTTAAATCACTTACAAGTGAATGTTAAATCATTCACAACAACATTTGCAGTATTTCTGGTTATAAGTATTGTAATAAAATTAGGTATGCTAATGTCATAAACACAGGTATTTTAACTGATTTGTAGACTTTTTTTGTCTTGAGTTACACTATTTTCTTTTTATATATTTGCAACATACATTAACTGACATTAATTTATTGTGTTCTGCGGAAACATTTTGGGTCATACTCAGTTGTAAGTAACAGAGACAGAAATGCCAGAGACAGGTTGCAATGTGAAATCATTGAAGAAATCAAGATGGTAGAATCATAGCATTATTTTGATTGGAAAAGACCTTTAAGATCATCGAGTCCAACTCTTAACCTAGCACTGTCAAGTCCACCACTAAACCATGTCCCTAAGCACCACATCTACATGTCTTTTAAATACTTCCAGGGATGGTGACTCGACCACCTCCCTGGGCAGCCTGTTGACAACCTGCTTGACAACCCTTTCAGTGAAGAAATTTTTCCTAACATCCAATCTAAGCCTCCTCTGGCAAAACTTGAGACCATGTCCTCTTGTCCTATTGCTTGTTACTGGGGAGAAGAGACTGACACCCACCTCATTACAACCTCCTTTGAGGTAGTTTTAGAGAGCAATAAAGCCTCCCCTCATCCTCCTCTTCTCCAGGCTAAACAACCCCAGTTCCCTCAGCCACCCCTCATAAGACTTGTGCTCTAGATCTTTCACCAGCTTTGTTGCCCTTCTCTGGACATGCTCCAGCAGCTCAGTGTCTTTCTTGCAGTGAGGGGCCCAAAACTGAATGCAGTATTTGAGGTGTGGTCTCACCAGTGACAAGTACAGGGGGACAATCACTTCCCTAGTCCTGCTGGCCACGCTATTTCTGATGCTGTTTGACTACTTGACCACCTGGGCACACTGCTGGCTCATATTCAGCCGGCTATTGACCCCGTACCTCCAGGTCCTTTTCCACTAGGCAGCTTTCCAGCCACTCTTCCCCATCCCTGTAGCGTTGCATGGGGTTGTCATGACCCAAGTGCAAGACCTGGCACTTGGCCTTGTTAAGCCTCATACAATTGGCCTTGGCCCATTGACCCAGCTTGTCCAGATCCCTCTGTAGAGCCTTCCTACCCTGAAGCAGATCAATACTCCCACATAACTTGGTGTTGTCTGCAAACTTACTGAGCATGCACTTGATCCCCTCATCCAGATCATTGATAAAGATATTAAACAAGACTGGCCCCAGTACTGAGACCTGGGGAACATATTCAGATCTAAAGCCATATCTGAATCTTTGAAAAATCAAAGTATATATTAAACTGAAAATGGCACCAAAGAGTATGAGATTTTTTTGAAGGACTGACTTCCTTAGAAACATAAAAGAGCAGAGGGAAAAAGAAGACAACTCCCCTGATGAAGCATAATCAATCACAGTGGCAGATGATACAGGAGAGAGATAATACCTGAAGTTATAAGGAAAAGTTTTGAAGAGAGATTAACTATCCAAATAATGCATGAGTTTAAGGAAGAGTTAGATTAGTGAATAAAAGATTGTTAGGAAAATTTATTAGCTATGATCAATCAAGAGAGGAGAAAACAAATGAAAAAGGTTTTAAGATGAAGTTGGAGAAGAGGAAGTAATTTCAGTTAATAAAGAAAAGGCACATATAAGCAAACAAGATTACAAGGTATTTTCTAAGGACTGATAAGACATCTATAAAAGTCATCTACAGCTTACTGTTTGCTACTTAGCTTCTTAATAGGTTTAGAATGACAAAGACAAGACAAATGATAGATATGTTTGTACAGCAAATGATTCTGGAATAAGTTTACTTCCGAAAAAAGAAAACTACCTAGTGTTAAAATTTCATATCAGCTTTTCAATAGTTGAATCATAAGCAATAAACATTAATATTCATACAAAAGCAAACTTTTTGGTAATATGAGTAATGATACTTTAAAAAAAAGCAACAAACAAACACCGAACTGTGATAAAATAGAAACAATAGATATTCCACCGAAGACGACATGATGTTTGTCTAGGCACAGTAACTCATTTTTGAAATAAAAAATAATCCCACTAGAATTTGTATTAAATATTAAATGTTAAACTCTCTAAAAACACATGTAGATGGAAATGACTATTGATGTTATTAAAAAAAAATAAAAATTAACATCAGCAAACACATCAGATAATCTTTTTTCTCATCAAGTGGTCAGTCCCAGTTTAGAATTACTTTTTGCCAGGCATGATCCTACTGCAGTGAGAAATCTTCAACCTTTCAGAGACTAGAAACATTCCTATAATTTCTAATTTAATATTACAGGTGAACAAATTATAAACCAAACTCTCTTATTCAATTTAAACCTCCACATTTTTAATCACTTCTGTCGTCCTTCCCTTCACATACTACACATATTTCTTGGCTGTGGATGCACAGAATTTCAAATGAAATCTCATCTTTCCTTGTGTACTGGCACTAATTTTTCACCAGCCCTACCAAAATAGATCATTTGATGTAATCCTTAACTTATATTTCCTTCTCATGGTTTCCCTTACATATCTTTGGTGTTTTATCGTCATCTGTGATTGCCTGATACACTCAGAAGAGAAATTGTGACTTCAGTAATATTGTGGGTGTGATTCATCAAACCAACATCAGATATTCACATTTGAGAGAATAATTCAAGGTTACTAGTAAGATCTAGTTAATATTGTCAACAGGGTCCAAAGCATGATTCATCTCATTCTGAACTGACATGACTTTGTCCCTGAAAATATCTATTTCTTGATTACAGAAAGAGTTTAAACTACAATATGGACTACTGTAGCTGTCTACATTTCAGATGTCTGAAATAAGTTGAACTGAATCTCACCTTTTGACACAACATATTCTGTTGCTTAATTAGGTGACTTGGCATTTCTAAATAGTACACCTTTCATTTGGTGGAATTTTGCCTTACAGTTATATGGCAAAAGGAGAGAAATAGAAGTTTGCGGTATGCCCTTTTTATTGTCAGTCATTTTTCTGCAGCACATCACAATTGGAGCTGGCCAAATTATTTGATCTTTCTTTCCAATAGGCATATGAACATAGCAAATACAGAATTAATTAAAACAAATTAAACAAATATGACTTAATCTACTCTATTTTGATTCCATCCAATTAAGATCCAGGAAGTGCCAAAGACTAACTTTTCTGATGGATCTTTAACATCTTATACAAATTAACAGTGTATATTCTTTACGTTAGTTCTTACAAAGATCAAATGTGAGATCTGTGCAAATAAATAGGAAACTGTGCAGTACTGGCTGTTTTGAAGAATATCATGAATGTCCACAGTAGCTGTTTTGACTACACATTTTCAATTCAACTAGAAAATGAAAGAAACATGACTTGTAGCTCAAGAAAATGTTAACATTGTTGATCACACTTTCATTTTATGGAACAAGTAATTTCGTTTTCCACCATAAACAGTGATACACAGACTTCCACCTAAAACAAGTTTAATAATTCTTAAATTACTAACTTTGAGGTACTGTAACCTTATTGTTATATGTATTTACATATTTAGCAGATATGATATGTCTTCAGGTGTAATGTGTTGAATATATTACCCTTGGTATAAATTGATCCACAGATTTGTGACAAGATGATTTCTTTAACAGATCTGAATCAATATATTTTTGCACGCATGATTTTATTAATGAAAATATGATTTTATTTTTTTCATAAAGAAAGTACCAATGGTCATACAGAATAAGACCTTATCAGCAGATATGTTCTCCCATATGACATGAAATTGCTGTTCTATCCATACTTACAAGTTTGATTCTGAGAACAGGAGAAAGCTTTTTGCCTTAGGTCTTTTCTGTGTGTTTTGTATCTTTCTGTTATGTTGAGGAGCATTACTTTCTTCCTAGGAAAGGGTCTAAAAGTCTTCCATGGTATTCTCTGCAATGGTATCCTAGTCTTAGTATATGAATCATGTCTATTGAGAAACATGTCCAATTGTCTATGATTTTAAATTCAATCCCTATGTATAATGCATGATTTAGTTCACTAGGAAAACATTGGATACCTACAATGAAATCACTGCACTATGGCTATGTCTCATTGGTGGTGATAAGTCATTAACCTAGAAGAGAGGGGCATAGTATAATGAGACCAACCTGGTGAGTCAATGCTTTTGCAATATTGATAAAATACTCAAATAGGTATAGAATGACCACTGCTTTTTAAAGTATTTTGCATTGAATCATATTTCTTCAATGTTGACAATATGAACAGTAGTTTTGTGAACTCTTGAAAAGTGTAGGAAACTAAAATATATGATGTAGATCCTGACATTATCATATTGGGACCTCAAAAGTAGTTGGCACTTCATCACAAGCACCTTCTACTGTGACATGCTTGTGGCAAACACCAAATTGTTCCTTTCTGGTTTTTGGGTTTTTTTGGGGGTTATTTTCCTAGTTATAGTTGATTCTTTTTTTTCCTTTTTTTTTAGAGCTTCCCAAATTTTAATTGTGATATATTTTTTTCAATTTAAATACTTAAATGTGTGAAGCCCATACTCCATTAATGAAGGACTCAGTGTTGTGGTTTAACACCAGTAGGCAGCATAGCCCCACACACCCATTCATTCACTCCCCTGCAGTGGAGTGAGGGAGAGAATTGGAAGGGTAAAAGAGCAATAATTCATGGGTTGATAAAAAGACAGTTTAATAGGTAAAGTAAAAGCTGCATGTGCAAGCAAACCAAATAAGGAATTAATTCACTACCTCCCATTGGCAGGCAGATGTTTAGCCATCTCTTGGAAAGCAGGGCTTCATCACACAAAATGGCTACTTGGGAAGACAAATGCCCTTCCCCCTTTCCTCCTTCTTGCCTGTAGCTTTTATTGCTGAGCATGATGTCATACAGTATGGAATATCCCTTTAGTCATTTGGGGTCAGCTGTCCCAGCTGTATCACCTCCCAACTTCTTGTGCACCCCCAGCCTACTCACTGGCAGGGTAGTGTCAGAAAGAAAAGGCCTTCCTGCTGTGTAAGTACCATTCAGCAATAACTAAAACATGGGAGTGTTATGAACGCAATTTTCAGCACAAATCCAAAAGATTGCACCATACAAGATACTATGAAGAAATTTTACTCTATCACAGCTAAAACCAGTACACTCAGGCACAGAAAAGGAACTTCAAAGCAGTCATTTGATTATGTACTTTCCCTTTATATACAGCGTTAGAAACCAACCAGGTGCTTTGAAGGGTTCCAAAACAGTCAATAAAAGGAATCACTAAATTCATCTACCTTACAGAATCGCATCACCAAAAGGTGGTTGCGTAGCTCTTGGTGCCACAGTATACACAACATCCTTTTACTAGAAAAAGCCAGTCAAGTCTACCCTGTCCAGTACTCAGCCCTTATCTTATCATGGATGGTGTGACTCATGTAGCACTGAGACATAGTTATTATCTTTTGAGCATGTTCTTTTTTTCCAGTTCAAAGTGTTTAAAATAATGTGGAAGTATAAAATATGTTGTATGCTCTGGGATGTCCCATGAAGGTTGGTGGAGATGCTTCAGGATGAGAAGCTCATTGGGTTTGTGATAACTTTGAAAGACTGCACAGAGTGAAATGAACCACACCTCTTGCTGTTTTGTTAAACATCCTTAATGGAGGAGGTTTCAAAACTTTTCTCATTCTCAGCAAGAGTTCTAAACAATAGTTATAATATAAATCTTGCCATTAGCTTTTCTCTTGGCAGATTTTAAATGATGATATTGAGCCCTGCTCTTCAGAAGATATATTGGGTCTCTGGATCTAAGTATGTATGTAAATACTTTCCTTCCACCTTGAGTTCCACTCTTAAAACACTATTACAAAGAGGAGTCCAGACAACTTTGTTTAGCTGTTGAAAGTTTCTCATTGGCTGACTCTACGAGCCTTCCTGTTGCCAGTTGTCCACAGTTGTGACAAACACTTGAAGTTTTCTTCACAGACAACTGTCATTTAACTGTGAAATTTAGACAGACAAGATATCTAAAAAGTGGTTGTTTACCCAACAGGTAAATGGTTACATCCTGGTTTTGATTTATTCTTTAGATTTTTGTTTGACTTCAACCAAAATCAAGCAGGAAGTTCAAGGTCGTATAATTGAGTCCTAAAACTCTTTTTCTCACTCTTTCATCATCTAAATTGAGCTGTATTCTGTGAGAGAAATAATTTTCACAGCTTACTGGGAGATAAGTTTATTCTCTGTTTACCAGTCCTAGAATATCTTGAAAATAAAAAAGCTTGTTATTACATTCCTAAATGAGATTTGCTTATTTTGAAGCAAAAAAAACCCTGTTGACACTTAATTTGTGTGTGATACATGGTTACTCCTAGAACTCGCCTCTGCTATATTGATACCTACCCGTATATTCCCCATTAGTATTTGTCCTCCTTTAGAAATACAGCATTTTGCTTTTGTCTCAATTGAATTTCATCTTTCTGATTTCAGATCCTGCAGTAATTTGTCAAAACCATTTTGAAGTCTGAGCCTCTTTGTCAAATTGCACTTCCTTTCTGTCAGATATCATCTGCAAGTTTTAGAAGTTACACTCTGCTTTCTATCTTAATATTAATGAAAATCTGAGCTTTAAGAGACCCTTTTTGATTTTAAGATGCTTTACAATTGTACATCAAACCACTGATAACTATCTTTGAAGAATCATTTTCCAGCCACCTTGAATGGCTATAACAACTAGACTTTATTTATGAGATGTATTGTGGGACAAAGTTGATCATTCTGCTGTAGTTTTGAAATGTCACATCTACTCCTACAGTCCATAAGAAAAAGAATTAATCTCCATCCCCCTGCCAAACATCATAGACAAATATATTCAATTTCCCAGTCCTCTGTGACCCCATCTATTCTCTCAAATTCTTAGAGGTACTGGAGTGATTTTAAGTGACTTCCCTTAAGTCCTTTGGCATGCTCTGGTGAATTATTTCATCAGGCCCTTAGGAACAGAACACAGATGCCATACCAAGACATCCTTTAATCTGATTTTGATGTGTGCATTTTTTTCCCCTAAACTCTACCTTGAATCCCTATTTCCTTGTTAAGCTTAATTATGTTATGTACCTTGTCACAGATTACCTTTTCATATACACCTAATCTAAGAATGCAATTCAGCACCTTCATAACTTTTCCAATTCGAAATAGGTCTGTTTTCTTGTGCATTGAGCATTTATATGCTCTTTTCTTGCTGCTTTTTCTGTCTGTTGCTACTTAAAACTGTTTTTTTCCCCTTGTTTTCCTTGTATGCATTATTAGTGCAAAGCTAAGGGAAAATAGGAAAAAACACATCTCCCACTTAATCTTACTTTGCGGCCTGAGGTAGAAAGCAAAACAAAATTGTTTCTATGTCATTAAGGATATGTCCCTTAGGGTAAAAAGTTGGCTTCCCTTCCTAAGGAGTAGTACATCAGAATGTTAAGTAAATGATGGAACAAAACTTATGCTTCTCAAAGCTTAAAGAAATCAAAGGATTTTCATCAGGAGTGATTTTTCACAATAAGTTTAATTTTCCTTAATATTTAATGAATTAATTCTTGCTAGTTAATTAGAAAGAGTGTACAATACTTTGAAGATAAATATCACTACAGATATTCACAGCTCAAGCAATCATTTGGTTGATTTCAGATTTTTTCTTCTCCTTTATTCTGTTAAATACACACAAACCCCACTACCACTGAATGTTTCTCTGTGTATTTTTATTTTACATGATAATTAGCTAGAACTCTGGAACACCATAATCCTAGTTTTTAGAAGCCTGACATGGTTAAACTAATGACGTTTGCTTAGTAGTTTAAAATAAATTGTTATATAAATCTCTGATCAACATTATGAGAAATAAAAGTATTGTAGATTTTATGTGGAAATTTTACAATGTTTTGTGCATTTTGGAGGGGTTTCGTGGTAATTTAATGCATTTTAAAAACAATAAGCATGAAATATAAATATAAGCAAGTTTTAAATTGTGACATAAATTGAATAAAAAATAAAGTATATTTTTTTTAGTACATTTGTAAACCAATTTCATTTTATTCTTCTGTAATGATCTAAATTTTTTTATAAAAACAGTAGAAAAATGTATTTGGGAAGAAATAAACAAACTTTATAATTATTTAGGGCAATCACTAAATCCCAGTACAGCAACTTAGTAGAGATTCATCTGAAGTTCAAATACAAACAAGATGTTCATGGCGCAATAGACAAACTTTCCCTCTGAAGCACTTAGAATATGACTGTGGTTAATTCACAATAACAATGTGCAATGCTTAATAAGGACAGAATGTCAGTAAGTATCTCTTACTTGGAGATTCTCTACTGAGATTGACTGAGTGAATCGGAGTGTGTAATTAAATTTATTCAGGCAAAGAAACAAGGAATTTCTAGATCCATGTACAGTGGTTGAAAGTCAGCAGGAGAGCACCATTGGTTAAGGTCATTCTTTAGTGCACAAAAATGACAACAATTCCAGCTCTGAAAAACAAGTCCTCTAAAAAATGCAGGAACTTTTCATTTATACATGATTTTTAGAGGAATATAGACTAAAAAACAAAACAAAACAAAACAGAGTAAAACAAAGATAATGAACCATGGGGGTAACAACCAAATCAACTATAAAAAAGTAGTAACTGGTTTCTCTGTCAATGAATTAATGTCAGAGAAGGTATTGCATTGTCAAGAGAGGTGCTGAGAGAAGAATAAATCCCACCATTATTGAGTTAGAAAAAGAGGAAAGAAGAAAACAGTGGAAAGTACTGCAAAGATTTACTTTCTAAAATCATTCACTTTAAGATATTTATGTTTAACATCTAAAATCTCTACTAGAATTGCAAATTTTGTTTGCAATTCATTGTGTACAACAATCTTTCTTTCTTCTGCTGAAATAATCATTTTTCAAGCTATTGAAGAACTTTGCAACTTTTAAAGCATAACCTATTATTCTCTGTCAGATTTCCTGTTTCTCAGTCAAATTCCTCAGTATTTGTATACTCATTTATTTGTATCTAATTTAACAATATATTAGATTGTATATTGAAATGTCTAATAGTAAAAAAAGCATTCAGAAACTTCATAAATGCCTTTCAATGGACTTCATATTCAGATTGGTTGAGATTCTTAAAAGCGTCTGCTGAAAAAAAAAAAACAAAAAAACCAACAAAACCAAAACAAAAAAAACAACCAGGAATTAAATACATACTTGAAAAATAGACACATAAAATACCTTCAGTGACCTAGGCTGTTGTGACCATTTAGCTCAAACTTTCTTGAAACTACTTAAAGTTACTGTTTCTTGGCATCTTTAAAAATCAGTAACCAACTGCCAATATATAGATTAGGAACTCAGTTTTCATAAGAGTGTTTGATAATTTGGCTTAAGGAGAGTAATACAAAAAAAGTTAGAAAATGCATACTTGTTTTGCTTAATCTAGAAATATCTCATTACCTATGGTCATGTGCTATTTAAAAATATGGAAGATAGAAAGAAATATGAACAGTATCTTTAAAGGCAAAGGAGACAATTAAAAAAAATGTAAAAACAATTTTGATCAAAAATCTATTTTTTTAGAGAAAAAAAATAATAAAAAAAGAGCCTGAGTTTGACTCCTTCAGAAAATGTTATACAGATATAAATGCAAGCAATTTTCAAAGTTGATATCTTTGTGTACTTTAGAGAAACACAGGAAAACACAGTATTTAATAAATTAACTAATAGTTGATAGATATTATAGTTATAGTGTCTTTTCAATTATTTAAAAATAGCCATGTAAATATAGCATAACTGTAATAATTTTATTCTGGAATCACAGGTATGTCATGTACAGTTTGTCCAATATCACTTTTTCTTATTCACCATAATTTGCAGTCTTTCCATGTATCTATGAGTGATTCTACAAATCTACAAATTCTGATCTCATATAAGCAGCATTGCTTTGAACCTAATTAAGTTCAGTCTACAGAGTTAGTTTAGATTATGCTGGTGTAACTGGGAATGACTATTTTGCCCTAATTATTTGCAGTGTTATTAACATAAATAATGTCATGAAGTTAATGAATACTATGAAAGAAAGAACAGACTGAATTAAAAGTTATTTGTTTAAATGAGTCACTTCCTAATACATTTTGCTTCTCCATTTATTAATTATAGCTATCTTTATTTTCCTGGAAAGTCCTTTCATTTCAGCAAATTCAAACTGATTACCGGTCGGAAAAACTATAACTTTCTCTACTTCAGCTCTTTGCTTACCAGCACTGACAATTCACAAAAGGTTGATAGCACTGTCATGTGAGGCACTTGTAAGAAGATGAGCTGGCTGTTGACATGTAACAAAGAAAAAATAAAAATTAATCAAATAGGAGACATATTTGGGAAAAAAAAAAAAAGTGATAGCTGTTAACTGCACAGTAATGTTCTATGAGTTTTTAAGTGAAAGTGAAGAAAGAGTATCCTTCCCTTTTTATAGTTTAGCAACAGATCCAATTCAAACAAAATTTTTATAATCCACTGCATTATTTTGTAAAAATTTTCTGAGAAAAAATAATAATTTCTATGTTTCTCTTCTTGATATACCAAAATGATGTTATGAAGTTGTCTGTGAGAAATGCAAGTTCTATTTCTGACACATGAAAATATGGATAAATTTATATAGAAATTTAAGATATATATAGAAATTCCTGTATAAATTGTATTTTATTATTGTATTGCTATTGTATCTTTCTCCTTAAAAGTCATAATTCTTCTAATTCAAATACTTCTACAACACGCTTAGAAAAGTCTGCTATTTGATCTTTCTAATTGTTACTCCTTATTAAAATAACATCCTTTTCTTACTCCATTGGATGGGTTCATTTTATATAGATCAAATATATGGGATGTAGACTGTCATCCTTACTGATATGAAACTGCTTTGGAGTTTAATGGATTTTTTTATGTAAGGAAAATACGCTGAATCTTTCCACTTCTACTTTTTCTGCTTAACTGATTTGAATAATTCAAATTTATACTGAAATAGCCAAGAAAAGAATAAAAACTTATAGGAATATTTTTTTTTCATATATTGAAAAAGTAGAATAGCATAGTTTGAAGTTCTGACTACCAAGTTCTTGACCCTTTAAAATAGTTAATATGAATAAATTTATATTGACTACAACATTCAGATTATGCTGCTAAATTTTCATAAACCCAAATCGCTTTATGATCTGCCAATAACCTTTACTGAGTTCACAGTATCCTCACTGTCACCTCTGTTTTACATAAATGTAAATAATAAATGACCAGCAGGTCAAGGAAGGTGATTGTCTCTCTCTACTCCGCTGTCATGAGACCCCACTTGGAGTACTGGTTCATCTCTTGAGTTCTTAGCACAGGAAAGATGTGGATCTCTTGGAGGGGGTCCAGAGGAAGACCATGAAGAT
>VXBL01006867.1:3825-19161 GCA_013400195.1 Aramus guarauna | reverse complement strand
TGGATATTAGGGAAAATTTCTTCACTGAAAGGGTTGTCAAGCATTGGAACAGGCTGCCCAGAGAGTGGTGGAGTCACCATCCTTGGGGGTATTTAAAAGATGCAAAGATGTGGTGCTTAGGGACATGGTTTAGAGGTTGGACTTGGCAGTGCCAGGCTAACGGTTGGACTTGATGATCTTAAGGGTCTTTTCCAACCAAAACAAGTCTATGCTTTGAGTGAAAATAGGCATAAAGTGCATGACCTCTCTGTGGATTCAGAGGCCTCACTGTTTACATTTCCCATGTAGAAAGAAACTATTTCATCTTGGTTGTTTTTGCAAATGCATATATATATATATATATGGTCTCATAAAGACAGAAAACTATCTTCAGAAAAATGTAATAAATAGTACACTCACCTTCATCACTAGTTGCTTGCTGTTTAACCAAAGTCATTGGAGATCTAGCTGGGGGTTTATTTAGTGGATGACGCCAACTCTTAGATATTTTCTTTCTTTCCACTTCCGCTGACTGAGAAGGAAAAAACACATCAAATTTAGTATGTATTTCTGCAAAGTTAATTTTGATGAACAAAAACATTCTTCTGTAAAAAGAGCACAGATGTCAATTCTGTAAAGACTATCAGGATATTTGAAGTACCTTTAGTGTACCAATAAAACATTTGTCTCTAATTCAAAATATGTACTTTAATTAAAAAAGAGCAAACCTTGTCAAACACAAATGGTTCTAAGTATAAATTACTGCAGCCCTTCCCAAATTACAGAGCATAAATCCTGGTTTGCTCAGGTGATATTTGAGAGGAAGAACAGCCCAAACAATTCTGCAGACACTAACTGTGGCTGGGAAAACGAGGCAGATATCCACTGACTTCATTTGTGAAAGAGTGCAAAATTCTTGAGGAAGTAACAAAATGATCTGAAGTCAAGATAAGAAATTAAGAGTCCTGATATGCGATTAACTTGTTGATTTGGCATACAAGGAAATTCTTTCCTCCCTTAAGCACCCTAATGTACATTCAGCTTGAAGTTATCCAAGCCTCAAGAACTAAAGCCAACACTACAAACTCTAGAAATGCAGGCTTCACAACTCCAGATTTGAGTGCCAGTGGGGGAATCACAAAGTAAACCAGCTGATGATGGTCTCCGGAGGTTCAGGAGCAAAGTAAGCGCAAGCATACTGGCAGCAGAGTGTGAAAGACACAGTGTCAGACGATTCCTATGAACCACAGCATTCTGCTCCTCAACACCCTGAATCTAACCCAGCACATGCCCCTTGACTGATATGAGGCTTGAAAATTACTGCTATAAAATGGGAAGTGAATTACAGAACAACATCATATTTACTGTGATAAGCAGAGGGACGAAGATGTGGTTAAAGCACAGGGTTTATGATTTAGAAAAAGTTACCAAGTAAAAAGGGAGAGAAAATCAGACTTTTTAATTGCATCTGTACAACATGCTTTTTCACTTACAATAGAAGAGAAAGAAAGAGTATGCAATTATACTGGAGAATATCTGAAACCTCATATATAAATGGCTGAAAGGCATAGAAAGAGATAAACATAATCTCTAATACATAATGATTAAAACACTGAGATGTTTATAGTGCTCATGATTACAGTGGAAGGGCTGGAGCCAAGATTATTAAAACTTACAACATTGCAAAAAAAATCATTAGTGCACAGTTCATGTCTGTTGAAAGGGTCAGCATGGTTTTACTTTGGTTTCTAAAATATATTTCCCACTAAATGTGGCAATCTGGCAGTGGTTTTCACGCTCGCTCTCTGCCAAACTGGGACTGAACTCACAACTCAGAAAGCTACTGTGACTACCACCAGAGCTTAGTTTTTCATTATGCATTGCGAAGTCAAAACTGCCCACCCTTCATAACAGAATAGCAAGAGTAAAAAAAGACTATAAGTTTGCAGGTGCCCCAATGAGAAAACATTATTAAACATACTATTTAAAAAGGCAAAACTATCTTCCTTTTATTAGAGGGATCTCTTCCTTCAAATGTTCCCTTTACATGGTTTAGGTCATTTCCAAAATCCAAGAACAGCAAGTTTCAGACCCTGAAATCATACTGTTGGCATTATCCTACTATAGCCATGTCTTGAAGATTCACTTTCTCCAATACTATCGATATAGGTTCAACTAAAGCAAGAAAGTCCGTAAGATTTCATAAACTATGTGAGATAATGTAACAGAATGAAAGCAAACTTTGTTTCCACCTAACTCAATGCAGAAACGCTCCTTAGCTTTGCTTCATTCACTTCTTTATTTGAGAAGGGCATCAGTCCAAAAATAAATTACCATGTGCTTCCACACCGTTATGCTCTGTCCTTCAACACTAAGTCTCTCAGAATAAACCAATTCTGCTGATATTTTACCAGTACCGTTAACTCCTCTTAAGACTCAGCCATAACAGCCATTTTTTCAAACACAAATACATGATACCAAATACAGCACTCATCTCTAATAATTTCAATTTCATGTCAATAATTAAAGCTGATAGTCTTGTTCATACTGGCAGGCAGTGAACATGGGAATAGCTTGAGAGTAATTGCTGACAGGTCAGATTCACAGATATCAAGTGAAATTACTTGATATCTAAAATCAGAGAGAAAATATGTCAACAAGCAAGCTCCAGAAACATTCTGCTTTTGGATCCAAATCCCCACTCTTGCCTGAATGCTTCAAAACATGTTCAAATTAGCATCTGATTAAAATCATGAATATTCTTAAGTGTTTTAATATGGATATCAGGTCTCATTAGAAACATGTTCATTCATATGCCATTAAATCAGGAATAAATTACTATAATGATGCAATCTTCACATACACTGGATGTTTCCATGCCATCTTCTTCATCCTTTTTTACAACAGGCACTTCTCCATGTTCCAAGCTACTCACACAGCTTTCTAGGTCACTGACATCATCCTCTATCAAGACATTTTCCTCTTTATCTGGGTTTTCTGCTTCAGAAGCATGTCCCTCTGACTTATGGTATGGTGCAGATGAAACAGACTGATTCTGAGATTTCAAACTCTCTTCTCTTCTACAGCTGTCAGAAGGAGGCATGCAGACCACAGAATCATCAGATGTAAACAGAGGATGACTGGAATCTCTCCTGTCCTCATGCTCTGCTTTTGTTTTCTCTCGTACAGGAACAGGGCTTGAAAATGAGCCTGAATGGATGCTTCCTATAGATAAAGAATACGATTTGTTAATAAATTTCACTTTGCATTTATTGTGTGTGTATATATATGTACATATATATTTATTTATTGTATTTCATTTCACAACAATTTGAGTTATTCAAATTCAAAGCATGGTTGCTCATTCAGAAATCATATAAAAAAGCATCTGGTAGAAGGCCATACGCAAATGTGGAGTATAGGTTTGATCAAAGAATAAATGAAATGTAAATGTTTTGAGTTTGGCATGTGAAATACAGTTTTAATAATTTCATCTTTTTTTGTATTTGAATTACAACAGGTCTTCATGTCATTCAAAATAATCAATATTCATGGAGCTTGTTTACTCTGACAGCAACAAGAACTTTGACTAGTTGGAAAAAATAATATAAAAGGTTGATATACTGAACTTTATATGCTGCATTTATACCATTTAAGCCTGTTTTAAAAATGAACACAAACAAAGACTAATGGTTTATAATTAGGAAAACATAATTTCAAGTGGATACCAAGAATATTTTGAAAACAACAGCACCGATCTAAAAATTAGAGGCAATTAGCATAATTTTATATTTAAAGAATTAGCATAATTTTATGTGATTATATAATATTTATATTTCTGTTGATGCTTGCATGGGATAGATACAACAATGGGTTAGAGAGGTCACCCTAAAAACATGTTCCTGAAGAACTCTGTGGCACGCACCACGGTGAATTTTGATTCAGCAGCACATCAAATGTATTAAACAAAACAGTCTCTGTAAAGTCCCTTCCCATTCTTTCTTTACAATGGCTATTTGAACTGTTTTTCTGAAAAATTCCCTTTTTAGATGAAATGAATACAAAATTTAGTAATATAAAGCCCATTCAATACCAAAACGTAATCTCTGTGTACGAATAGTACTGCCTTGACTGAGCATAATGGACACACTAGCCAGAGATAATGTAGGACAAATGACCATCTCTAACATAAGCACTGGACATTCCACCATGATATCTAAAAAGCTCCTTTTCTCTACAAAGGTCCAAGCACCTTCCTTTAACAGCACAAGGGAAAGAGGACTACACTCCACTCTTCCCTGCTTTTCCTTCCCTTGTCAGTAAGCACAGAATGGCTGCTAACTATATACTATTTTCTCAGTGGTCACAAACACTCCAAACCTTTAATAAAAGCTAGGGGAAGCTGCAAAAGAGTAACACCTTTAAAAAAAAAACAAAAACATCATTAGAACAGACCTGATAAGGCTTTGATAGAGCACCAACTAATTTGTATGCACGAATTTCTAAGTCTCCATACTGGAATACTCATTTTGCTATCTTTATGTTGATCGATCCTGTTGTTTACCACCTCCAAATAACCCTGAATATAACCATTAATATTCACAATCAGGGAAATTCTCTCTACATGGAATTTACCAGTGAATTTTAAGTATCAATATAAAACCAATGGGATTGCTCACAAAATTAAAGTTAAAATTGCAGTTTGCCTTTCTGAACAGGAATGTGAAACTACACCTGAACTACAATGAAATGTGAAACAGAAGAAATAAAGTCCAGAATAGACCGAGTATATTACTATAAAATAGTTGTGGGGGAAAAAAGAACCATCTTTGGCTTGACAAGGCCATTACAACTTGCACTGTCAGACAGCTCAACAGGAAATGACAAGAAATCTGCAGTCTCAAAATACAACATTTTTGTGCACAAGTATAGATCACTTCTAATATGCAGCATTCTTCATATAAATACATGTAGCATACTACAAAGCATATATGTTCCATACTGTTTGCATAAGTGTTAAGACATTCTGTATCATTCCTGTATCAAAAAAATTTTGCTGTAAAACCCATCAGTCTGTTGAAGAAAAAACCTCATTGTTTATGCCCCTTTAAAAAACACTTCATTAAAATATTTAGGTGATATTACTCTCAGCTAAGAATATTAATTTTGTCATTTCCTCATTCTTACTGAGTATCAATCTTCTCTGTATATCTTTACAAGTATTTTAGTATGCTGCCGTCCTGTTTTTGGCTGAGAGACAGTTAGGATAATACTGTGCTTTAACATCCAGATTTGTGGCATTAGAGTATCAACAGCCTACAACTTACATGTGAAACATAATCAGGCCTTTATCTCACCTGCAACCTTGACATTATCCAATAAATGTTGATCCAGCTGCATTCTACCACTGTTTTCTTCTTCCCCAGAAGGCACTCCTGTGTTTACCAGTCTCACTTCTTTTCCAGGTTCTTCAATGACCTTGAAGCCATCAGTAGCTGCTTCAGTCACTATGATTTCTGCACCACCTACCATAGCAGACGCTCTCTTGTCCTCTGGAGTTTTAAGCCTTTTAGATCGAGATCTGGTGTGCTGGAAGCTGCTGTAAGAGATATTGCTGTCAGAGTAGAATGTCTGTCTTGGATAAGATAAAATGTCTACCAATATATATGTCCCTTTCACCTGCTTAAAGTGGTTAAAAACCTGTCAATTTTTCATCTTTTTCTGTTAAGATAGTGTTTACAATTTATTAAGTGATAGGTTAACAATTGATTGGATTTGACTTTCTGATCTTTTATCATCATTCTATGGCAAAGTTATTAAACTGTAAAAGTAAAATAACTTTAAGTAACTATTACTTAACCAGCATCCAAACTAGCTTTTTAATGAATCATTCTTTTGAACCCGAAACACAATAACCCTTATAAAAGTAATGAAGACAAAACATTCTCAGTTGCATTAAAATGAGGTGGTATTTCCAAACCCCAATGCTAATAAAACACTAGCCTGAAGACCCTTGTAAAATCAGAACTGTTTAGGTATCTTTTAAGTTTCTACATGCATTTTAACACAAAAAATAAGCATCTGAAAGAAGGAAAAATTCTGATCACCAAATATTTTGAATGCCTACAATATCAAGCAATGTATTTCATAATGCTATGTAAAAAAAAAAGTTGAAATTAAATCTTCAGTGTAAGTTTTTGAACCATCAGAAATAGAAGGGAAAGGTTAAAGTAGGAGAAATGGCACCCTCTGTCAGAAACTGGTTTGTAATTTGTGTGTTCAGGATAAATGTAGCAGGAGGTTAGTCCAGTTTCAAATTCAACTATGTGACATGGGAGGAGATACTTATGTGCTTTATCACAAATCAGGTTTAAAAGCTCATATCACACCTGGTGATAAAAGCCCAAGTATGGCAAGTAAATCAGGAGTTTTACAAAGGTCTTGCATCTTAGGCTATAGATAATTCCAGAAAAACATTTTGCTACTCCTTACATTTTACTGTATGTTCACCAATTATCTTCCAACACCTCTCTATAAAATAGTAATTTCCAGAAAATTTGCCAAAGTATGAGACACCCATCAGTCCAAATTGTATTATAACAGCAAGTATTATTACTGTTTACATGCAGTCATAGATGTTCTATTGTAGCGAAGTATTTCAGCTATAAATGTCAGAGTTAAGCTCTCCCTGTCACTATATTCACGAAGATTTCCATAGATGGTATTTCTGTTTTCACTCTGCTGGAACTTGTATTGTTCCCATAACCAAAATGATGACAATTTCAATGGACACATTACACTAGAAATGAAGCCGAATAAACATTTTATCCTCCCTTTGCAATATGCATTGTTACCATGGCTGAATAAAAGCCAACTCAAGAATTAAACAGCACTGGAACTGTGTTTATTAGATTAACTAAATGCATGAAATCAGCCCGTGTGTTCCTATGATAAAACTTTCAACACAATTATTATAAAGTCTTTGCTTTTAGTTAAAACTGGCTATCTATAAAGGTACTACCAAATGAATCACTGCTGGTACAAGTGTGAACTTGCAGTTATGCTGCACAATACATACAGTGAAACTTACTATAGGGCAAAATGGCATTCAACTAGCTAAACAACAGAATTACCCTCTATTTGTGTCTGGGTTAATATTACAGATATTATACACGTACTAACAAATTGACTGTCCAGCTGCCTCACTGGTTCTCTGCAAGAACTGTTTCTACCACATAAACTATTCTTACCCAAAACAAACCCAATGTTATATTTCTCAACTGTAATGTTCTACCACATTGGAACATTACATTGGCCCTCTTCTTCACAGGTTGACTTTCCTTTAATTTTCCTCAAGAAATACATTAATTTACAAAGAAAAAGTGGAAATTCCGTTTAAGAGTAAGTTCAAACATTATCTATATTGTAAAGTGATTTGAAGGAGGAAAAAGGCCTTAAAATACTCAGTATTATCTTTAAACCTGAAAACTCCACAGTAAGTAGATACCAATAAAACTGCCCACCCTAGGCTATAAATTAAATAGAACTTTATTAGCTAATGAAGAAGAAAATCCATAAGGATCCAGTTCAGTAAGACAGGAAACATTAGTGTACAAAAAATGTTTGTGCAATACAAACAAAAAACATGATGCACACCGAGAAAACACATCCAGCTATAAAACTGCTTTAATAGGTCAAAGCTTTGACAGCTTCAGTGACAAGCTGAGAAACCTTTTTCTCCTGATTTTCTTAGTGGTGTCAGCACCAACAACATAGATTTAGGCCTTCCTTATGCCAAATTATGACCTGTGATTGACTTGTGGTAGTTACAGAGAGGTTTTGGCTGCAGCACTGTCAGAGTGTGCCAAATAGGCAGTGATATCTCCTTGGAGCTTGATGGCAGTGATGGCTAGAGACTTCACACAGCTGTTGGGATTCTGCCACCACTTGATGATATGTTTCTCCAATTTAACCTTCACCTCAACACTTAGGAGACTTCTCCCTTTTGTTTGGTTGTAGATCTCCCTAGAGACAATGGCTACCATCCATACCTTGAAAATTTTAATGGAATAATCTCTACTGAAGAAAGATTCTAAATACCACACAGGAATGCATTTTGATGCTCTCCATACTCATTAACTTCAGCTATACACATAACTTGTAAGTTGAATTAATTTTTCATAGTCTCTCTGAAAAAAAGACTTGCTTGTCCCCAAGTCCATTTTTATGCAGCAAACAGAAAAACAAACTTTGTCTAAAGTACATGAATTCAAATACAACATCAGAGAAAGTTGAAAAAAAAAAAAAAAAAAGAAAAAGGAAACTGACATCACATTAAAGACTATTAAATGGAGGATAAGGAAATATAAATACCACTTGGGAAAGTTCTTTATTTTCCTTCTTCTCTGTAGCCAGATCTTTACTTCAGGTGTTGATTCAGGAGTTGGTTTTGTATGATCAATCGTGTATAAATCCTTGCCTTGTTTCCACAGATGGTATCTGTCTGGTTGAAACTTCCTCACAAAGATGTCCATGGATATCATCACCGTGTCTCTCCTACAAGTGCACTGCAAGAGAAGACAGGAATTTGTAAGTGACAGTAATGGAATATGCCACAGTTTGCAGTAAATAAAGTCCAAAAAAAAAATCCCACATGTGAAAACTCTACTTTAATCAAAATTTTCCTTTTTCCCTCTTCCTCATTTCTTTGGGGGGTAAGGATCATTCAAGAGAAGATACAAGCTGAACAAATGCAAGACACTAAGATTCCACAAAAGTACTTCTGGACACTCCATTGTTTGATTAACTCCTACAGGTTAAGCTCAAAAAGAAACTACAGCAATTCTTTTTGCTCTGTTAGATGATTTTGATAGTTTTAAGCATAATACCACGTTGAATCCAGAGACTGCATTTATTTGTAGTGGCATCTAATTTTCTTTCTAAAAACAACTCATGTAGTATCCACCTGACTCAAAGGTCTTTACAAGCATATATAATCCTAGCTTTTAACTCTTCAAGACAAAATGCATATGAGTACCATATTAACTTACAGTTTTGCCCAGGTTATTCTACAAAGGAACAAATAAGTAAGAGAGAGCAATATTATCCTAAAGGTCTAGAAGAGTGTGTTACAAACATGTTATCTGACCTTCTGTGCAATGCAGACCCTAAAATCTCACACAGTACTTTCCTCATTAACTTTGCTCTAGTCCCCAATTTCAGTCCCCCAAAGAATTTGTGCATTGTTTTCCTTTATAAATTATGCATATGAGTGGAATATTTTAGACTTACTTGAATAAGCTCTTAATGATGATCATGAAAATGCAGAGGAGTCTTTACTTGGAATACTGTAGATGCTGAGACAATTTTCAGACTAAAATTACTGTACGTAATGCTCCAAAAGGCTGCAATAAGTAAATCAACATGCCTGTAGCACACAACCTATTGTGGTAACTTAACCTTGTCTGGCTGCCAGGTGCCCCCAAACCTGCTCTCTTGTCCCCCCTCCTCAGCAGGACAGGAGGAGAAAATAAAATGAAAAAGCTCATGGGCTGAGATAAGGACAGGGAGCTAGCTGACCAATTACCATCACAGACTCAACTTGAGGAAATTAAATTAATTTATTGCCAATTAATAACAGTGATAGTGAGAAATAAGAACAAAACTAAAACCAGCTTCCCTCACGCCCCCTTTTTCCCAGGCTCAATTTCACTCCCAACTCTGGTGTCTGCAGGGCTGTTTCTCTCACATTTTCCCCACTCCTCCTTCTCACAGCTGCTGCACAGTGGTTTTTACCCTTTCTTAAATATGCTACCACAGAGGTGCCATAAGCATCACTGACAGGTTCAACTTTGGGCAGCAGCAGGTTCATTTTGGAGCCAGCTGGACCTGGCTCTGTCCAACATGGGGGCAGCTCCTGATCCCTTCTCACAGAAGCCAACACTGCACCCCTCCACTGCCAAAACCTTGCCACGTAAACCCAGCACAACTTTTCAGGTTAAAAGCAAATTGACTGGCTAAAACACGCAGTCTCAAACAGAAAAACTTTTAAAGAACTTAGTGTTATAGCTAAATGACTCTGTTCAGGGCAAAACTGAGACCATATCTTCTTTCAGTTAAACTGAGATTTAAAAAAAAAAAAAAAAAACAAAAAAAAAAACAACCAACTGGTAAATGCATGGCCTGGCTTTCTGGCTAGTTTTATTGCCCCTTTTAAACAAGGAGTGTGTTTAACCATAGAAAAGTGGAAATATACAAGGGACTGAATGTAACTTTTCTGCTAGCTAGCTTTCTGTGTATTGGATGCAAATCTCTTTGTCTGCTATTTCCACCTATCATTTCTAGCCCACCCTTCTTCCTCTTGAAAATCATAAGATTATATAATGAAAAGAAGGAACCTGAGATGTATTACAAATGCTTGCTTTCCTTTCAATATTTCAATGCCAATATGCTCTATATTCGCAACACTGCCCTCTAATGGGAGCTGGAAGGGAAAGACGAAAAAAAACTTTGAAATAGAAATTGTAATTTTATACAGCTGTTTTTAATGATAGATTTTACCCAAAATATACTTAGAATTTTCCTTTTTCAAACAACATGTATATATGTACATATACACACATTCTGAAAAAAGACTTAATCTTATTTGAAATAGTCTGTCTCACTCAAAGTGTCCTTGATCAGCCACAATAAACAGTAACAGAAAAGCAATTTAGATAGTTCTGTATACTGGGCAGGTGCATAGATGGTCCAGTGTAATATTTTTCATTTTTCAAGACAAAATTTGTAACATAAAGACAACCAACACTAGATTTTCTCTCCACTTACACACAAAATCCTTTCATATTCAAGCATGCGTCTACATATCAATTAGAAATGGTTTTAAAAAAAAAAAAAAATTAGAGGACTACTGGTTTTGCTGTTAGACACCAAGACTTCCAGTGGTTTGGAAGAAAATAATTAATTAAGTCAGCACTGAAGTAGCAAAGAAGAAAATACAGTAAGAAATAAAACGTATTCTATGATGGAATGACAATAATATATGAAAAGACTCAAAATAAATTATGTCTAAATGAGGCACAGAATTTCCATCTTTCGGTAATCTTTGATCAGTTTCTACTACATTTTAATAGCACTACTGCAAATGATACAGGCAAGTATTAGAAATATCACAGAATTTTTTAGATGTTTTAAAACTTTTAAGAACATACACTTAGAGTAAAAAGTAATGGAGAAAAATCATGCTCAACAGTATTGCTGCTGGCCTGAAAACACACAAGACAAGCTTCTACCTATTAAAGGGCAGAAATATTTGGAAGTATCCTACCAGACAATGACAGTAGATTTGTTCTGAAAACCAATTCTACTCATATTCCCTAAAATAAGCCACTTACAAAAAAAAAAAAAAAAAATCTGTTGCTTGGATAAATAATCTGCATAATTTGTTGTTGTTCTTGGTGGTGGTGATGGTTTTTAATGTTTTTTCTTCATTTCCCATTAGACTGACTTGTAGCTGACAGTTATATGGCTTCCTGCTCCCAAGACAAAAAAATGAAAGATTCTCTCTAAAGCAAAGAAGCGTCTAGGGACAAGCACAAAAGAGACATGCCAGTGTGTACTAAAATACACTGATACTTTCATGGATCACAATAATTATGTAAACAACTTTTAATATTTTTTAAAGTAAATGCAAAATCAAAGTTGTTGGATCACCATGTAAACTAAAGCTGATGTTTCTATAGATAAACACTGCAAACTTTGCATTGGAGAGAATTATTTTCTCTATGCAGTAGAATTAGTCTGATATATATTCCTCAATCAAAGATTAGTATGACAATCAGAATACTTACGGGAACAGAACTCTCTCACAATTTTTTGATATTACTATTAACATCATCATCATCACCATTACTACTATTATTGCTATTTATCCTATCATTAAGATACAGCTTGGAGGTAAGAAATTTAAATAACATTTATTAGTAGCTGCAAATCTTTATAGCAATGAATTAGAAGAAAAATGTTTTGGGAACTTTAACTAATTGGTATAACTAAATGTGAGATATAGTTGTAATATCAGAAAAGTACCTAGGAGAGATATACTCTGCCAAAAGAATTTTTTCAGATACTTGCTATTTGTAAGTGGGAAAAAAAAAGGAATTATTTTGTACTAAAAAAAAAAAAAAGTTAAAATCTTCCCATTCTGGACTCTGATTCAGGAAAACTTAAAAGTATGCAACAAGCTTCTAGGCTTATACGTATTAGAATTAGACATATAAGCACATTTTAAAAGTAAGGGCATTTTTCTCCTAATTGCTCTCACTGAGGTAAGTGTAGAATTCATGCTTTGATCAGCAGCATACAGACCCACTAACATCTATGATAGTACCTAAGAATACCTCTTGAAAAACATTTTATGTCATTAAGACTCAAATACATGTCTTAAGGATCTTTCTAACACTCCATCATTAGTATTAAACTCTTTCATCGAACAGAACCACGGGATTTTTAAAATTAACGTAAAAGTATTCACTCTCAACAGAGTATCATATTTTGCTGCAACAGAAAGCAAACATGATTAAACTTATTATTTGACTAGTAGAAGGGGAGAAGTATTTCTTAGTACCACAGTTCTAAGCACAGAAATTTATATCCAGAGTCAAGCCTTTGTGGTTTGCATTTTTTTCTTTCAGTTCAATGAAGTATACCTGATGATGTACCTTCTAAGATGTGAAATTATGTCTTTATCCACAAAAATATCTACTCAACCTAAACATCAGTTGTTATACTACAGTGTTACAATACTTAACACATTAAGCTTAAAATACCTGGAGAATTTTTGACATTTTGCACTCTGTATTGGATTTTCTTAATCAAAATGTGATTTTTACCATATCTGAAATCTACTTTAGTTAAAATTCTTCCAAAGTATTAATTTGAAAAAGAATAGTAGCACTTTGTTAGGCTAAATTTTTGTCCTTTCTTTACATAATCATTTCAGAAAAAATGAGGCACCTAATTTCACATTGTAACTGCACAGTGTTGGTAAACTCTTTTTCTGCACACCTATGGAACAGCAGATGTGAGAATAACAGTCAAGAGAAACCAGAAAAAGTTCTCTTCTTTGTAAACAGAGAATGGATTTTAACAAAACATATAATAAACCAATAAATTAGCAGAATGAGGCAAGTACTAGGCTGGTAACCTCCTTTATACACTATATAAGCCCCAATCCACAAAGCATACTCTAAAAATGACCTAATCATGCTATTTTTTACCGATACACCTTCCTGTTTACAGTGATTAAAGTTTTCTTCATAGTACAGTGGCAACGATGTATTTGTTTGACAGACATGTTAAATAATTTAGATTCTTCTTACCAACTTAACATCAACTGCAGTTATAGACTATTTCACCCACTATATCCGACTCTTCTTGCAATACTTTAAATTAATCAGGTTCAAGCACTATAAAAAATGTGTTTTGATAAACAACATTTTAAAGGTGCTGCAACTGGAACTGCCTCCTGTAGAGTACCTGTAGGAGAAGTGCTTGATAAGTACTGTTTGTTAGAAGGACAGGATTTAATAAATCCTGGTAAAAATAACTGCTCTTTGCTATGGAATCAGGCAGTGATACATTTTCACATTGACCTTCTGGCAACTTGTAGGCAGCGTTGCAGAAACCTCTGCTACCAGTTAGCCATCTGTGCACGCTTCAATAAAGCAAGTCTTCCTTTGGTAAGTGTGGTGGGTTGACCCTGGCTGGGGGCCAGGTGCCCACCAGAGCAGCTCCATCACTCCCCTCGTTCACTACACAGGGGAGAAAAAGTGTAACAAAAAGCTTTGTGGGTTGAGATAAGGACAGGGAGAGATCACTCACTTGTTATCATCACAAGCAAAGCAGACTGAACTTAGAGGAAATTCATCTAATTATTNCAGGCTTCCCACAGGACCACAGCCTCCTTCAGGTGCCTCCACCTGCTCTGGTGTGGGGCCCTCCACAGGCTGCAGGTGGAATCTCTACACCCCCTCATCCTTCCTCCATGGGCTGCAGGGGGACAGCCTGCTTCACCATGGTCTTCACCACAGGCTGCAGGGGGATCTCTGCTCCGGTGCCTGGAGCACCTCCTCCCCCTCCTTCTGCATTGACCTTGGTGTCTGCAGAGTTTATTACATCTTCTCACTCCTCTCTCCAGCTGCAAAAGCTCTCTCTAACTGTTTTTTCTCCCTTCTTAAATATGTTATCACAGAGGCGCTGATTGGCTTGGCCTTGGCCAGCAATGGGTCCATCTTGGAGCCGGCTGGCATTGGCTCTGTCAGACATGGGGGAAGCTTCTAGCAGCTTCTCACAGAAGCCACCCCTGTAGCCTCCCCTGCTACCTAAACCTTGCCATGCAAACCCAACACAGTAAGTCATAGAGAGTACACTCACTTTTCCCTGACACATCCAGTCACTCACAACAGAAATACAAATTCAAGCTTCACTCTTTTTATACATATTCCACAATGTTTCAGGTAAATAACAGAACAAAATATTTCTAATAAATTTATTATTTGTATTCATATATGCATAAGCAAATAGTCTGCAATATTTTAAAAATATTCCAATATTTAAATAGTGCATCACAAAAAAGTGGTTTTTTTCTTGACTCCTGTTTCCAATTTATTATACACTTACACATAATGCCACCTACACATACCTACATAATAAAAGGCTCAATTTACATTGTGTAGAACTGATGTCATTGCAAAACTGTGGCTCTTTTCCTCCAAATTCTTTGAAATCCGGGCAACAGAAACAGTGTGAAAGGACACAGCTGAAAGAAGCCCATTTTTCCTTAAATGTTCCATCTCTCAGCCCTTCTTTATCTTATCTGCCTGTTATGCCTTTTTGATTATACTCTTCATTCATGTGACCCAGAAACCATTGAATTAAGTACGAGTTAGGCATGCAGATGAGAAAACTGATGAAATTCAAAATGGAAGCTAGGCATCAGTCTATGATCCAAGGAACTTGCTGAGACAAGAAGGAGCTTTACATACGCTTCGTAATTTTACCAGTCGTCTTGAACTCCAAGTTGTCATCCAGAGGAACAGATTAATGCACAGGACAACACTGTCACTTACCACGTCTCATCATCTATCTACCCAGTAATTTTAAGGGGGGCGGGGAGGAGGAAGCAGGATTGTTGCAATACATGCTGCCAAGTTCAATGCAGTGCAAACCATCATTGCCAGCAAAGCTCAACCCTTTTGAGTGTAACTAAAACAGTTGAAAGAGTATCTCTGTGAGACAAATGTTTAAGATCTGCTGCTGGTTTAGTGGTTGCTGGGGGGGTTTTGGGAGGTTTTCTTT
>VXBL01006866.1:105939-118494 GCA_013400195.1 Aramus guarauna | reverse complement strand
AAAAAAAAAAAAAGGAAAAAGGGCAAAAGAAAACCCCCCAAGCCCCGTCCTACAGGATTTTATGCTTTGGAAGTGAGGGGCACCCCGAAGTTGCTGAACACTGAACTCTTACCAGCAGATGGTGCTCGGACTACTTCGGTTTTGTGCAATAAAACAAACTTCAATCGTGTTAGGTAGCACAGCAGTTACACGTTTAACTCCGTGGGACTAGATGTTGCACTGTAAAAATTGCACTAGAGAACTCTAATCCTGTGAGTGGCAGGATAAAATGACCAGAGAGCCACCAAAAAATATCATAAGGCTGCACCATCTTCAACAGCACAAGTTTACATGCTCTCAAAGCAAGAGCAACACGAAAGATTTATTCTAGCATGCATAATTTGAGTATCTGCAACAACTGCACCTGGCCTTCCATATTGCTATATTTCAAAATTTTTGATGACTTTTTTGTTCACAAAATAGTTATGGTAAAGCTTTCCATCTTACTTTAACCAACACTTCACCTACACAAGTATCAACCATACAAAAGAACTGATTTTCTTTTCCTCATTATTAAGGTGAACATCACTATCACTTACCAGAAGCAGATCAACATCCTCAGACTGAGTGCATAGGAAAGGAGCATTAAAAATTAGTGAATATAAATATTTATCAGGATGCAGATTTCTAGCCTAAGGAATAGCTTCATTTGACAGGGGCAGCAAATTAAACACTTTCTGAGCATAGTTTAGAAAAATAAGACTTCATAGATCTCCTCTTTGCCCTTTTAATGGGATGTCTGTCTCAACTGCGAGGACAACCTATCCAGTTTTCAGCGCAAGACTTTCTCTAAGAATCCATTATTTCTTCCGCAGCCCCAGTGGCTGCAGACTGTGTTGCTATACCTGGTTTCAGGAGACCTGACCATTCACAGAATCCCTTGGAAAGTATCAGTTTTAAGGACCTTGGAATAAATTAGTTGATGCAGACAGCTTGTCACTGCTTTGGTCGACTTTGAGCATTGCCCTGTAGAAGACTATTTGTTACCTGCTCTCTCAGGAGGCAGCATCACATTTATGGGGGACTTTAGTTTGATGTTCAGCTAATCTATTATGTGTCAAGCTAAAGTAGCCAATTTGGAAGTTGTTTTAATAGTGTCTGTTACAAAATTGTGTTTATAGTGTCCCTTAAATTTACCATCAAGATCCTTTTTAATTTAAGCTCACTAATGTTAAATCACTCATGAACTATTTACTTGCAACCACAAACTGACTTTCGGAAGGGAACTACACAATACACACACGACACCTTCATGATTCAACCTTCTAGCACAATAGCCTGCCTAAATTTTGTTAATCTTGGCAGGAGATACAGCAGTTTCAGCTTCTTTTTTATCCTGATCTACCTATTTACTACCTCTTATCATTATAAAACTTGGCCTTTGGAGCTCAGAGTGATAGAGCTCAAATTAATTTATTTGTAGTTAATCTGCTATTTGCTGAGAGTCTGTGTGGCTAAATATTTAAGAAAAAGAGTAGGTTAGGGATACTCAGGGTTAAATTCAGCCTTTATAACAAATCCAGGAAAGGCTCTTCCAGCTACTAGGAAAGAGACTGCAGAAGTTTAGACTATGCAGGACAGGGTTCCTATTTTGCAACTCAATAGAAAAAAGGGAGGAAGTAAATATGACTTCATAAAAGCAATTGAACAGGCTCTGCCTACATCCTCAGCTCAATGTCAAGCCTTAAGGTTAGACAGAAAGACCAAACAAGCAAGAATGTGCAATGTTATTCTGCTGATTTTAGTTGCTTGAGCAGGCTTAAAATTCCTAAATATCTCTTATCCAAAGGAGATAAAAAAAAAGGTTTGAAAATGCATTACCACTGATGGCATTGTATTCTTGCTGCCAGGTGGAATAAGCACACGGAGATCTGGTTTACGGTTGTTCATTCCCAAATTCATTGGAGGCGGAGATTTTGCTTGCATGTTCTTGTTCAAGTTGCCAGGTGAGACCAGCAGACCTGGTGAGTTACGGGGGTTGCCATATCCATTTCCTGTATAGGTTAAAAAAAAAAAGAAAAAAAAAAGAAAAAAAAAAAGAAAATAAAAGAGAGAATGATTAGAAACTTCAATGTATTTCTTAAGACTGAACACAAAAAATATCAAATAAAAAAAATCAAGGTAAATACCTGTGCCATGTAATGTATTTTTATAGGAAAATACAACACATGCCATATTTAGAACAGCAGGTATTAAAATGCTTTCTCTCCTGGCAGCCAACATCTCCGTGATGTGCTGAAATTAACTTGATATGACTCTCTTTACAGCACTATGGTATATAATACAATATACGGTGCACTCAAAGCAGCCAAGATCTAACATTTGCTTTAGAAGAGAATCAGGAAAGTCAGACAATCTTACGGCTTAAAAAAAATGTCAAAGCTATGCTGTGTTTTCTCAACTACAGAGATTCTGCCTTGCCTGACTCAGCCCTTTCCAGGTCATGATTTTGTTTTGTTTTTAAACAAAGGATGAGTATAGCAAGGCTATAATTTCCAGAAAAGGCAGGGGGAGGACTCGGAAGATTCTTAACTGTTCTTGTCTCTCTTTCACCACACTTTTTGGACCTGATTCTGTCAACACTAAAGTCAATGGGAGCAAGAGCATAACCTTATTTGGAAAACACCACCACATCTTTCATCTTCATCTCCCTGATACTTGCTGCAGGGAACAAATCTGACAGGCAAATGCTTCCTTTGCCTTTTTCAGAAAAGGATTTCCTTCTCTCACTACGTAGTAATGACAACTGCATATCCATAAGGTTACTGACCTACCATTCCACTAAAAGTGAGACATTCCTATTTCATCCACCTAATTTCACCTCCTACCCACAGGAAGTCTTGGGAAAGAGATGACTTTTTTTGTGTAGCCTTGAAATTCTGTCTGTACAGGCTCAAGAAAGACACAGAAACTGCCCAGTCATAGAGAGGGAATAGCACAAAAACTAGTACAGAAAGAGAAACCCTTTGCAGATAAATACCGAGAAAACAAATGCTAGGGGAGACTTTCTGTTCTGTGCTCGTCTTTTGTTCACAGCTCACAAGCTGCGACACACAACCCAGAAATAGTGTGGGAAGATGAGCTACCAAGTGTGGCACAGCCCCATGAGTTAGAAGATCTGGACCTGCAAATTTCCTTTGTAGTCCCAAAGTCAGCGAAGAACTCTGTTTTTTCCACATGTGAACTGAGATTTACAGCCCTAAAGGACATAAATGGATTATGGAAGTAAATTTGATAAAGTCTATGAGGTGGGCATAAAAATGACAGTACATGTGAGTGAATGTGTCTTCTAGTTAGGATAATGAAGCGTGTCCAAGCATAACTAACATTAAATCATGTTTTTTAATCTGCAAGCACATCAGCTAAGTGTATTTATCAGATCAGCAAATCCAGGAAAACAATTCTGTCAAAGGCTATTAGATACAAACCCCCCACTTCAGGCTCTCAAAGACCCTGAACTGTGAACACGGGGCTTATGACACGGGAAAAGTATCACAAGGTGCTTGGCTTCCATATTTGTGAGATACCTTTAGTCACAGGTCTGGCCTGCCTTGTTTATTCTCATGCTTTTTGTTATCATGATCTCCCAAGCCTTTGCAAAAAGGAATTAAGATGAAAACGTAGAAGCACTCAGATCACTTCAGAGATTTTGTATTAAAATATTTTTCATAGTTAATGTTGTTTATTTCCTTAATAATACCTTACAGTTAGTGAGATAAAATGAGTTAATGGAAAAAAAAGTGTATTTTACACTTATCAAGCTAAAAAAGCGGAACAGTGTCAAGAATTTTCCATTTTGTGTCAGTAGGCTTTTTTTTTAAAATGAACAATTGCTCTCAACAGGGATTTGCTACATATTATGCTCTAATTAATGCTATGTGTTACTAGAGGCAGCAAAATTAGAAGGGGCATTTTGAATATACAACAATATTTTCTTCTAGAAACTACAGTCTCTTAAAAATTGACCTTTTACAAACTGAATACTGAAAAACTACTGACATGGTGATCAACAGAAGAAACTGAAGCAAAAGTAGAGTTTATCTGGTGTTGGTTTCATAGAGGAGTTATTTTACCAACAGGAAGTAAAACTGCCTTGTGAAATCTGTTGTATGACAAGCATTTGTTCAGAGAGTGAAAATGAAGCTGTTTGAAGAAGCAGTGTATTTTTTTTTTTTTTTGCTTCTACAATACACAACCTAAGATATTTAATGAAACCGCACACACTGTAATCTATATGTTTGTTTATACAGTTGTGATTTTCAGAGAATATAAACCCTTACAAGAAACACCTTCCATTTTCTACATGATTTACTTAATATAATTTACTATTAAAAATTAAGAGAAAGAGTGAATCTGTATGAAACTTTACTCTTCAGAAACTCTCGACTGACCTTTACATTATTTACCTACTGATGTAAAATATTTTGGACAGTGATAACATTTCTTGCATTTGTATTTTTAGAACATCAAATTATTTTTAAGAACTACTGCAATCTTCTCTTTACCAGTAGATTTCTGCTGCTGATGGCATATTATCCCAGCTAGCATTTTGGAGCCATATAATAACCATTCCTCTTTCCAGCCACCAAATTGTTATTCTTTTGGTATAATGTGGATTCAGGAATGTAAGACTGTAGACCTTAAACCAATGATACAGAAGCCCATCATTTGAAAATCAATGATGAATGCATGCATGCGGTTTACAGTTAAGAAGAGTCTGCATTTAAACCAGCTCTTTAAACCGTATCCTCTTTACTCAGAAAGCTGTGGCCTGCTCTGAGGCAGCTGTCCCACCTTCAGATAAATCCACCGAAGAGAATGGCCTCATTTACATTCAGAGGCAAAAAAATGTATAAGACTTCTAATATACAAATTAAACCTTCCTTCATCCTATACTTTAAAATTACACTCTGCCTGGACAATTATCAATTTAGATGTGACTGTATGCAGAACATCGCATTCCACTATCCACTTGAAAGCGCAAAAATTATATGTCATGTATGAATGGATTTCCTGATTATAGATTATAAGAAAATGAAAAACAGATGGATTTTAGAGCAAGTTGGCTTTACATTTTTATTTGGTTAAAAGCCATATTTTTGCTGGAATAGAACATTTTTAAACATTACGGGTATAGCTTGTGATGTATAATGAAAATAAAAACAGTAGATGCACAAGTTTTAAAGGGCATATGTCAGAATTTGTAAATTTACAGCATTTTCATTTCAAGAGGTTTTCAGAGAAAATTATTTTTCCTCTTGTTGTTTGATATACTGACTTGAAAGAGTAAAAATATTTTACAAAGAAAAGAGCTTGTTTCTAGACAGAACTAGTGGAGCAGCACGTGTCATGAAGTAGAGTGCCAGACTTTGTATTTGGACTAATGGCAGAATATAAAGACAAATGCTTTCTGAGCATAGAATGCTCTTCTTGGGCATGTTCCCACATTCTGCATTTAAGCACAAGTGCCATTGACTTTAGAAGGAATTTTGTCCAAGCACAGACTGCATGATTAATCCCTGCAACATCACTTTTTAAAAACATCCAGAAAAGTTATTTTTGTGCACCAGTAGTTAGTCAGTCAAGAAGAATTATAAAAAAAAAATTTCATTTACTCATGGAAAACTATGATACATATTTATGTACTACTATCTTAAATGGTCGCTTTTGTGTTTTAAGAATTTAAAGGTATGAGTAGGGTGCAAGTTTATTCAGGACAGGACAGAGAGCAAAGTTTACTTCTTTTCTTTCATCTCCCATTAGTAACACCTGCACCTTACCTGTAATTTTGGTCACAGTGTTTGCAAAGCTGGTGCAATTCTTGATAGTCTCAGAGTTAGGGCAGTAATTCTGTACTTAACATTTAAGCCAAGAAAGTCTCCATGTGTTAAGGTAACACAAATGAGGAAAGAGTAATTTATTTCCATATCTCTTAACATTCTTGAACAACATTGTTATGATTCAAAGTCTTGAAGGCTTGAAAAATTGGAAAATTTTTGTATTTCTTCAGGTTTTGAACCTGTCAGGTACCTACTTGTTTCTTTTTAATTTTTGATTCCAAGAATACAAAAATATACTAAATGGAAAAAAAATCTGTGGTAGTCCTATAAGAACAAGACACACAATTTATATATCCTTTCTTTCATCTCTCTTTCATTTACTGTAATGGTTTTCACTGACCATGGGGGTTAAGAATTTGAAAGATCTTTAGGAAACTGGGATGCCCACCTCCCATTCATTTTAACAGGAAAAGAGCTTTCAAATTCTCAAAGGAGTCTGAATAAATATGAATGGTCATTTCAAGTTTCCAACAAGTGTATGCTCCTACTTGTGGAAACTGTCATAATTCTTCCAAGAATAATATGTACATTCCATTTCATGGAGGATTTCTGCTTCTTACTGGGTTATGTTAAATGAAGATCCCATATATAGGACATTACGATGGATCACCAAGCCTCTCAAAAAGAACATTAAATTTAGAAGTAATCTGTATAAACATGAGAAGCAACTATCCTACAATTTACCTCCACTTCAAAATATATTAACTCAGTTAATTCTCCCACTTTCTGGAGGAATGGCAATTGTTCCTAAAAGTAATTGAAAGGCAATGAAAGGGTTCCTCTTCTCTCTTACATCTTATGTGTAAATTTTTTTTTAATGCATACACGCTCTTGGAACAGGCTATGGTTTACCACCCAAACAAAATAGGTACCAATAATAAAGCACTAATGCCAGGAAGCTGTAACGGTGTTCACTTAAACATAATTTTTAAAAGAGATAATTGAGTGTTCTTACTCACATGTTGCATGCTAGTCATTTCACAGTATATGATCTCTACTAACTGCAAGTGGTAGAAGAAAACCAATTTGCAGATATGCTCACCCAGAAAAAAGAAAATCTTTGCATTAAAGTAGCTGCCCATTCCCACAATATTACACTAATGGACTTTCTTTACTGAATTACTGGGAGCCAACTCAGACAGCTGTGGTATATAAAACCTACTGACTTTGTGTGAAAGAATTCTCAGGCATCTTGTGCAATATCAGCTGCTTTTTGGATTGAAATAGGAAGAAAGTGCTGTGAACACATAGACATTTGGTAGTATGGAAGAGAATGAGGAGAAAACTAACTCAAGAACTCCTTGTTACAGTTTTAGAAACCAACCATTGAGAAATAATGTAAACAAAAGGTAGAGATTTCTACAACAATGTGAGACTAAACTGATCTCTCTCTCTAACTCACTCATTCTTGCCATGCAGGTTGTATAACTGCTAATGGGAAGTTTTTGCTCTTTAAGTCTAAAGCTATATAAAAAGCTCTAATGGCACTACAGTTGTCCTGTGCTGGGAAAAAAGACAGTATTTGGGAATCACTGAAATTCTGCTAATACTGTAGGCAATTCAGGTGTACATGAGGGCCACCTGCACTGGGACTGCACAAAACTAGAGGTTACACTGTGCGTCCCATGTCACAATTCTGGGCATTAGTAAGATATCATTTTGGAAACCAGGACAATCCCCACTGCTCACACTGCAGCAGAGGTAAATGTTCTCGCCAAATTTCCCAAGGAAAACTATGTGTATGATCTGCTTATATTTGTTGTATATTACGAAGAAAGTGACTCCTCTGTTCTGCGTCTCACGTTTTACAATTTTGCTGTGTCCCTGGTACAAGACTTAGGCTCAGATTCTACATACCGAGACAGTATGGCTCTTACTGCTAAATCTCATGTTTAGACTCATTATCAGTCCTCTTAACCAGTCTTATGGTTCTCCTCACCAGGCCTGATCCAGATCCCCACCCATGGGCTGACGTCCTGGCCCATCCATGGAGGTACCTGATGCCTGGGGCTGGCTCCATCTCCGGTGGTCCCCTGGCCCATCCAGCTGCCTGGCTGGGGCAGCATGATGGGTCCTGGCTGCAAAGCCCCTGCCCTGCTACCCCCCATGAAGCCCCCACTGTTCCTGGTCCCCAGCTGCCCCCCAGCCCCCAGGCTGTCCTGGCAGCATGTTCCTCAGCATGAAAGAATTAAAACACAACTCTTCCTCTTCAAATCTTCATGTCGAGTACTGTCAGCTACCTTAATGAACTGTTTACGTGGATGAAGCAGTAAAAATTATTTCTAACCCTTGGGCTAGTGCCATATTATATTTGGATCATCCTTACAGTCTACTCTATGTGGAGGATTTGCAGGTGCATACAACTATTGCTGAAAAAGGGCACGTGTACCCCATACTGCAGCAACTGGGCTCAGATTTCCTTTGTGACAGAGAGGATGCTTCTCATGCAGAAGCTGAAATTAAAGAAGTGGCTCTTTGGCCACTTGACAGCACAGAACACATTGCAAAACACAAAGCTAGAAATCTAAGGACATGCCATGAATCAGAGGCTAGAAATCTGAAAAGCTTTTTCAGCCAAATGGAGAAATAGATGAGTTTGTTTAGATGTAGAATGAAAGACCATGAGAACAGAAACCTGACCTGTTTATCACAGACCATTACACTTCATGCAAATACTTTACTGCTGAGTCAAGTGCATAACTAAGTACATGGCAAACTAACCTGATCACCAACACTGCGGTTATGTTTTGTTGCTATAATAAGATCCATATTTAAATGTCTCTACAGTAGTTCTTGCACTGAGTACTCTCCCACTTTAGGAGTTCACACCTTAATAAAATAAGTGTAAAGGTGGCACCTGACTGTCTACAGAATTAGCCTGTGGCTACCCACACAAGGAACTGTGAGCAACCCTTCAAAACATTTCTTATTGCAATTAGGCTTCCTGAGCTCCAGGCAGATATTTCAGCGGATCTCTGGGCTCCCTCCTTGCAATCCTTGGAATACGAGTATGTCACATAGGCAGTGATGGTCTGTCACAAATTCTTTATAAAGAGAAGGGGGAGTGCTCTTCCTTCATCAAGGATGATCATCCTCACTCATCTCTGTTTTGCTCAGCAAAGAAATGGAGCAATAGATGATCCAAGTCCAGGTCTTGTTTGCATTTTGTAAATTTTGCAGTACAGTTACTATTGTCAGTATTCTTATATTCTCTAATCATAGCATCTTACTATTTACTTTTGTAATTCTTTAATGGCACCTCATTTCAGGAATCTCAGAGCATATAGCTTTAATGCAGAAACACTACCTTTCCTATATCTTTACTTCTGATTGCATTGATTAATTTGTTTGAATTTCACAACATTACTTTGTTCTAACATGGTTATTTCTCAATAGCTATGCTCATCTCAAGCCCCATGTATTTCAAGTTATCTTGTTTGCCTTGAAGTTTCACCTAATCAGCACAGTAACTAAGTTGTAATTATTGAAAAAAATCACTTAAGAAAATTACACAGTGATCTTCAGTTTTGTGCTTTATAGATATTACACGTCTGTAGTTCAAACACGTGGGCACTACACAATGAGCATCAGAACTATATTCCTGCCTGTTGTAAGTTTTAAGGTCCCAACAAAACATCAGGGGTCAGTCATTTAAAAGTGTCCTACCATGGCGAAACAGCCTCCCTGCCCCTGCCACTGGTGCCGTAGGTGCCACCATGAGCAGCAGGCACAGTGCAGTGTCCCTGACACTTGCTGTTCACATCCGCACTTGGAATGCAGTAATTTTCCGCACTAAGGTTTAGCCTATTAGGAGAGGTCAACACCAAAAAAATCAAGGGTGGTTTTCAGCAGTGTTTATTTGAAATTCAGCTTGCATAACGGCTTTTCTGAAAATCTTGGAGGAAGTGGCACAAGCCTCATCTCTTAACATGTGCAGGATGCACACGTCATGTCTGGACTGCACCTAAATGAGATAACCCCCTCTCCAAAATATGTTTTCAGGACCTAGTGGATCTCTTGTGATTATAAGTTAATTCTTCTTTCAGCAAAGCAATTAAATAATGCATTTTAGAAGCATCTTCCTTCATCTTGAATGCCAGCCAAAAAGATGCTCCATTCTAGTCCTGTTTGTGCAAAAAACAAACAGCATTTCTTCTCTTTTTTTATATGAGCTGTTCTAGAGAAGAAAGGGAAAAAACCTGACTTATGTCAGAGGGAAAACTAAATTACTGAAAAACATAATCTTTTCTGAAGATATATAAGAAAAATTTATGAGCCTAGGAAAGGTAGAAGACTTCGTTCTCCTCCTGGCTACCTGAGTAAGAGCCTTTGACAAATCAGCTGCTTTTAACAAATTATTTGCTGATGAAAAATAATTTCCTTTTTTTGCATATTTGAAATCAATTATCATTTTGGGGAAAAATGACTTTTTAATTAAAAATATTTCAAGACAAGAAGTAATTCCAATTATAAACTGAACACATTATCTGAATATGCACTTTCTTGCTTCCCCAAAGAAATTTTAGAAATAACTGTTAACACTTTTTTTCATACACATGTAGCTAAATTGTTGATTTTTGTTAAATGCACAATTATTGAAAAAAAGAAGAATGCATAATTTAAAATTCAATGTCAGGAAAGTTTCAGGACTACATATATTAAACACAAACGATATATGTTTTTAACTTACCAATGTTATTAGAACAGATATACACAGAAAAGAAAGTGTTTTGCACATAGATACTACTTAGATTTGTTTTGAAATTCAAGCAGTTGCAAAGAAAAGATCACTAGCTAAGCCGTCCCTGCCTCCTCTGGCTTTTATTTCTGGGAGAATGTTCCAACTCTTATCAAAGGGAAAATCAGCTTGTGAGAGATTTGGAAAACAAATGGAAGCTGTGGATTGAATATCTTAATTGAGGAATCATGTTAAAAGTTAAAGGGCAGGGGTCACATTAACTTAATACTGCCAGGAGCTTCCATGTGTGGCTGCAGTCCCAGTTTCAAGAGTTTAAATGCATTTCTTGCTTTCTTTCTCAGAGCAAAGTCATTGCTGCATTCCAGATCCAGGAGGCATCAACTATCCCTTTCAGGGCTCAGGACAGGCATGAAATCCAGATGTTTGCTAATTTCCAATGACTTCTTATATCTTCTGAATTTGAACAAGAATATGGATTGCAGTGTGCAACGGAAGACAGTGTGGTGTCTTAACGAGCAAGAATGCACAAACAAAAGAACAGTGAAATCCCTGTCTCACTGAAGTAAAGCATAAAATTCCTACAGACTTCAGCAGGAAAAGGATTTTATCTAAAGAATCCAAATTATTCCTGAGGCACATTTGAAACTGCTTGTCATAAAGGAAACGAAGTCAATCACGCCTGTCTTTAAAATCCCACTTAGAAAAAAACACAGTTTGTGTGACTCAGTTGTTCGTTACATGTGAACTTCAGGCTTTCTTCCTCTCAATCCTTTCAGGCTGTCTTTTTATAAATACAAATATTGAGACACTGCTGATTAGAGAGATGATGAGACAGAGAATAACTAAATAAATTACTAAGGCAACACGTGTGGTAAGAGGCCACACGAGAGCTGGAAATACAGGCATCCAACCTTTGTGTGACACTCACTGCAGGATTTTTTTTTTTTATTTTTACATGGACAGCAGCACCTATCCTTTCAAACCTTTTCTCAAAGTTTCACTGATGCTATTTTTACCTGTATGAAGAGTCTGAATAAGCTGCATAAAACAGACCTGTTGCTTAGGGCAGAAATAGGACTTAATTTTGGAAAGGCCTGTCTTGACTGCCTATGCAAATATGAAATTCAGTTACTGTAGACTATTTCCTAAATACTGTGTATTAGAGCTGTCAAGCAAGTTCTAGTGTTCTTCCTGCTTTATCACAAATCTCCTACATGTAGGTACTTCCCTTAAAACACTGGGAAAAAAGTATATATCCTCCTTATATGGAGGAAAGTTTGGAAAAGGAACACTTAATGGTGTAATATGAGTGGAAAAAGAGAAAGGAGAGCTGTTGTGTTTTTAATTTCTTATGCCCCTCCATGGTTCTAAGCCAACCTGCCAATTTACGATTTCCCATTGTTTGGATTTGGCACTATTGCATCACAAGCTCTGTTATGAATGGCTGTATGTTCTTTCTTTTGGACTGTAAACTTCCTTGGACAGGAACTATTGTTTACTATACTTTTGTACCACATCTTGCCCAATCTTTGGATCAGAGATCTGTGGGTGACTTCACTCATTGAGTAACAAGGGAAAGGCAACGCCTTATCATGCTCTCCCTGGCAAACCCAGAACTAACAGGTTGTCCATGAACTGTGGTTTGGGAATCATTGTTCTAAGCTCACTTGTTTATTTAATGTTATTCCACACTTGTAGCTTAAGAATTGTCTTCTCTTGATGATGCCAAGCATGATTTCAGGGCACAGTATAGAATAGTTATATAACCTTTTAATTTTTTTTTATTTTTTTAATTTTTAGTATTAGTTTGCTTATTTAAATTTATAGTTTCAAAAGACACTAACACAACTAGATGCCTTTGAAATCCTTGCTTATTTTTGGGACTGCTTGTAGGCTTATTTGGGCAGATTGCTTCTTTTTAGTAAATCACTCTTTTCTGAGATCATACAATCCAGATTGCCACTACCCCGAGGGCTT
>VXBL01006866.1:95654-105860 GCA_013400195.1 Aramus guarauna | reverse complement strand
GCTTGAAATACTAGTAGAATATATAATGCATTCACCCACAGTCAGTATATGACCAAGAGAAGAAAAAGGAGGAGGAAAGCACTAGCAAATTATGATACTGGCTGGCAGATCCAGGACCTCAGCCCTCAGAAGATGAGAAGGCAACTGTTGGCTTGTGGTTAATTTCCAGAAGGAAATGACTAGCTGCTGATTTATAGGTAAATATGGGATTCAGTTGTTAAAAAGACATGGGATGAATTTTTCAAAACACACTACTGATCTTTTCAGTTTCTAATGATTTTAAAGAACAGGTTTACAGTAGTTTGAGGATGCTTGATTTAAAGAGAACAAACACTTGGCCCCTCTGACAGCCTTTGTAGAGACCCAAGTACTTTTGAGTAACTTGTTCCTTTAGTTCAATATTAATGTCAAGATGGAGGCAGTACATGACATATGGAAACAAATGAATTACAGAAAGTGAATAAACAATTAAAAGAAGTGTATTTTTTACTGTACCCATCCTGGATTTAAAACTTGGGATTGAATTTTTCCTTCAATTTTATTATTTATAGTGGTTTAAAATGTAAAGAAATTCTGTTGATTTAGATGGGCTCATTCCATTCAAAAGAAAATTTGATTGTAAAATACAAAACGTCATAATCTGAAAACCATATAAAAATTGAAAAATGTAACTCAATCTAAAATTTTAATTCAGTTTGAAAATCAGAAGTGTACAGATGCAAAGAAAGACATCCCCCAATACTGTTGTATTTTGATTTTAAAGCTACTGAAATATTTTTAAAGCTATCTTTTATCAGGCTTTCAACATAAATATTGAGCCACTAAATAAAACTTGAGCAGATAATTTGCAGTACTAAAACTTCGTAGACATTATTTATTTCTGGTCAAGTTACTGTTAAGTGGTTTTGTTAAAGACTACACTTCCTAAAAATTAAAAGAACTTCGCATATTCTATTATGTAAACAGGTAAAAATGCCAGTCTTCATATTAGTTATCGGTAAGCTAGAATGGTTTCAGGCCATACTGATTTGGGTCCAAAAAGTGCTTGTGCTCTCTCTCAACCAAAAGCCTCTGGTCTGTGAGAACAGTGCCAAAGACATTCCTGTATTTATAATTTAGCAACTATACTAAATGTGAGGTTCACTCCAATTTTGTTGGCAGTTGCTAATATCACATGATAGAAACTTTTCAATCAGCGTTTGGCTAAGAACAAATTTACTTTAACAAACCTGAGATAACCTTGGTTTAACTTAAAAATACCACTGACGGTATTTAGTTGTGTAGGGTAATAAAGAAATAGCCAGCTTTTTAAAGTTCTATTTATGTTTTGGGTTGACTCCCAAGGTAAATTGTGGATGATTTCAGGGTTATTACTTGAAATAATCCAAACCAACAAAATAACATACTTCTCAAAACACAGCCTTAACTATTTTTTTTTCCATTTCTGATATTGCAGTTATAATATAATTTGTTATAATATAATTTGTTAAAGTAGTGCAGAAACTGAGGCCTGGTGTTAGCAATCAAAAGTAGTTTCATTTTATAATGGCAGAAATGAAACTCCTTAGACTCTTCTTCTTTGAGTATGTTATTTTGAATATATGCTATTTTTGGACACTGCAGAAAAATGCAAATTCATAATGTTCTAATTTGGCCAGAAATATGAACCCCAACAGATTAAACCACATGATCATGCTACCGGCTTCTAAGATTCCAAATAGCAAAAAACACAGAGGTCTCTGTTTCTTGTGAAGAATGATGAACAAAGAGAACTTTTGATGTTTATTCTTCTGCACCCTAAAGAAAAAGGACTGTCCAAAATAGTGCCATTGTGGAATGATGCAACTAAGACAGAAGATTCAACCTTATAGTGACCTTTTCATTTTCCTTCAGCCCTGTATCACATTATTCCTACTGCTCTGCATTTAAGAGACTTAGAAAACACTTCTTTAATGGTGTTTAAAGCTCTTATTGCCAGATAAAGAACAAAGACTATTCATATGATTAAATATTTATGAAGCATTCCTAGCAATGCCCCTCATATATACGCCCCTCAAATCAATTGCCTACTCCAAAGTTACACTGCTTGAGAGCTTAATGCATAACACTGCACCCAGGAAATACAAATTCTTAATTTGTGAGTAAATAATAAAGCTATTCCTCTTCCTATGCTTATATATGCTTTTAATATATTTCCAAGACAAAAAAATGCATTAAGAAAGAATATAAATTTTCAGCTGGCATATTGATATACAGATTTTATTAAGCTCAAGGATTATTAAGCCAAATGCATGTGCAGAGGAACTTTTATTGTACTATGTGCGACTTCTAAAAGAAAATATTGCCGCCTTTACTATTTGCTTTCCAGCGTCTTTTTAAAGGAACAGGCAATGATATTTCTTCATAAGCCAGAAGAGGGAGCCCCTTAATAGCGCAATCAATTTCCCATCCCAGTCCCTCCGCTGCCGTTCCTGAAGTTTCTGCTATACATGAGGTTAAAGTCAAGATGAGATGTGAACATCGCCAGAATTAATCTTTCTTTAACTGTGTTTCGCAGGCTAACAAAAGATAATTAACAAAACTGTAATTTTCNTACAGTTAATGTTTAACCCCTCAAAGCTTTAGCATGTGTTTAAGTGCCTTTCTGATACAATGCTGTGCAGTTTTAATTTTATTACAAATGCATCACACAAACATCTGGGACTTGTCTACGTGTGAAGACAAAAGGGGGGTGGTCTAACGCAGGCTGAGAAGAGCCAAGAAAAAAAATAATCACTATATCTAGGACTTCTTTATAAGTAATTTTATGAGACAACGTCAGAATTGGCATATATATCAGCCTTGGTATATAGTGCACAAAATGGATCTTCCAACTATTTTTCCATACAGCTCTTTCTGAGAGCAGTTAACCCAGTAAAATTGGATTTGCTCCATGTTTCACCACTGAGCTTATTTTCTTCGAACATATGTGTTTACTTCTCAAACTGAAACAGTAATCTTGCCATTGTCTTTTGTAATCTGTATTTGTAATAATGCAACATTGCTGACATTGCTAACAAACCACTGAGTTTACTGAGCAAAGGGGACTACTCTGACAACATTGCTTTGATAACACAGACCTTAGCAAGTACAGCTCTCATTAGTTCTACGGGAGCAGGACTAAAGGGGCTAATCTTTTTCTCTGCATGGGTATTTTGAAAATCCTTTCCCCGTTGTGTACCAAAGCACTTAGGTAAATACATAAAACTAAGCTTAAGTTAATTACTGATTATTCAAGTAAATGATAACAGATTTTGCTGACTAGCAATGGTCTTAAAGCAGGGGTTTGAAATCAAATCTGTGCTCAGTAGATTGAAGTCTAATGAAAGACTCAATAATGAAATCTTTACTCAAGCTTAAATTCATAAAAAAAGCTGAATTCCACTAAAGTCAATGGAAAAACTCCCTGTGACCTAAAAAGGATCGGGGTTTCAGCCCCTGGCCTCAGTGGAAGTTTTGCCTGAACAGAGCTATGCAATGACCCCTGAAGTTTTTTATGGAAGGCTACTGTGAATGAAACCAGACGTTTGTATCCATGGAATTTGTTGAGGTGCAAGATTTTCAACACTGCTGAAAACAAGCCTCTTCCTACTAATAAGCTAAACACAAATATCAACTTCCCACCCCCCAGCTGGGGGAAAAAACCCAATGCTGATCACTTTCTAACATCCCGCCTCCAGTATGGAGCTATTTTAGGGCTCAGCCTTTGAAGGAAATCCTTTGTTCACTTGGAAAAATAAATATAAATTTTTTTCTCTTTACCTGCACTGGTGCCTGCACCGGTAGTGAGGTCCCCACCCATCAGGCCACCTACAGTGAAATGAAATACTACAAATGAGCATGATAAATGATAACAGGCAAACACTCAAAACATTTTCTCTGACTTCAGATGGCCTCCTCCAGTACCCACAACCATTTTCCTCTGACTTCAACAGGCTTCGGATCAGACCCATAGTCATAAAATCGTAATGTTTAATGTTACCCGTTCAAGATATTTGCCTTTCAAGGAAAAACAAAGTATGTCGTACGCAACATTTCATTATTTTATTTTCATACTTCCATGGCATATGAAAAATGAATTATATTTGAAAGTTATGTATAGTAGTCCTTCATTTGAAAACTATCTTTAGTTCAGTATTGGTCAGAAAAGCAAAGGCTTCCACATAGAAATGGAAGAGACTGAAAGTTCCCATATGAGAACATAACTCAGAAGCTACAACACATATTTACATAGCTTTTAATTTATTTTCCTCAGCGTTTCGTAGACATTCAGTCTTAAGGATTTTTAACACTTGTCCACTTGTCTTTGCACTTGGGGATCTCAAATGGTTCTCTGAACCCGTTATACCTCGGGATCTTGATGTGTCTTCAGCCAGACATTGAGTTAACTTAATCCCCATTTATTCTATTCAGAGGTGAGCCCTCACCATCACCAGAGCAAAGCACAGCCTCTTGCTGCACAAGGCACTCCAGTACCAAGCTCAACTAACACCCATCAAGGAACCTGTGAATGCATAAATAATAAAAAATTCTGCATTTAGCCTCTAGACTGATGACTTAAGTAACGCGTGTCATATTTTACTTGTTTTAATTTGTTTGCATTGGCTACATTTTCTCCCCTGCCTCCTTAAGCTTCATGGTATAGTGAGTTCTTGCATGAATTAAGTAGACAAGCTGTCTTTTTATGAAACAGCATATCGTCTGCCCTTTTATCCTTTATTGATTTCCGTTAATCTTAGTCAATATTCGGCTTTTTCTAGAACTTTTTTTTTTTTTTACATTTTCTAAATTGGGAATAGAAACCCCTTTGGCTCTTCTTTTGATTTTTCAACACAGCAATTTTGGACAAACTGTTATGACTGGTAAAAAGAGAGTTTTTGTTTCTCACAGTACAGCTTAAAGTGACCTAAGGCACAGAAACAGCTGATAAAAGAGCATTCAAAGGGATGGGATTGACCAGAGCCTACCTGTGTTACCTGCACTCGGAGGCCGGTGTGTCACGCCAGGAGACATGCTATTTCTTTGCAAAGAAGGATGAGCCAGCGGCAAAAGGTTGGGATTTCCCAGTGAGCTGACTGGGTTACTGTACACCAAACTGTTGTGGTTGGACACTGGGATAGAAACTGGCATCTCAAAGTTTGGTGGTGGAACAGCCTGTACAAGCAAAAAAGGGAAACAAAGACGAGAATAGTACAGAAGCACAACAGTCTTCAAGTACAGTTACTCTATATTTAGTTCAAATATTTTGTAGTTGGTGGTTAAAATATTTACGCTCACACCCCTCCCCCAAGAGTCAAGAGAAGAGTTTCAAAAAAGTTACCAAGGCTTTTAAATATGATTTTTCAAATCATGATTGCATCTTCCTTCAATGCAGCTTGCACACTTACTTTGTAAGAACTGGAAAGACTTTTTTCACTTTTTTTTTTTTTTGGTTTAAAACAAAACCCTGGTTTATGAGCCTTAATTTTCTTTTTCTTTCATTCCATGAAGTTGTAATTGTTCACTTGTGATAACTTAATGTAATGTCACAGATGACTGCAAGATCAAAGGTACATGATTATGATGACTTCATTGCATGGAGAAAACTTAGAAGGTGTGCAATGCAACAGGGAAAGCTTTAATTTCAGCTTATGTTGCTTTAGCAACCGGAATGATCCCAAATCACATTAAAGGCACCAACACAGTAAATTACTTCTTTTAAAGGTTCTATCTTAGCCTGGGGTCTGGAAAGAAACAAAGTTCTACTCAGGAATATGTAGAAAACATAAGAACTTCAGATACACATCAGTCTTTCGGTTCTTTGTGGGGTTTTGTGTTTTTTTGGGGGGTGGTGGCAGTGATGGGGGTGGTGTTTGGTAATGCCATTCCAATATATTGTTTTCATACTTTAAGGCAGGATCTTGTTCTGAGCCACTTTCCTTTGCAGGAATACCTTTCAAAAAAGAACCAAATTAAGGACCACTCTGACAGACGGCATAAGGAGATGCAGTACCTGATTTTCATTATGCTCCTAGAAAGCCCATCTCAGATTTTCTTGGTTGGTTGGGTTTACAGGTTGGGGTTTTCCTGGGTGGAAGTTGACTGAATTTCTCTAAAATTTATGACTCTGGTGGCTTTCAAATACATTAGAACTCCATATTTAATTTATTTGTTTTTAATATAATTAATTTCTTGTCTTCGTGAACAGAAAGAAAACTTTTTCAGAATTACCTGACAGCATCTGAAGCATTCAAATACCTGACTGCAAACAAAGTACCCCTTAATTCGCCATTTAAAAATCTTATAAACTTTGAGAGTCTAAACCTACCAAAAAATTCTTTAAGCCAGACTCGTAACATCTTCAGAGGGAGGAAATCACAGATTTTAATTTTGTCGTTGGCAGTTGGTAGCACTAGTAAGTCTTCAAGGACCTAGAGGGAATAAGTTGAGAGCCGGACACATAATCTGCTGTGTCAGGCAGCAGAGGAGCCCTGACCTTGTGCCACCACACGTCTCCTCTCTGGCTGGCCAGAGCTGTTGGCTGTGCCCCGCGTACTGCAGTACCGGCCATCAAATTATGGTTTTCCCTTAAAAGGTGTCTTTTTTTTTTTTTTTTTTGTCTTCTCCCCTTTCTAGGGGCAGACATAATTTTGCTCTAAATATAGAGGAATCATTTTGCTTAACCACTGAAAGTCACAGCAAGACTTTCATTTGGGGTATGATGTGAAGGATGCGTTACACAAATGCCTCGGGACTAATTTCAAGGTGTTAATTTATCTCTGAAATCCTTTACGTAGCCTGTGCCCTGGTTTTGTGTGAGATGGCCATAGCATAATGACTGAGATCAGGCAGGGCACTTGAGCTGCTGGTATTGCTCCCCGGCCGGGGCTGCACGCTGGGACTTGCTTCCCTTTGCCGAGAAGCTGAAGGGCCAAGGGCCATATTGTCCACAGAGTTGAGTGGTTGAAGTAGAGGTGGGAAGGGGAGGAGAGGGGTCTTGGGAATCTGTGTGTTCAGTAGGTAAGGAGAAAAATCGCACGTGCTGCTGGGTCTGTGTGGGGATCCTGAAACATGTGAATGTGTCTCGCAAATCGAAAAAAGAGAATAAATGATGACGTGCTGAAAAATGTAATTGCTGAAGTATGTTCTTTACTCCTTTCAGGAACCACCTTTTTTGCCTGCAGATGTTTTTACAGTTGAAGTCCAGCTCACTAGCTGCATGTGTGGCTTGTCTTTCAAAGGAAAATTTACAAGGTACGTAGCATAAGGAGTACCAGTGTATGGCATGACTGAGGTCTAGGCTCCTTGGAAATTGGTTCACATAGCATCATCTGAAACGTGTTATCAGCCTTAAGGTATGCTTTGAAGCAAGACATTTTCTTCACTGGCCACAGAAGGACCCAAGAGGTTCCCAAACCCCATGTAGGTCAGAGGCACAATTTGCCCCTCTCAATGCATGGGTGCTCCTGGAGCTCAAAGCTCCTGGTGATTTCTGCCTTTTCAAAAAGTTTTAGCCAGTGAATTCACATGAGGATAGATGTCTTAGCTTCACCTCCAGCTGATGTGAGACATGAGTAAGCCAACATGGAGGCTTTTGCTACTGCAGCGTTCAGGGCTGTGGTGGAGATCTCTCTGCCTGGTGGCTTCCAGCACATGGTCCTGCCTGTTTGGGTGCCAGCCCACATCACATGGAGTGTCACCCGCTGGGGAGCACTTTGCACAGTGTCTTCTTCATGTCTGCCATGAGATCTGTGAAATCTGCCCTCTGAGCCTGGGTAGACAGCTGATGACACCAATATTGCCTCTGTTTTCTAAATTTACTTTCCTAATCCCAATCTCTGTTGAGCTACCTAAACTAAAAAACAGGTACAAATGCAAATCTGAAGGTCTTGCCAATCCTCAACAGGCTCTTCTACTTTCATCATTATGTTCTGTATTTCTTCCACGTACAAGCCAAACCCTTCAAAGGCCACAATCTTCTTTTTCTACATTAATACAGCACGAAAGAGCTCCACTCTTGGTGGCTCTTGTGGCTGCCAGTCTCACTAGTCATCACTGAAACATACAAACATTGCTGAAACAGTTGCTTAGCTTTCCTTTTGTCACTTTAAAAATATTTTTTAAACTACTTAAATGAATTATTGTTTTAATTTCTGTAGTAATGGTTTCATTTTCACCATTTTACCTACTCTCTGGATATACTTACATCTATTTACGGAGTACTTCACAGGCAATTTTATCAGGGCAAAGTTTACTCTCTGCTTTGCAGCACAATGCACACTCTATCTGGAATATAGTAGTTTTTACTTCTTCTCCTCAGCAGCAAAGGTTAGAGAGGGGTTTGTCTGGATAAAAACCAGGATTAGACAGTCTCTAGCTACAGTTTTGCTCTGGTTGCTGAAATTTTGTTAGTGTCTTAAATGTCCTTCCCCAAGAACTAAAGGTTCCCTAGTCATTCTTGGTGGTCAGTCATGGACCGTATCTACTCCAGCTAGGCTTGATGGACATCAAAGCTTATGGTGCACTTGCATAATACCTCTATTAGTAAATTAAACTTGCCTAGGAACTGAGGCCATCTGAGGCCACAGAGCAGTCCATGTCCAAACTATTAAGCTTTCTCAACCTCAAAAACATCATGACTACATATAAACTGACAACTGGGAATTGTTCCTGGCCTGGGCTAACTACCAAACAGAGCTAAGAAATTGTCTGGGACAGTGTTATTTGGCTGGTGCCAAAAGCATGCCAGGGACTGCTCGACCAATTCAGGGCAGAGATAAGCACCTCCTGCTGTCTCGGTACGTTCTTTGCCATTTGCTAATTTTCTAACATAGACGTGGCCTTACTTGAACATCTATGCAGCTTGCCACATTTTTTTTTTTTTTTTTTGCTTTTCTCAGCCTTTTCTCCTTTGGACACAATTGCCAAAGAGGGCAGATGGCTCACCTGAGAGGAAGCCGCCAGTGTACAGCACACACTGTGTTCAACGTGTGCTCCACAAGCTGGGGTATGTTGTGCAAAGCAAAGTGTTGGGGATGAAAACCCTTGGAAATTAATGGACCAAACACTCTGTGTTAAATACTGTTTTTTATCCTTCCCATGTTCAACCAGGCCTTCATTTATTTAGAGACAGAGATACTTATAGCTCCCTTCTAGTGGACTATTTCTGTCTCCTCTGCTTTCATCACTCTTACGAAAACTACAAATGAATGTCTAATTATTATCAGATGTTTTAGAACAATATAAATACTTATCCCCAGAAAATTATCTGAGGAAACATTATTGGCCTTAGCTGCTAGGAGCAAAAGCCAATTGTGTTTTCATTTGGCAGCAGCTTTATTCTGTTACAAGAACAGGCACAGGCATCGCATTGTTTGATATATTTTGTAAGTAGTGATTTAATGACTTGGTGACTTTTTGTTCAATTTTGCTTTCTTCTCCCCAACTTTCTTGGCTAACTTTGATGATCACAATTACATGAATATAACTTCCCTGGCTTCCCTGAAGTTATACTGATTTGTACAGTTAAGGATATTATTGTAAACAATATAAAATATGTAATATTTATATACAAAAGTACATATTGTATTTACAAATTTCCATTATGTACTAGCTTTGAGCTTCATCTTGCCTGTTACATCTCAGCTTATGCCAAGAGAAGGAGGTCCTGTTGCATTAGGGGAGAACACCCACTGATTCTTCCTTTTGTGGTAAGCAGCTTGATGGAGCACACAGACCTTGAGCTCTGCGTGTGAAGTATTCAAAGAAGGGATATCCTGTCTTACATGAAAAGAAACGCTAACATTGTGCAGTTCTGTGTCTCTGAAGCATCTCTGAAGTAATTTCACAAAAAGATAATACATTGTACCTTCTAACATCCCTGCAAGGTAGGAAGTTACATTATACCCAAAATACAGCTCAGGAAACCAAGTTAATCACCAAGTTAATAGCCGAAGTAGGACTATATTTGACATCAAAAGATTAAATTTAATGAAAGCAACCAGAGGGAAAGTCCATTAATTTTTGGGAGGACAAAAGTGATGCACCATGTTTAGAGTAACTGTGTTGTTACAAATTCCTAGAACTTTCCTTGTTTCATAAAAAAGACGATTTTCCCAAATGCTTATGGAGGTAAAGAAAGTGATAGAACTCACTACCACAGGAATAAGATTTTTTGCAAGGGTGGTG